>JACVTC010000391.1:10000-33156 GCA_016946835.1 Neocallimastix lanati (nom. inval.) | reverse complement strand
TGTGATTTCCTTGATATTTTACGTACTTTACGTTCGATATTTTTAGGAACTTTTTATTTGATGTAAACTTAGATATTTATTGATGTTTTCTAGGTAATAATGATGACCTTGTCTTCTATGCCAAATTTCTAGGATTTTGCTCAATAACTTCGCTTAAAGACATATTATTTTTATTATTTTCTTTTTAATTCCTTTTATTAATCTTGTAAAGTATTTACTAAGAAATGATGATCATTTGAAGAAAAATATGGTACACTTGGATACATTATTTTGGAACCTATAGGTTAAATCTAATACATATGTAATCATCAGCATCAATAATTACTCTGTATCCTATTTTAGCCAGTTCTATTCGTACCAATTAATATTATTTTAGTTGTAGAATTAGAATATAATAGTCTGTCTTGTGATACATATATTCCATTAAGGAAAGCATTCGAAATACTATATATCCCTCGAAGCTACACATCGTCCCATTGGCACATCTTAATTTAATTTTTACAGTGTTAACTCCTAAAATTATTTAACATAGTAAAAAATCATTAGTTGTATGTTTTCCAGTACCGGTATCATATAATCCTTCACTAATATTATCGTCCTCTTCACAATAATTGATATTTGTTTTCATATAATTCTTGCTTTTTTTTTTTTTTTAAGAATTATTATTTCTTCTAGAATAATGAATTCATTACTCATATATTCATTTAATTAAGAGAGAACTTAGGTATGTCATTAACGTTTATTTTCTTTTTTTTTTTTATTTATTAGAAGCTTTTATGTTTTCAAAATCAAAATTATCGTTATAGTTGGTGGCACTCTCTGGATCAAGAATTTTATACACTAAATATAAAAAAAAAATCTTTAGATAATTTTTTTAATTTGGTCATTACTTTAATTTTTTCTTACCTCTTTATATTATTATTCAATTTTTTTTTCATATTATAAATACAGTCTCTGGTAGAGTGTCCTTTAACTTCATAAATATGTCAATATATTTTTTAATATTGCCTTTATAATTATTTTTTATTATATTGGTTACTATTTTAGCTTTCTTCTGTTCTAGGAGTCAGAGCTATTGTTATTATGGTTGTTGTGTTTTTTTTTTTTTTTTTTTTTTTTTTTTTCTTTTTGAATAAATGCAGACAGGAGCTTGCTATAATATTTTTTTGGTAAATTAATTAATTTATTTAGTAATTAATTACTATGTTAGTCAAATTGTTGGCGTTAGGATTGTAATAAAACCTTTGCCTTTGGTCATTGAGTTTTTCTACGACCTGGACTGGAGACTTCCATGAATTCTTTAATGCCTTGACATTTAGCAGGCGGTATTGGTATGGTTCTATAAGAAATTTCCACTCATTAAAGTTGGACTTTCCATGGAGGACGTTAGTCCTTTAGCTAAGTTAAAAAGTCTTGTATGATTTCGTAGCGGTGAAGAGGCTTAAATTAAGGTACTTTTTAATTATAAATTATATGAATCAACTGAGACTCTTAATTGGTTAGCTTTATTAAATTCAGATCTTAGGATTAGTGGTTACTGCGGCACTTCTCCAATCGATTATACCTATTGCTATTGGCCAGCAATGGTCTTTGTTCAATAGGTTCAAATCGAATCGTACTACTACTACCAAGAGCGTCAATGCTGAAGAAACAGTAAGACAGGCCAGCAGGGCTAGCGCACCAATGAAGATCATAATTTTGTATCTTAAAATTATGATTAACATTGCGAAGTCAAAGTTAATTATTATACTTCAGTATAATAATGCCCTTGTGAAGTCTTACAAATATTAATTAAATGAAACTAGAATATATTATACCATTATTTTATTTTTATTTTGTGTTTTATTTTTTGTTTATTTTTTTATCTTTTTTTTTTTTTATAATTTTATTACATGTATTTTATCAAATATTTAATTAATAAAAATGAAACAAGTTTGCTGTCGTTAAAAAAAAAAAAAAAAAAAAAAAAAAAAAAAAATCAGATCTTAGGATTTATGGATTGATTTTAACAGTTATAAATTGCTGCCTTATTGTCGATATTAATAGTAACATAACTTATCTTTTATGTTTAAATTCATTTAAAATATTAATATACCATAAACTATGCTTGGCACAATCACACTGTAGTCCTCTAATGTTAAGGATTCTTGCTTCTTCTTGCTGCTTTGTTGACAGCAAAATATTATATCCAATCTGGTACAAACTGCTAGAAAAATTAAATTACCTATTTCACTTCTGTATAATGTTTCGTCACATGTTCCTTTTCGTAGTTCAGAATTCTCATTAGATTTTAAATTTTATGATAGGCGGAGAATTAGATTGTTTGAATTTGACAAATAAATCTTAAATGTACTATTTTTGATGAAGAATATACCCATCATGTCATTTCTCTAATTTTATTCCTATTACGAAATCGACATCTCCTTTATCTTTTATATTGAAATACATTTTAATATGTTCTTATTTACATACATAATTTCTTTTGCCTTACCTGTAAGTAATATGTCGTCCACATATATGTCTATTATGCATATGATTTCTTTTGAGTTATTTTCTTTAATATAAATACAAGGTTCATTTATCAATCTTCGAAAATCCATTTTTATCAATGTATTATTTAAGGTTTCGTTCCACTCTCATACCTGCTTGTTAAAACTCACAAAGAGCCTTGTTCAATTTTAAAGTATCCTTTATTATACATAGGATTTCACTTTGGTGCTTCAATGTAGATATCTTCATTTAATTTCAGCATTTAAGTATGGCGCATTGATATCAATCTCTACTATTTTATATTCTCTCTGGACTGCGATTGCAATAATTATACGTAATGAATCTAATTTTTAATGTTGGTGAAAAGGTAAAAGAATAATTGATACGGTATCTTTGGTTAAAACCTTTTGCAAGTAGTCAAGCTTTTCTTTTTATAATATTTCTATTTTTGACGTTTTTGAATCCCTTTTATACTTAAATACTCATTTGCAGGATACAATATTGACATCATTTGGTAAGAATTAAACTTCCTTAAATTTCCTCATAGTGTAAAGTTTTTCATTTATGGCATTTATTCATTCTTCTTTATCAGGGAGGTAAAAGATATCATCAAAGTCTTTTGGTTCTCCTTAATTCGTTATTGTTATAATGTGGGTTCTTTTCATGTGTGTTATTTCTGTATGATTTTATGTTGGGTCTATTATTATTATTAATGTTATTATAATTGTTGATATGTTTTGATTCGATATTGGAGATATGATTTAATTCATATTACTTTTACTATTAATGTCAATATTCGTATTGTTGTCAACACTGGAATTATCGTTTATTGCTCTATTATTTTTATAGAATTATCACTAGTGTATTTGTCAATTATATAATTTTTACTATTGTGTTAAAAATATGTATTTTCATTGATTAAATTGGAAATTATTTAGTTTACTAAAAAATTTTTAAATAAAAAGATGTCACTCCCCCTCATTTCAGAATTTGGAATGAAATTTGAAAATTTTTTTGTGGAGTAGAAAGAGATAGTTTGAAGTTTCCAGGAGTATCCTCGAAAAAAATTCAACTGAACGAGAATAAATCATTTGATGATTGGTGATAAATTATATATAAATACAGTTATGGAAAATAGTTGACTGCATCAGTGGCATTCCCCTTTAAATATTCTTTTCTTAATTTGGAATCATTGCATATGGGATTTAACAAGCACTTATAAGTATACCATTAAATCGTTCAGCAGGCCCATTTTCTTGGGGGTTTAAGAAAATTGTTTTTAATATCATAATAGTTATAACGATCATAAAAAATATCATATGAATTGATATTACAATCATCTTCATTTATACTAATGGCAATATTATTAGGGACACTTTGATCGACATCATAAAGATTGTATTCATTATAAACCTTAATAATGTATTTATTAGTGTCTTCTGGATATGAATCGACGGCAATTGCTGAAGTGGAAGTTTAATTTTAAGAGTGACAACGGTAATAATGCGATTTTCCTTTACCATAGTAAGTATTAATATCATAAATCTTAAAAAAAGAAATGTAGAATATGGATGTAACAGTTGGAAGAAGCAAGATTTCCTTTAACAAAATAAATCTTATTGCAGGCTCCGGTTTTTCCTTCGTCTTTAGGGTCACAAGATTTCAAAGAAAAAAGTAATGATTGTACAACCTTCACGATGCCATTCACTACATTGAACGATGCTACTCGCTCCAGGAATCTTTGCGAAACCTTTCTTTCACTTGTTTTGCAATGTTGTTCATGTACCTGGGTACTGTCCTCTAGTTCATAATCTGTCTGTTTCCTTTATATACACATTGATAGGCCCGAGACATTGGGAAGAGTACCAGAGATTGGATTGAAGGATCCATTCTATCATTATTCGGGTCAAAGAAATAAAGGTAGATGCCAGCTGTAGTTTCCGTAATACCCCAGACTGCATCATAGGTATTAGAATCAAGAAGAAAAAAAAACGCTTCCATCCTTGTTAAATTTTACGATATTTCATTAGCTCCTGTTCCTGGGAATGAATTACTCAATCTCATAGTTTTAGTAGATTGGAGTAGAAAGAATTTTAATTTTAATTTCACCAGCCCCATTTACATCCCATATCAACAGTCAGAAATACAGTGACTATCTATAACTTTCACTGTGCAGACACCAACTATAGGTATCAACATTGTTCATATTCTACGCATTGACTGCCATTACACTCTATTATTAAAGTTTTAGCTGAAGTTCCTGTGTTTATTCAAGAAATAACCTTTAATGGCGTTACCTTCTTTAGTACAACCATCATTATTACAAATGTACAAAAAAACTTTATGGTTAGTTGATGCATTATGCGTTGGACTACTGACACTTCCTTAATGTGGTACACTTGCTCAAATAAAAGCACCAATATCATTTACACAATGAATGATTTTGGAACTATCGGAAGCATCAATATAATACTCATCATCGGCACCTTTTTCTTCCACACAATCGTCGCCCATAGTACAATTAACAATTATTTGTTTTTATTCCATCACCCTTTGATGGATCGGATGAGGTGTTGCTCATTTGAAAATTACCTTTTTTTAGTATCTATCACAGTATAACTACTAATTGTTATGTTATCCAATTTAATGAATCATATATTAATATATATTTTTTATTAAATAATTTTTTTTTTTTGACTATTCATCATTTGTTATTCTTGATAAAAAATTTATTTTAACTTGTTTCTCTTTATATACGTTTTCTCCCTTTACCACTGACAATTTCAGCATGGTTCTTTTAATTATTTATTTATTTATTTATTTGATATTTCTTAATATATTATCATTTTACTGCTGACTATTTCAGCATGGTATTCTTTTATATTATTTTTGTTGCGACATTATTAATTCAGATTTACTATTTTATTTCAGCGTGGTAATTTGTTACTGCTGACAATTTCAGTAAATAAAAATTTAATGATCCTATCTACCTATTTCCGCTGACTAATTTCAGCATGGAAAATTTTTATTTTATGAAAATAAGGATGAATTTTTAAATAAATATCAATATAATATGAGTGGGTTTTCAATCCACTGAGATAGAAATAATGCTTATTCATGGAAATTATGTTTAATTATTTTATCTTGTTTTATCTATAAATTATTTATGTATTGTAATTTATTTAAATGTTTAAATATGTTAGTTTTATTCTATTTTATGAAGAAAATAATATATAAGAATTATAATATATGTTTTAATATTTAATACTTAACTTCCAATTTAAAATCTCAATCGACTAAATCTGAGACTCTTAATCTATTAAGCACTAAAATATAAAAAAGAAGAATATTTTATTTTGAAAATAAGTTTTTGTTATTTATAATTTTATTAAAATATAAAGGTATATTTTTAATTCATTTTTATATCATTCATTTTACATTTTTAAGGATAAATAATAATTGGTCAATTTTATAGTAATATAATCACTTGACAATCTCTTTAACTATTTATATTTTACTTTTTATATTTTATTTTTTCTCTTATATATATAAAATGATTAATAATTTTTATAATAAATAATTTTAATTATTTATTATTTATTATCCATTATTTATAATTCCAATATTTTTATTATTCAATTATTAAAAAATGAATTTATTTTATAAAAGATTGTTTTTATTTAGTATAAAAAAATTTTTTTTTATTTTTTTTAATATAGGATAATTTTATTATTAATTATCACAGTTTTATAAAAAAAAAAACCTTTTAAATATTTCCTTTTTTTTTTTTTTTAAAAAAAACAAAAAAAAAAAAACAAGATTTTCCAAAAAAAAATGTTTTCTCTCTCTTTTTTTATTTTAGGTTAGTTTAACGATAATTCCTGTGTTTAATATAGTTATTTTTTTTTCTTTCTTTCATTCATTTACATCTAATTTTTTTAGATTTAAAAAAATAAAAAATAAAAAAAAAAAAAAAATTTTTTTAGATTAAATAATTTTCTTGTGTACCCTTTTATTAATAGATTGATATTAGCTTAATAATTATTATTATAATTATTTTATTTACTTTTAATTATTACCTTTAGAATAATTATATATTTTTTTTTTATTATCTTTTATAATTATTAATTTATAATAATTATTTTTTTATTAACTTTGAATAATTATCTAATAATAATAATTATAATAATAATAATAATAATAATAATAATAATAGATCTTAAGATAATCATTATAAGAAAAAAAAATAATTTATCTTAATAGAGCTATTGATTTAAGCTTTAGGACATTCATGGACAAAAACAATTTATCTATAAAAAAGAAATATGAAACATCTTCAAAAAAAAAAAAAAAAAAAAAAAAAAAAAAAAAAAAACTTTTATTTATTTTTTTTTATGTTTTTTATATATATTTTTTTTTATTATTAATTATTTTTAAAAAAAGAAAAAATGATATCATCCTCCTCCTCTTTTATATTCAATTGAAAGAAAATAAAATTCATGGAGGGAGGAACAAACGATAAAACTTTTTTTTTTATTTGAAACATTAAAAGAATAATCTATTTCTTTTTTTTTTCTTTGATAATATATTTTTTTAGTATTTCTAGAATTACTATTCTTAATTCATATCCTTATTTTATATTTAATATTCGTTAATTTTAATATATCATCATTTAAAAAAAAATAAAATTTCAACATTTTTTTTTTTCTTTCTTAACTTTCTAATTTTTATATATATATATAATAATTTTTTTTCTATTATTATTAATATTTATCCATTTTTTATAAAGCATGTTAATAAGCAATTATAAATTATTAGAATTATCTAATAAAATTAAAGAATAAGAAACTATAAATATAAATACATAAAATTTTCATTTATTTTCTATATGTATCTTTAATAAAATAAAAAATAAAGATATATTAAAATAAAATAAATTAAAAGATTAAGAGTTTCACTATACACGAGTGAGTTACAAATAAAACAATAAAAACTGATTACTTTACAGTTAAAAAATAAAAAAAAAAAAAAAAAAAAAGACATTAAAAAATAAAAAGGATATTAAAAAAATAAAATAAAAGTAAGCTGAATATGGTCAGCGTGTTCAAGATTTTATAAAAAAAAAAAAAATTATTAGACTGAATATGGTCAGCATGTTAAAATTAAATATAATAAAAATTATATATATTTAAAAAAAAAAAAAAAAAAAAAAAAAAAAATAATTTGAAATATAATATTAAATCTAACATTAATGAATTATATCTTTATTAACCAACAAAATAATTTAATAAACACTAATTAAACAATTATTAATCAAATATAGCAAGTACATAAAAATAATATAAACTCCTCCTAATCAAACAATGACTAAGTATAACTGGCAAAATTTAATACAATTTATTAAATTAAATCAAACCCCAATAACATTAATACACCAACCATATTAATCACCCCTTATTAAAACAATAACACTTTGTATACCAATCGGAACAACTTTTTTCAAACCATTCAGACAAATCAGAATAAATAATTATTTAGAAATTATTTTACAAAAAAGGTTGGAAACCTTTCAATAAATCTCCTCAAAATAAAACACCAATCAGCGTACATAACAACTATCAGCTCAACATCAAATTAATCGCACCAATTATAATAATTACTCTTTTAGAAATCTATTCCTAAGCTCAAATTAAAATTTTAGCAGTATATCAATCAATATTTTTCACTTTAATAATCATACTTGTTCACCTCTCATCACAATAACAATTATTGCTATAACACTTAATTGGATACACCAATAAATATTTATTACATCAATAATAATAAATAATAACTACTTTCCGTATTGATAACTATTGGTACAACACTAAATGGAATTAAATAGAATTAAAATTTTATAATTTTAATTTCGAATCAACACAATTAATAAATACATAATTTATTCACATAATTTTTTTTTAAAAAGCATATAAATAGAACATCTTATTCATCAAATTTACATCACTAATCAACCAACATAATATAGCGTAATAAATTAATATGAATCGTGTCAATAGACAAACAAGATTAAATCAGCAAATCGTCATTAATGAAAACAATGACATCAATATTAAGGGAATCAATTTCAATTACTCCGAAAGTTTTAGTAGAATTGTTGAATTAACTTCGGATAACTACGTTAGTTGGAAAAATAATATGCTGTATCTCTTTTAACTATTAATAACCTCGAAAATTATGTCATTCAAGAGAAGGTTAAGAAACTTAAGTAAAGACATATTAGGGACGATATATAACGATTATATCGATGACAAATTTGATAATACTCTAGTATATGACAAAGAAACTAACCTATTAGACATAAAGAATGACATCATAGTAAAATGGATCTTATTAAACACATTAGGTGAGAGAACATAAAGAATTGTTGAAGGCCAAGGGAAGACAGCTTATCAAATTTGGAACACATTAGAAAAAATCTTTCACTAGTAGTTTGGAGAAAAGAAAGTAAGAATTAAAGGATTAAATAAGCTATCTTAAAGTTTAATGAGGACCAGGATATAAATATTTTTATGGCTACCTTACAAAATACCATAGAGGAATATGAAAACATTGACCATGACATTGAGAATAGTATAAAAGCTGGCATCCTTAACAGAGCACTCCCGGAAAATTTAAGATTTATAAGTGTGTTTCAATATAAAGATAATTGGGGGAGACTATCTAATTATGTAAAGGACGTCATACCAGATATAATTTTCTCAAATATGAAAGAGCACACTAAAATTGAGAATTCACAAAAACACATCTTTCTGACAGAGAAAAACAGTAAATCTAACAACAGAAAAGTACAATCATCAGTTAAATACAAAGCAAAAAGCGGAAAATGTTACATGTGTGGTAGATTTGGACATTACATCAATGAGTGTTCAAAATATATAACAGATATAAAAATATTAAATATAATAAACATATAAAACTAAGGAGGACAAAGTATATAAACTCAAAGAAAGGTCCATCCACTCAAAGATTAATTATTACAACATATATAATAATATCAAAATGTCCTCACCCGTTAATACTAGTTATCAGCTTCATCAATCTCAAACTCCTTCATCATCCTCCATCCATAATCATGACAAAAAAAAAAAAATAATAAATAATAATCATAATAAAGTTTCTCCACAAAACACCCATATCAATACTGAAACTGTAGTTTCTCCTATCATTTCTCATCATCAATCAGATAAAGATATAAATCAAGTATTACATGATTCAAATCAGACAGTACCTAAATCAAGCAACAAAAGGACACGTGATCATTTATACACTCCCAATAAAAGAATAAAGTCAGTTATTCCTATTATAAAGCTTAAAGTTCTATCCCCAGAAAGAAACCTTAGAGAACCAAAGGATTTCGAAGATATATTCAACCTAACAGACAAAGATAAATGACTAGAAGCTGTAAATAAGGAATTATAAAACATGAAAAAACTAAATCGCTTTTTTAAGAAAATAAAAAGCATTCCTAAAAGGAGCTAATATCATCTCAAGTAAATGGGTTTTTAAATATAAAAAGGACTCAAATGAGAATATCATTAAAAAGGAAAGCACGATTAGTTGCTCGTGGTTTCACTCAGCGATAATGGTATTGACTATATTTTCACCTTCTCTCCGACACTGAAGTTAGACTCTTTGAGAATAATAATATCAATTTGCAATTCGTAAAAGGTTCAAAATTGTCCAAATAAGACATTGACGCCGCATACCTCAATGCTGAAATAAAAGAAGAATTATACATGAAAGCATCAAAGGGTTATTTCTAATACAACAATCTCTTTTTGGAAACTAAACAAAGCCATATACGGGTTAAAGCAAGCAGGTAGAGCCTGGAATGAGAAATTAAATAATGTTCTACTCGGTATAAACTTCAATCGACTCACTAGTGAATGAACCAATGCATCTACATTAGAAAGAACAGTTATAACGAAATCACAGGTATCATAGCAGTATATGTCGATGACATTAATTATTAATAGGTAAGGAAAAATGAAGTACTCAAAGTAAAAAGAGCAAATTAAAACTAATTTTAGTATTAAAGATATTGGAGAATTAGATTTTATTATTGGAATTAAGTTTGAGAAGTGAAACAACAGCTATGTAATGCATCAATTAGGATATATATAAATGAATTACTAAAGAAATTCAAATTAGAATAAAATGCAAACCAACTAAGAATTTAATGCCAATTGAAATTCATGAATTGAAAGCTATTAAATTTGATGAAACACTTTACAGAAGCGCCATAGGTAACCTTCTCTATCTGGCGATCTGCACAAGGCCTGATATCTTGTTTTCAGTAAATAGAGCTGTAAGAAAAAATAAGAATCCTTACACTTGAAGATTGGATGAATGTGGAAAAAGATTCTCAAGTACCTTAAGGGAACTAAGAACTACGAAATAAAAAGAATTTCAGGCGAAAGCAATATAAAAGGCGTACGCAGATGCTGATTACGGTGGTGATACAAATAATCAGGAAATCAACATCATGTTTTTTTTTTTTGATAATGCTTGGAAATTCACCTACAAGCTGGCATTCAAAACTTCAGCATTATGAGGCAGCACCTCCACAGCCGAAGCTGAATATTATAGCATTAGTAATTGTGCCAAACATGGATTGTGGTACATGAATGTAATGAACGAATTAGGCCATCAATAACCAATTTATTTCCATTGATGTGGACAACAAAGCAGCAATCTATAATTGCCAAAATCAATCTATCAACCCAAAGTCGAAGCATATCGATATAAAATATCACCATATAAGAAGTCTAATAAAGGAGAATAAAAGTCAAGCTAGAATATGTTAACGTCTGAAAGAAACCTAGCCGATGGATTCACAAAATACCTTAATGGAACTAAATTGAGTATATTTAAAGAAAGTATACTTACAGAGTTTACCCCTTAATATAATAATTTTACAAATCGAACATCGATTAATGAAGATGTTAGATTTGAAGGGGAATGTTAATAAGCAATTATAAGTTATTAGAATTATCCAATAAAATTAAAGAATAAGAAACTATAAATATAAATACATAAAATTTTCATTTACTTTCTATATGTATCTTTAATAAAATAAAAATAAAGACACATTAAAATAAAATAAATTAAAAAAACATATTACTATTTTATTTTATTTAATTATTTTTTTTTATATATATTTCAATGAGATTACATTAAACCATTATATTATTATTTAAAAATACATTTTTAAAAAAAAAATAGACCTTTCCCTATTTGAATGAAATAAAACATATTTAAATAAATTAATGGTTTAATATATATTGTTAAACTCAATTTATTTTTATTTTTTTTTTATTAAACATAACTATTCTTTATTTATTTTTTACATTAATTTTTTTTACATTTATTAATAAAAAAGAAAAAAATTATTCAATTATAACAACAATAACAATAATAATTTATATATATATATTTTTTAGGAATAATAATAAATAAATAAATAAATAATCATTATTATTAAGTATTAATTCTGTATTTCAATTTTATTTTTTCTTCATTTTTTTTATTCTTTTATTTTATAACTTTCGATGTCGCTGCTATTTCAACGAATCACAAATTTCATTTAATTTTGTATTTATCAGAATTTAATTCAGAGGCTAATTTATTGACATTTACGATTTTTGATCATTATAAAAAAAAAAAAAAAAAAAAAAAAAAAAAAAAAAAAAACAGTAATAAAGTTTTACTTTCTTCTTTTGTATTAAACCAAAAGATTTATTTTTATTTATTTATTTTTTTTATTTTTTGAATTTTCCAATTTTTTTTTTATACCATTTTATTGAATGACTTAATGAGTCTTCAATTTTAATATCCTTTTTTTTTTTTTTTTTTTTTTTTAGGTTTTTCCTTGATTTTTTTCCTCTCTATATTCTAATCCATGTAATATATTCTTCCCGTTTTTTTTTTTTTATTCTTCGACTTCACACTTAATGACAATAAGTTTTTATTTCTTTCCAAAAGATACTAAATTATTTCTTGTTTTGAACAAATAAAGAATTTTTTTTCATTTTAAAAACCTTATTAATTTGGATTAATTAAAAAAAAAAAAAAAAAAAAAAAAGTAATTATAGATTTATTTTCTTTTTTTTTTTTTTTATTTCAAAGTTTCAAAATTTTTTGTTTTTTTAGTTCAATAAAATGTATATTTAGTATATGTGTTATAAGCACCTTTTGTTTATAGTTATTTATTTTGGTTAAATCAATTACATTTTGATTAACTATTATTCCCGTATATATCCTTATATCCCATATCTCTTATTTTTTTTCTTCATCCCTAAAGGTTTAAAACACCAATGATATTTTTCTTTTTTTATTTACTTCTTCTTCGTTATCCTCCATTATCAAAGATATTATAATGTTAAGAAATTTATCATAATTGTATTAGGAATTTAATCATATTTATATTCAGAACTTTTTTGGCAAGGATTGTTGTTATAAGTTTTGAGGTATCCTAAAGGGATCGTCTTTAACAAATCTTCATTATTTTTTATACCTGAATTTCTATTTTTTTTTTATTAATTCATCTGCTTCTGTTAATAGCCACAAAAGTAAAAAATTATCGTTTTTTCTTTTTTATTATCCCCAAATCCTAAAATAAAATAGCTGGTTTTTCTTTTTTTTTTTCAAATGAACTTCTTATATTATTTAAAAATAAATCAAAGTCTAAAAATTTTTCCAATAAAATTGATTCTCTTTTTTTTTTTTTAACCATTTTTTTCTATTTCTTTCATTACCGTTTTTCATATTTAGTTTTTTTTTTTCTCCTTTACTTATAAAAAAATTCTTCTTCATTCCTATTATTTTCATTATTATCGTTACCTTCAAGCTCATTCTTTAATTTTTTTTTTCTTTATCTTCTTCAGTTAAATCTTTTAATTTTTTTTTTAATACTGTTGCATAGGTTACTAACCTTTCAGACTTGGTATTTCTCTATTTAAATATTGAAGATCAACCATGGGATTATCAATTTTTACGATTTAAAA
This sequence comes from Neocallimastix lanati (nom. inval.), assembly GCA_016946835.1. Classification (NCBI taxonomy): domain Eukaryota; kingdom Fungi; phylum Neocallimastigomycota; class Neocallimastigomycetes; order Neocallimastigales; family Neocallimastigaceae; genus Neocallimastix; species Neocallimastix lanati (nom. inval.). The sequence continues at coordinate 19,600 of JACVTC010000391.1, read as the reverse complement.
ATATCATTTCAATAAATCAATTGGATATTCTTTAGTTTTAAAATAAATGTTTAAACGGATATTCAGATTTGAGGAAAAAAAATTTTTACAATATCTGTCATAGTTAAAAAATAATTTAAAATTAGATAAATAAAATAATCACAAGAATAATTATTATTAATTATTTTAATTTTTCTATAAATAAATACTCTAGCTAATAAATTCCATCCTAAAATCATATAAATAAAAAATAATTATTTTCTTTTTTTTTTTTAATAATTTTAAAAATAATATTTAAAACCTTTTTTTTAATTTCATCTAGGATAAGAAGAACAAAGGAATAAAACACTTCTACACCAAAAAAAAAAACCAAAAAACTGAAAGCGAAGAGTTATTTTCCCATTAATAACAACAACTCTCAAATTCCAAAAAAAAAAAAAAAAAAAAAAAAAAAGGTATTTACCATTCAATTTACTCTGAAAATTTTTTAATAGAGTAATTGAATTAACACCTGAAAATGATATGGAGTGAAGAAACAAAGTAATACTTTATTTATGATGCATAAAAATAATTTTGAAACATTATATGTAAGCAAAAAAAAAAAAAAAAAATAAGAAAATTCAAATTGTTAAGTTAAGAAAATCGTTGACATTAAAGACAACAACATAAATAACAACAATTCCTGTTTAAATTTGATGGATTCGTTTTTTTTTTCTTTTTGTCTATGATTAAAGCACATATAATTCAAGATATCAAAAAATGAATGTTTTTTTTTTTTTTTTTTTTGGTTTAATTGGATTAATAATCAACCAATCGCCCTGGGGAAATAACAAAAAAAAAAAAAAAAAAAAAAAAAAAAAAAAAAAAAAAAAGATAATTCAAAAGTCATAAAGAATAAAGAACTTCCTATTCAAATATGGAATTATTCTTTTGTAAATCTTTTCTTTTTAAAAAAAAAAAAAAGTTCAATAACAAAAAAAAAAAAAAAAAAGAAAAAAAAGAAAAAATCAAACAACTCCAAAGGATTCCCATTCAATATTTAATTAATCCTAATTCTAGGTCTTGGAATAAATAAATAATGTAATTTGTAATGGCCAAGACGACGCGACGATGATGGATGTAGCAAATATTCAAATGAGAACTTTGAAGACTGAAGTGGAGAAAGGTTCCATGTGAACAGCAGGTTGGACATGGGTAGACGATGCCATTTTTCAACAAAAACATTGAACCCAATCCAACGAGTAGTAGTATGTATCAAAACTACCATTTCAAATATTTTTTTTTTTACCAAAAAAAAAAAAAAAAACAGACAATAATTGTTTTCAAAAATAGGTTCAAATTCTTTAACTAGTACAAAAAAAAAACTTTATTTTAAAAACAGATAGATAGATATATAATTTTTTTTTTATTGGCATTACTTAAAAATACTAAAAAAAAAAAAAAAAAAAAAAAAAAAACTTTTATTTTAAAAACAGATAGATATATAAATTTTTTTTTATTGGCATTACTTAAAAATACTAAAAATAAAAAAAAAAAAAAAAAAAAAAAAAAAAAAAAAAAAAAAAAAAAACAGACATTAATTATTTTCAAAAATAGGTTCAAATTCTTTAACTAATACAAAAAAAAAAAAAAAAACTTTATTTTAAAAACAGATAGATAGATATATAAATTTTTTTTTATTGGTATTACTTAAAAATGCTAAAAAAAAAAAAAAAAAAAAAGGCACATTTAAATGGAACTGAAGCAAGAAAGCAGGTAAGGTTAAGGTAACGAGAATAATTAAAACTAAATAGAAAAATTATTAAAAAAAAAAAAATAAAAAAATTTTTTTTTATAAGATTAAAAAAAAAAAAAAAAAAAAAAAAAAAGTGATTCATGTATATATATATATACATCAAAATTTGATTTCGAATAAATAAAATTATTGAAATGTATATGGACGTTGGCTGTCTATTCTATACTGTGTAGATGATATATATATTAAATTAGCCTAGAAACGAGAAATTTTTTGTCTGAATTTAAAAAAAAAAAAAAAAAAAAAAAAAAAGAGAGAAATGAAACGAAACGAAAACGTAATGATTAAAATTTTTAACATTAAAAGGCATTGATTGATGATGTAGATTTTTGTTTTTTTTTTTGACAATTGGTAAAAAAAAAAAAAAAAAAAAAAAAAAAAAAATATAATAAAATGATCCCCTCAGAAAAACCCGACAGCCAGCTTAGGTTCCATCATTGAGGGAGGGCAAGAAAAAAAAAAAATTCCAACATCATATTTTTCTGTACTTATATATCTATATATCTTTATATAAATATATATATATATATATTTTTTTTTTTATTATTTTTATTATTATTATTTTATAGAGGTATCTATAATTTTTATTCCGTATAATATAATATAATATAATATAATATATAATAAATAAATAGGATTTATATATTTAAATAAATTTAATTGAAATGATTTATATATATATATAGATTATTATATTTTATAATATTTAGAAATGGGACTTTATAAAAAAAAAAAAAAAAAAACTTTAAATTGACCTTCATGTATTTTTTTTTTTTTTTTTTTGTATTGGTAATATAACTCGGTTTCTTTGAATAACTTTTTTTTTTTTTTAAGAAGACAAGAAATTATTTATTTTATTAATTAAAAAATAAAAATATTTATATTTATATATTTATATTTATATGCTTCTTAATATATGAAATGTAGAAATGATAACATGATTATATTATTATTTAATTTAATTAACCTTTATTTATTTAATATAATATAAAAATAAAATGTTGAAGAAGGGAAAAAGTCAATAGCAAAGAATAAAATATAAAAGAAGAAAAAAAAAAAGTATTCTTTTATATAATTACTTTTTAATTAGAAAAAAAAATATTTTATAAAAATAATTAAGAATTATTTAGTTTAATATTATAAAAATAAGTATAATATAAATAAATAAAAAAGATTTATAATAATGTTAACAACATAAATATATATTATATATAAAAAAATATAATAAAAATATAATGAAATCATCATAAAAATTATAATAAAATAAAAAAAGAATAAAATAAAATAAAAATAAAATAATAAAAATAAAATAAAATAAAATGTTATAAGAAATGAATAGTAAATTATTTATTTTAATTTACTTTTGTTATTGATAAGAAAATAATGAATTTAATTAATAATAAAATAAAATAAAAATATTTTAATATAATATTTTTTATATAAAATTTTATCAAAATATTGTTTTAATGTAGGAAATTAATGTATTCAAATTTTATTCTCATGAACATATAAAATATAAAATTTTACTTTTTAATAATAGAAGTTAATTATTCAATTATTAAATAGATTAGAAAATAGAATAAATCTTTTAAAACTTTGTTCTTTTATAATAATAATAATAATAACAATAATAATAATAAAGTCTTTTTGTTTATTTTTTTTGAAGAAGAGAAGAAAAAGAAAAGAAAGAGGAGAATTTAATAATGAAGTATTAATAATATTAATATTAATAAATAAAACAAAATATATAAAAATTAACTAGTATAATTAATAAAACGTGTATATTAATTATTAGTGTTATTTTATGAAAAATTATTTTATTTTTATTTTTTATTTGAGGTTTAGGTTAAATAGATTAAAAACTATTATTTTATATTTTAAAGGGTAAAATATCAATAATAAAAGGTCACTTTTACACTTTTAATAAAGTAATAATAATGTGGTCTTGTTGGTATAAATTTTTCTTTTAAACTGGTTGTATCTGGAGAGAAATTTATCAAGTTATGGACTTTCCATAAAATTTATGTATTTGTATAGAATTTATGATATTATATAAATCTATTTTATATCACGTTATTTATCCTATGATAATGAATCCTATGATAATTTCATGATTTATTAATTAAATATTTTATATAATGATTAATAAAATAATAATTTTATTAATTATTAAAAGTTTTTTTTTTTATTTTTTTTCATTTTTTATATCAAAAGTTATTAACAAATTTTGTTTTTATATAAAATTTCACTTTTTGATTTTTATTTCTTTTATTTAATTATTTAATTATTTAATTATTTATTAATTTAATTATTTAATTATTTATTTAATTATTTATTTATTTATTTAATAATTTAATTATTCCAATATTTAATTATATAATTATTTAATTATTCCAATATTTAATTATTTAATTATTTAATTATTCCAATATTTAATTATTTAATTATTTAATTATTTAGTTATTTTGTTATTTATTAATAAATACTCTTTTTATTATTTAATGATTCCATTATTTATTAATAAATTTTGTAGAATACAAAAAAGTTTAAATTCATTAAAATTTTTTTTTGGTATTAAGTAAAAAAATTTTTTTTTAAATTTAATTAATTAATTAAATACCAAAAAAAAATTTTTTTTTCCTTTAAATCTTTAAAGAATGATGAGGATGTTCATCTTTTTTTTAAAAAAAAATTTAATGAATGATAAAAAATAAAAAAAATTATAAAAATTATAAAAATAATAATGATAAAAAAAAAAATTTTTTTTAATAAAATATAAAATATAAAATATAAAAAATATAAAATAAAAAATAAAAAATATAAAATATAAAATATAAAAAATAAAATATAAAATATAAAATATAAAATATAAAATAAAAAATATAAAATATAAAATATAAAATATAAAATATAAAATATAAAATATAAAATATAAAATATAAAATATAATATATAATATATAATATATAAAATATAAAATATAAAATATAAAATATAAAATATAAAATATAAAATAAAAAAATTTATTAATTATTTAATTATTTAATGGTATCAAATAGTTTTCATTACAAAAAAAAAAAAAAAAAAAAAAAAAAAATTTATTATGGAATAACAGAAATTATTTAATCAATCATTCAATAGGAATTAAAGTTAAAAAAAAATTATTGGAAAAGTTCTTAAAAAAAAAAAATTTATAATATTTCAAATCAATTAAAAAAAAAAAAAAAAAAATAAAAAAAAACTTCTTTTGATATTACCATAAAACTACTATTCATTATTGTTTGTTTATAAAAATAATAACTAATATGATTAATATGATTAATTAGATGCACAAACAAATAAATTATTTTATATTTTAAAAAAAAAAAGGAATATATAATGACATAATAAATTATAAAAAGAATTATTCAATATTTTTTTTAATTATTTATATAATTTTAATTATAAATAAATACTTATTTAAATATATTTCTATAAATAAATAAATTGGATTTTATCAATAAATAATTTTTATATATTTTAATTATATTTATAATATTTAGTATAAAAAAATTTAGAGTAAAAAAAAAAAAAAAAAAAAAAAAATTGAAAATTATATAATTAATATTTAAATTAACAAAATAATTAATAAATTTAAATATTATAAATTCAAGTAATTATAAATTCAATTAATTATAATACTTAAATTTTTAATTATTTTGTTTTTAGTCTTTTCTCTTTCTCTCTCTTTTCTTATTTTTTGTAATCATAATAATATTTTGTGTGAAAAATAAAAAAACATTTTAAATATTATTATTTATTATATACTAGTGAATAAAATTGAATATCAGAATTGATTTTAATATTCTCGATTCAAAGAATTTTTTTTTTTTTTTACCATGATTGTTATTCCCATACATTTTTTTTACCATTAGTGGCAATAAAACTGAACTGATCTTCCATTTTTATAGATATCTAAATATGTTTCATAAATGATTTGTTCATTTTTCAGACTTAACAATATTCTTTTTTTTTTTTTCTCCAAGGAAGATTAATCCATTTAGGACCCCTTTTCAATTTTATAATGGATATAAATATCTTTTTTATCTTCAACACTTTTCAGCATTTTTGATTTTTTAAAGATGTATGTATAAATTTTAATACTTTTCTTTTTTTTTATAATAAAGAACAGAACAGATAATTATACTTTCTCGGTCATAAAAGTAATGTGTATATACCAAGGAAACCTTTTTCTTCATTGAAAACCTTACCACTTCGATCAAAAAAAATGAAACCATCTTGCCTATTAGAATTCTTTGAGTTTTGACGTTGACCATCAAAAAAAAAAAAAAAAAAAAAAAGATAATATATAATAAGTTTTATTATTATTTTAAAACATCATCATTTATTATATCATAATCAACATTTTGACCTTTGAAAATAATCATTTTCATCCTAAAAAAAAGCATCCTTCCTTAGTCATTTATTGAATTTATCTCCAAAAAAAATGGAGATGTCTTTTTTTTTTTTTTTTTTTGTATTGGATAATTATTCTAAGCTATGTAATTGTTTAAAGTTTTTATAATTATAATTAGTAATAGATTAAATTTCACAATATCTAAGTGAGAGAAGTTATTGGTATAGCTTGAATATAACCTATAAACTTTATTTTTATTTTAAATTTTCAAAATTTATATTTTCTTTTTTTTTTTATTTTTTTTTATTATAAAAATATAATATTTCATATTCTATATTTAATTTTTTTTATCGTTTTATCTAACATTTATTATATAGTTTATATGTTTTCATTTTATATTTGAATTTTTTATAAATATATATACTTTTTATTCATATTATATTTATTAATCATATTATTATTTATTAATCATATTATTATTTATTAATCATATTATATTTATTAATCATATTATTATTTATTAATCATATTATATTTATTAATCATATTATTATTTTTTATTCATATTATATTTATTAATCATATTATTATTTATTAATCATATTATATTTATTAATCATATTATTATTTTTTATTCATATTATATTTATTAATCATATTATTATTTATTAATCATATTATATTTATTAATCATATTATTATTTATTAATCATATTATTATTTTTTATTCATATTATTATTTTTTATTCATATTATATTTATTAATCATATTATTATTTATTAATCATATTAAATTTTTTATTCATATTATTATTTTTTATTCATATTATATTTATTAATCATATTATTATTTATTAATCATATTATATTTTTTATTCATATTATTATTTTTTATTCATATTATATTTATTAATCATATTATTATTTATTAATCATATTAAATTTTTTATTCATATTATTATTTTTTTTAATTTTTTCTCAATTTTTTTTTTGGTATGGATTCTTTTTAATTTTTATATTTATTTTTTTTTATTTTTTATTTTTTGTTTTTTGTTTAACTTAAAAATAAAATAAAAATAAATTTATTTATTTCTCTATTTTTTATTTTTTATTTTTTATTGTTTTAATTAAAAATAAAATAAATTATAATTAAAAAAAAAAAAAATTTTTTTCTTTTTATTATTATTAATCACTTAAATAATGAATTAATTAAAAAAAAAGTAGATGGAAAATTTTTAATCCTAAAATTTTTTTATTTTTTTTTAATTTATTTTTAATTATTTTTAATTTTTAATTTTTATTTTTATTAATTTTTTTTTTAATTTAAATTAAAATTTTTTTTATTAAATTTTTTAAATTTTTTTTTTTATTTTAAAGATGGATGAAATTTATCCGATTTTGTTTTCTTTAGAAAATTCTTTAATTTAGAATTTAGAGAGAAAATAAAAAAAAAATTTTTTTAAAATTTTTTAAAATTTTTAAAATTAAAATTTTTTTTTAACTTTTTATTTTTTAATTTTTTTTTTTATTTTTATTGATTTAATTTAAGGGTTAGAAGACAAAAATATTTTTAATCTATCCTTCAATCAAAATATATTTAATAAGAGATAAAAAATATTATTAAAAGAAGAAAACGTTAACTATTATTTATTACTACTCTTTAACAACAAGAATAAAATTGAACTTTTAATCTTATATACATATCTCTATATATATAGATAAAATAAAAAAAAATAAAAAAGATGGAGATCTAAATGATAAATGATATTATATCATATAAAATAATTTTATTTTAATAAAGCGTTCTCTTCTATTTTTTGTGAGTTAAAAAAAGTTTTTCTTATTATTCTAAAAATTAAAAAAAAAAAAATTGGATTTTTTTTTCAAAATTTTTTATTTTTATTTTTTTATTTTTATTATTTTATTTTTATTATTTTATTTTTTTGTTTTATTTTATATATATTTAATTTATTTTATTTTATTTTATTATATTTTACTTTATTTTATTATATTTTATTTTATTTTATTTTATTTTATTTTATTTTAATTTATGAATCAAAATTTAAAAATTTTTAAAAAAAACAATTTTTTTTTTTTTTTTTTTTAAAAAAAATAAATAAAAATAAAAATATACATTATAAATCATTTGAAAAAAAAGTCCTCATTTTCTGTTTTAATTATTTTTCCTTTTTTTTTTTTTTACAATCTCTTTATTTTCTTCTTCTAATTTTTTTTTTTTTTTTTTTTTTTTTTTTTTTAGTGAGTCTTCCTTTTTTTAAGATATTCCCCTAGGTCATAAGAAAAAAAATTTTTAATATATATATATAAATATTTTTTCTTTTAAACAAACTCCTATTTTTTTTTTTTACAATCTCTATATTTTCTTTTTCCTATGGTTTTGGTCATAAGAAATTAAAAAAAAAATTAATATATTTTCTAATTTTTTTTTTTTTTTTTTTTAAGAAAATTTTTATAAAAAATTAACTAATTTTGACTTAGATTTTTTTTCGTTTAACATAGACACTCAACAATGATAGACTGAGCTCCACTCTTGGTCTTGGTTCTTCATCGACACCAAAATAGTATGTCAAAAAAAAAACAAAAACAAAAACAAAAAAAAAACCAATGAGGATCTGATACGTTTATAGGAAAAAGATTGAAGGCCCGATGGTCTATCCTCTTCCTTTCTCTTTAATCTCATTCCATAAAAAAAAATATCTATATATATTTGTTAATGTGTTCTAAATTTCTATATTTAATGAATAACATTTAAATTTATTGAAATAATATAAAAAATAAAATACTAATTAACAGTAAATAATTAATAAATAAATAAATAAATAATATTATTTAATATTTTTATTTAATAAAAAGATTATTATTAACTAAATAAAACCTTCAATAATTAGCCTATTTTAATGATTTAACTATTTTTTTTTTTTTTTACATCTTAATTTGTTTTATTATTTTAATATATAAATAGGATAAAAAAAATTTAAGAGATAATTATAATATAATTAAATAAATTAATGTTATTTGACGACAAATAACAATAATATTAAGGACAAATAGATTCAAATATCTTTCCATTCATAATAAAAAATATTGTATAAATAAAAAAAAACTTTTTTAAAGTTTATATATGCTGAAATAATGCATTATTATAAACCCAATATTTATTTATTCAAATAGAACAATAATAATCATTACTTAAAATTATTATTTATTTCATTATCTGCATAACTCTATAAAAATAAAATAAAATAAAATAAAAAAAAAAAGAAAATTATATATTATATTATAAAATTTTAATTTTTTTTTTTATTTATCACTTTTTTTTTTTTTTTAATTAATAAGAATAGAAATATTACAATGTTGACTATCATAACCTAGTAATTATTTAAGGGTGTAAGCCTAAGATACTTATTAA
>JACVTC010000391.1:0-5000 GCA_016946835.1 Neocallimastix lanati (nom. inval.) | reverse complement strand
CGAAATGGTCTTACAGAAAAACCGAGATAAAGAAATTGGAAAACTACTACTTAGACTTTTTTGGAAATAAACAAAAAGAAATAGGACAAAGTCTTTACCTTCTGCTTTATGGGCTCTTCGTACAACCAAAAAAATTTCGGTTACTAATCACTCTAAGCTTTGAACTTGTTTATGGACGAGAAGACCAACAACCCTTTGACATAGCTGCGAGACCAACTAAAGGTTGTAAACAAATCTTCGGATGAAATTATTATTGGAAAAATTTGCCAATCAACTACTTATGGACTATGGAAGCTGCGGCCAATATCAAAAAATGCAAATAAATACTGGGCTACTCATAGAGAACAAAAAGAATAGTATGAATCAGGCCAAAAAGAATAAAACCTGGGTGATTTAGTCTTAGTAAGGAATTTTTACTCGAACTAAGTTAGAACCATACTTTGTTGGACCACTCCCAAGTAATTAAGAAACAATTCAACACAGTAACATTGGCCAGATACAAATGAACTGCCATGTTCACTTGAAGAACATAGTCAAGTTTAACTCAACTCAGCTTCTGTATAGCTTGAGTCTTAGCGAGGGCATCTTGTTTAAGGAATGAACAAATAATGTTAATTTTATTATTTTTCATAAAAATAACTTAACCACTAAAATTAAATTATTTATTTCCTTACTTGGAGAACTTTTCTTATGTTCTATTACTGCCAAATTATTACTAATATTAAATTTATTATTATTAATATAAAATACTATATTATTAATATCAATATTATTATCAATATCTAGTTTTATTAATATAATTTATTCTATCAATATTTTATTATTAAGAAAAATTTTATTTTATAAATATTACTAATACAGATAATTTATTACTAATAAAATTAATATAATTAATAATGATTTAAAAATATTTTACTTAAATTCATGATCCTAGTCATTAAAATTTAGTGATACTTCCTTCCAAAATACACCCCATTTATAATAATAAATAATATTAATAATAGATAATAATCTAAAATACTTTTATTTAAAAATAGTATTAAAATTAAATGATACTCTATTACTAATAGTTCTGTAAAAATAATAAAATTATTTTTAAAATATATTATCACTACAATTAATAATAAATAGTTTAGAATTTAATAATATATAATAATTACTTATTATAATAGAATAGATTATGAATTTATAATTTAAATACAATTCAAACATGTAACTCTAAAATATTATAAAGAAATGGCTTGACCATTTCTAACGATAAAAAAAAAATATAAATAAATGAGAAAATTGTATTTTGAAAAATAATCAATCAAATCAATGAATTAAAAAATCAAAAAGATATAATCTTATTATAAAATTTAATTTTAGTTTTAATTGAATAAATTTTTATTAAATAAATAAATAAATAAAATATTTTAAAAAGATCTATTTTAATTTTTAATTTTTTTTTTTTTATTCTAGTGTTTACTTCTATATTTATTATTAATCTGTCCCGAACCTCAACATTTCGTGATAAATAACAAAATTATAAAATTAAAATAAATAATAAAGAACAAATTCTTGTTGAACTTATATAACTGAATTAAAATCTCAATTTCAAGTTATTTACCATTTACAAAAGTTGAAAATAGAATTTATTTATTTATTTAATTATAAATTATAAATCATATATAGATTTAAATAATTAATAATTAATATAAAATTTTTATTTAATATTTAAAAGAATTATCTTAGGCCTACTAATTCTGAGGAATATTAAGTAAACTAAGATTTTATATTTAATAATTTCAATGATACTACCTATGACGTCACCTGTATTTATTTATTATTATGTTATATATAGGTTTCCATCATATATATTAACACTACTATTTTTTTTTTTTAAATGATTCAAATGAATTATATAATTCCAAATTAAATTTATTTTTTTAGTTATATTAAATATTTTAAACCTATCGATATTGTTATTATCTTAATATTTTATTAATATACATATTACTATATTTATTAATATCTTATAATTAAATACTATTATTATGTTAACTTACAAAGTATAAAAGAAAGATGTAAAAATCTATCTTTTTATGTTTCTTTGTTAAGGTTATTGTATTTACAATAATTATATACTAATAATTCAATAAATAAATACTTTTCATAAAATCTTTCAAAGAATTTATTATTTAAAAATATTTCTTAAATATTAAGTGTTTAAATAACTTAAAACTATTTTATCTTATATTATTTAATTATTATTATATTATTAATTAATTATTGTTGGATTATTCATATATAATTCAACATATTAACCTAGTAAATAAAAAAAATAAAAAATAAAATAAAAAATTATTAATAGTAGAAAATTAATAAATGATATTTTATTAAAGAAAAAGAAAAAGGGACTAAAGCTCAAGAAATTTCTTTTTTTTTTTTTTTATATATATATATATATATTCTATGATGAATTATATTATTTTTAATTAGTCATTTTTATTACTTAATTAATTCTTTTATTTGAAAAAATATATATTTTTCTATTAAAAACAAAATAGATAAACTCTTCTTTTCAATAATAATATATATATTACTTTATCCTATTCTATATTATTATTATTATTATTATTATTGTTGTTGTTGTTGTTGATAATATTAATATTTTTATAATAATTAAGATATATAAAATATAGAAATATAATTATATTATCATTAGAATATTAATATGAAATTTTAAGAGTATTAGTACTACTTTAAATAATTTTTTTTTTTTTTTTTTTTTTTTTTTTATTATCATTTATAATATTTATATAATATATCATCCGATGGAAGTTCAGTTACACGTTCCATTAAGGAGATATTACAAATAATTCTAATACATTTAACATTTTATATATCTAAATAATACAATTGAAGTATTAGCTAAATCTTTAAACTAAATCTAGTTAGTATTTAGCAAAATCAGATTGGAGAATCAGGTACATCAAGTTCTTTAGAAAAATTGCTTATTGCAAATAGCTCAGTATCTAAATTCAATAACAGTTTCTGATAAAAAGGTTTAAGTAATACCCACCCACAATGAAGAATAATTTCCGAATCTAATATTTATTCCATATCTGAAGAAGAAGACAGTCATGCTGTTACTAATAAATACAGAAGGTAAAAACTAAATGAATTTAAATTGAAATTACTATAATGGTAACATTCAAGATGCTAAAGGAATATTATATGTTAAGTAAAAAAAAAAAATGATTGTAATAATTATAATAATCAATATGAAAAAATAAAAAAAAAAAAAAAAAAAAAAAAAACAGATTATGTTAAAAATAAATATATACATATATATATTATTTTATTTACTATTTTTATTTACTTTTTTTTTTTTTTTTATTATTATTATTTTTTTAATTTTTTTATTTTATAATTATTTTTATTTCACATTAATAAATATTATTAATTAAAATAAATATTACATCAGAAAAATCAAAAAAAAATTGGCTATTTTTAATAATGAATCTCGAATAATCATTAATATCCAAAGATAATCAATTCCCTAAACATTTAGGTTATGACTGTCCGTTCGAGACTCCTGAATCTAAAGTAGTAGACCATGATAAAAATAACTTGTTTATTACATGTATTACAATACATGTAATAGACAATAATAACCCCCTAATACCTGTATCAACTTGAATAATCTATTTTTTTTTTTTTTTTTCATGAAATATTTTATTTAAAAATCTATATAATGTAGTGACCCTTACCGGTAGTACATTAGATGATAGTAATGTTTACCAAGAATGCTTAATATTGTTTTAAGACAATAATGACGACCAATATAACATTGACTCGGATAATCTTCTTTCCATTAAATAGAAAATTATTAACAAACAAAGAGATAGTTATGTTAATAGCACTATTGATATATACAACTATTTCTAAAATTCCAACAAAGCCATCTCTAAAAATTATACTAAATTTATTATAAAAAAATAATTAAATAGCTTTAATTTATTAATAATAATATATAATAGTATTATTTTTAATGGTTATTTTATGATAAACTAATACTAATATTATAATTAAAATATAAAAATACTGTAAAGTGGTAATTTAAATTACATAAATTTTTTCGAATTTCTAATAATATTACTTTTTGTTCATTTAATAAAAAATGGAATTGAGTATAAAAAGAAATTGAATAGAATAAAATAAATTCCTTGGTAGCTTCAAACGTCAATTGAAATAATTTCTGAGGCAGTATAAATCTTCCAGATAATTTAGAATCAATAAATGGATATGACCCTCAGCATAAGCTTGAATTTTCGGGCCTTAACACGTTGGACTTAAGACATAGAAAATTAAAAGAGTATTATATATTTCAAGATTACAAAGCCTAATTGCTCATACAGTACCTAATTTAATGCTATTATTTAATTATTTTTGTTTTACTTAAATTTATAATGTAATTAGATAGTAACTCAACTTATTAATCTTTAGCATAAATACATAATTCATTATTTAATAGTTTAATATGTATAGGAATTAATTGTAATTACTAAATATTTAATTCTTAAATAATTTACTAAAAATTACATTAATTCAAATTAAAAATATCGGTTAAGTCTTAATGAGAATTGAAATAAATATATATTTCTCTCATAATTATACGAAAACAAATATATGTGATTTCCAATGATTTTATCATTAATAATTTAGCTTTGATGATCTAAACATCAGTCTATAAAATTTAATCTTTAAAAATTATTTATTGAAAGTTTATTGATTAGTCGTGGATAGTAATATATTGATTTAACTACTCCATATACCCGAACATTATGAATATGTTATTTATTATTGATATTAGTGAAAACATATACATTTATTTATTAAATAATAAAACGAAACTTTGAATTAATTGCGGCTATAAAAGTATATTTAGATTAAGTAAATCTTCAACTACATATTACGAATGTCTAATATAGCTTTAGTAATTGGTATATGGTACA
>JACVTC010000390.1:0-33191 GCA_016946835.1 Neocallimastix lanati (nom. inval.) | reverse complement strand
ATAAAAAAAAAAAAAAAAAATAAAAAAAAAAAAATAAAAATAAATTAAAAAATAAAATAAAAAAATAATAAAATACATATTGAATAAAAGTACAATATAATACATATAAATAAAAAAAAATAGAATAATAAGAATAATAAAATATTAATTATTATATAATGATAATAAAATTTAAAAAATAAATATAATTATTAATATTTTTAATTATTATTTAAATGAATAAATTTATATTCTTATTAACACTCTGCTTTTTACAAAATTTTGTAAAAGCTTTTTATTCGGCAACTGTATATAATAGTACTTTTTGTTTCGAAGATATCTATTTAATTAATGCTTTTGATATTAATTACAAAAGTCTAGGAAATGAAATATTTAAGAATTGCTTAATAGTATTAATTTTGAAACAGGTGATACAACGATAGACTCATTCAGTTCAAAATAATTTTGTTATAGATAATTCCAATTTTGAAAACGTTAAAAAAGTAAAGTCTATGAAAATCTTATAAATCTTGAAAATTTTAAAAATAGGAGAGTAAAATTTTCAGCAAATTTTAAACATTCTTAACCGATATAGGAGGCTTTTTAATAAATAATGTTTATGATAATAATAATAAACTCGATATATATAGTGTAGAACAATACACTAAATCATATAAAAATCTTTCAAGTTATATTTTTAAAAATAAACTTGATGATGAAAACTATACTGAAAGTTTACTTGAAAGTGATATTAATTATAATTCATTACTACAGAACGATAAAATTAATGATACAATATTAAAAGCATTATTAATTAGACAAATTAAAACAGTAAATAAAGTATTAATAGGTGAAAAACTAACAAACCTTGATATATTTTTCACAAATATTTTTTGTGAAAGTAATATAACGTTATTATATATGAATATTTTTACTAAATCATTATCTTATTTTAAAAATAAATAATATTAATATTGAACCTGACTATATCTATACTTTATTTAATAAAAATCAAAAACCTAGTAATGAATTTATAGTGCATTTATCCAATCTAGTATTAAGTATTTTACAAATAATAATAATGATAATAAATTTGTGGAACTGTATAGCACCTTTTAATGCCATTAATAGTTATATATATTACAATTACAATTCCGAAAAAAAAAGTTTAATTTAAATCATGAATACGCCAAAGAAGTTTATGATTATTTAATGAGATTAGAAAACATTACATTAAATTTAAAGATTTAGATAGTATCAATTTAGTTAATAGATTATATAATAAAAAAAAATATAGTGAATTTATAACGATATAACTAATTCCGAAAAAAAATTTGAAGAATTTTTTACTGGTTTATTCCAAATTTGGAATATTTTTCGTTAAAAATAGTTTAAATTACAGAAAATCGATGGGATTAAATGAGTACAAGGACGATATAATAGCTTTCACTAAGGAAATTAAAGATATAAGAAAGCTTAAAATTTTAACTGAAAACTGTTAATAATATAATCATGCAAATTAATTACACAAGTTCAAATTTTTTTAAAGTAAGAAATCCAAAAATTTAGATTCAAAAATGATTTTGAAACCATACTTAATTATTAAGCAAGATAGAGAAATTGAAAATACCAATAATTTTATTGAAAAATTACTTCTTTAAAAAATTTATATAATAATATTAAGAAAAATAAATTTAGCGAACTTGGTGACCAAATGTTTATTACAACTTAACAACCACAATCGTCGATAATTCATCTATAGGAGATTTAGATGATAAAGGATTAATAGATAATTTTATAAATTTATTCAATGAAACAGTTACGGCAATCTACGAAAAAGATGCCTATACTACTAGATGCATGACATCATTGAATGATCCATATAATAATTTGAATATAATAATTTTAAAGATTACGTATCTTCCAAATACCAATTATTTAATAAAATTTATTATGATATTAAAAACTATTATTTTGATTTAAATCTGAATGAAAATTGTGGTAATCTATTTTATGAAGTCAGAAACTTTACTAATATTTGACAAGTTCACTTATGGTAGTATATTTTGTCACAAAAACGAAGATCAAATTTTAATCCTATTAATATATTAATTATGATGATATTAGTATAAAAATAAATTCTCTTATTTACTTGAAAATTCTAATGGTACAATTTCAACAGATTAGAAAAGAGATAGGTAAAATTTCGAAATTATTAAAGGATATTTATTTAGATAAAATGAATAAGATAAACTACAATATGTACGATATAAATAAATTTTATGAAGAATTAATAATGTATAATCATTATATTGAAGAAACAATATTTGATCAAGAGCAATTAAGTAATTACTTAGTATTATTAAGTATACAAGACTTTGGTAACTTTAAAAATGATATGATAATATTAATAATAATATTAAAACTGAAATGTATAAATCATATGATTTAAATACTGATATGGATAGTATTTTACAGGAAAATAAAAATATATTATTTGATAATTTTATTGATAAGAATGTTTATCAATTTAGCTGTGATAGCAACGAAATAGATAATATTAAAGATATTTATATGTCAAGAGTAAATGATATATTTAATCATAACTATATAATCAAAAATATACTTTACAAGTATTTTATTGATAATATTATAATGTATCAAAAAGTTTATTCAATATATAGATATAATATAAATGATGATAATAACAATAGCAATGGTTTTAATGATGTAAATGAACATAATAATCAAGAGGATAGTACAAATACTGATAATTATCTTTCAGTGATTGATCCGGATATTTATTCCTATACAAGTGAAAGAATGATAGATACGAATAGTATTCCATATTATTTTATCAATTATGGTAAATGAATATATAGAAAAAATAAAGAATACGATGAATTTATGGATATTATAAAAAGTAATAAGACTTTAAAAATCTGAATACAATGAAATTTTAATAACCAAACGCTAATAAATAAACGATTATTTTTCATCTGAAGAACCAACAATAACATAAATAAAATAATTTTAACTCAAAAGTATTAGGTAAACTATTCCAATGAGTTTAAAGAACAATCATTAAGAAAAAGAGATGATAATGAAAAAATGAAATAAACAAAGAATTACTTGAAACTCTATTATCTTTAAGTCAAGAGTTACAAAACACTATCAAAACAATATCTGAAGGAGGAGGAAAATTACCAGAAGTAGATGATAAAACCGAGTCATTTTTAGACCAGTATATGAGAAATTGTAATGATTTAGGTGGACTAATATATGCTATTTATAAAGATAAAAAAGCAAAAAAGAAAATGAAAAATGGATAAAGTTAATAATAATAATGAAAATGTCGTTAATAAACTTGATGAAATAAATCAAAAATTAAAAAATACGATTGATAATATCTCTGGCGCGGGTAGTGGTAGTGGCGATAACTCTAAGCCATGTAAGCCTAATAAACCTGGTTGTAGGAAAACAAAATCTAGTTAACTAAAAACTAAAATTTAATAAATATTGATATATTTTTAATTTTATTACATTTTAAGTGTTTCGAAAATATTAAATTTAATATTTGCAATAAAAATTTTTTTTTTTTTTTTTTTATTATTAAATTTATGAATAATAATTTTTTTTTTTTTTAATTATATATAATAATAATAATTATTAGTAAATATTAATATATATATTTAAATAAAAAATATATAAAATTATTTTATAAATTTTAAAGGTTTATTTAAAATATTTAAAATATATGTTTAAAATATATTTAAAATTTATTTAACAAATATATATCGTTTTTATTAGAATAATAAGTAATAATAAAAAAAAATTTTTTTAAATATAAATAATAATAATAATAATATAATTTTATATAATTAAATATTTTATTATTTAAAATATAATAAATAAATATAAATAATAAATATATTTTGATTATTATAAATATATATTATTTATTAAATGTTGATTTATTAAATGGAATCTAAATTAATAATATTTATAAAGGCAACAATTTTTTATATAATTATAAATATATTATTTTATTAAATATGATTATATAAAATAAATAAATAAAATTAATTAATAATATGTGATTATATATATTTTAATATGATTTTTTAATTTGTTTTGTTTTTATTTTGAAGTTACTTGAAATAAATAAAAGTAAATTAATAATAATAAATAATAATTAATCATAATCAT
Source organism: Neocallimastix lanati (nom. inval.) (assembly GCA_016946835.1). Classification (NCBI taxonomy): domain Eukaryota; kingdom Fungi; phylum Neocallimastigomycota; class Neocallimastigomycetes; order Neocallimastigales; family Neocallimastigaceae; genus Neocallimastix; species Neocallimastix lanati (nom. inval.). The sequence continues at coordinate 29,003 of JACVTC010000390.1, read as the reverse complement.
AATAATTAAGTATAAATGGAATAAAATAAAATAGAATAATCTAAATCTAAAATTAATAAATTTGATATAATTTGTATCATTAATTTTTTTAAAAAAAAATATATGTGTGTAGCAATATTAGTTTACACTAAAATTTGTAATATTGTATCATTACTTAATTTAATATAAATTATTAAAATATAATTATTTATTATAAATATTCCGAATAAAAAGAAAAAGTTAAAATTATATATATATAACTTTAATCAAATAAATGCAATGTACAAATCAAAGTTAAATAGATTTTTAATTTAATTTAATTTATTTTTTTTAAAAAAAAGAACTTAAAATATAAAATACAGAAATAAAAATTAAAATAGAAAAGCAATTAAACGAATAAATTTTTTTTTTTTTTTTATAAATTATGACGTAAAATAAAAGAAAAAAAATAAAATAGAAAAGAAATTTATAGAAAAGTACTTTAATTTAAAATTTAAAATCATAGAAATTAATATATGTATATATTAAATTTAGTAATTAAACTAAACTAAAAATTATTATAATATTATTTGTGTAAAATACATTAATATAAAAAATAGAATTATATATATAACATTTAAAATATATATATATAATTTTTTATTTTAAATTATATATATAATATTTTTATTTGATATTAATAAATAAAATGAATTAATATTAATTACCGCCTAAAGAGAAAATCGAAAAGGATAAATATATATTATTTAAACATTTTAATTATCTATATTTATGTTTAATATATAGAACATTATAAAAATTAAAAGTTTAATTTTTATTAAATTTTAAATTATTCGGATTATAGATAGTAAAAACGGCATTAGTTTGTATTGTATAATACATATTAAAAGAATTTAGAATATATTATATATAATAATGATTATATTTTAAAATATCATTATATATTTATAATATATATTGAAATTTAAAGAAATAAAATCGAAATATTAAAAAATTAAATTAATTTGTTGTTGAAATTAAGTAAATCGTATTTCGAAATACATTATAAAATTCATATTAAATATTTTCATTATATTATAAATAAGCCACAATTAATATAAATATGGATGTAAATTATAATAATTACCAAAATATTAAATTTATTAAATCAATTTTATTATTAAAATTTAAGTCTAAAAAACGCTTTTATTATATTTATTAATTAATGTTTATATCAATGAATATATATAAATTGAGAAAATAATTTTAATATAAAAATTTAAAGAGTGGATTACATTACATTTTTTATTTATAAAGTGGATTTCATTAATTATATATATAATTTAAAATTTTATCTTAAATTAATTCAATTTTTTTTTTAAACAAATTTTAAAAGTAATTACAAAATTAATTGTGTAACAAAATAAAACAAATTAATTTATTTAATAATAAATTAATTATTAGATCAATTATTTATTTTCTATATACATATATGGATATGGACACAAACAAAAAGTCTTTTTTAAAAAGAAACTAAAATTTAATTATCGTATGTTTTAATTTATTTCAATAATTTTTACAATTCAAATTTTATTTGATATTATTAATATATATATATTTAAAAAAAAATATAATAAAAAATAAAAAAATAATAAAAATAATAATAAATATTAAATTGTGGCGTATAAGAAATCCATAGATTAAAATATATTTAATTATTAATTTAATATTTAAATATTTAATTAATCAATATTAAATATTATGAATTTATAATAATTAAAAGAATTATTAATATCAAAATTTGAATTTTTATTATGTAATTAATATAATAATATATATTATTATATTACTATCGATTTTAATAACTAAATGAAAAAAAAATAATTAGGAAAATTTTATAGATTGAGAGAAATAAAATAAACAAAAAAAATAAAAACATAAAATATAAATATTATAATAAATTACTAGTAAAAAAAATAATAATAAAAATATACAAATTCAAAAAAAAAAAAAAACCCAACTATAAGTAATCCTTTTAATTATATTATAAGAAATTAAAATTAAAGTAAATGAAAAAAAAATTGTAAACATAATTTAACGAAATTTAATTTAAAATAAAACTATATGTATAAAGTTATATAATAATGATAAAAAAAAATTTAATACTTATCATACTATTATTTACAATTGTAAGATCAGAGTTATGTGTTTACGATAAACGTGGAACAAGAAGATATTTTAATAAAGATTTAACTGATATAAATGAAATTTTTATTTCATTAAAAAGAAAAGGTTATATCACTGATCCATATAATACATATTTTGGTAATTGTTATAGTAATAAAGGATTAACTAATATATATGGTGTGAAAGTAAATAAAGTAGAACCCTTAGAAAATTTTACAAAGTTTAAAAGAGAAGAAACATTGAAAGAGTTATTTGATTTGAAAGAAGGTAATAGAAGATGTAATTTATTAACTAGTGAAAGCGCTGAAGGTAATCCTTACAGTGAAGAATTAACTGGAATTAAAAATTCAAACGTTAGGGAAGGATGGAAACTAGTTGAAGTTACTACAAAGGCAGTTGATTCTAAAAACTCAATATCAAATACATTTACTGTTTCGTTTGATAAATCTTATAGTATATCTGTACAAAAATCATATAGTAATACTGAAGGGGTTACCATTGAGAATCATGTTGATCAAACTGATTCTAATTCTTTTTCAGACTCCATTTCCAAAGTAGTAGAAAAAACGCTATCAAATTCCAATTCAAACGAATCAGGAGAGACATGGGATAACAGCTTTACCAAAGATTTAACAAAAACAAACGAACAGCATAGCGAATCGAATTGGAACAACGAAAGAAACTCTAGTGATACGTCCGGTACAAATAGATCCCAAGAAAACGGTACTAATTGGAACAACAGTAGTACTACAGGTTCTTCTACTACTACAACAACAGATGAAACAAAAGCCGATTCAGTTGGTGGAGGAGGTAGTATTGGAGCATTTGGAATTGGGGTAAATGGAAGTTACACTCATGAAACATCTACAAGTAAAGGTACTTCTAGTGAAGTTAACAGTAGTACCACTAATGATAGAGGGGGTAGTTCCAGTACAACATCAGGAACTTCAACAGATCGTACCGTAGGACAATCCGATTCTACAGGAGGTTCTAGGGGTTTAAGTGATTCTATTTCTACAAGCGAATCGTTGACAAATTCAAATGGAGGAAGTAGAACAGTTTCTAACTCAGTTGAAAGATCTTCTACTACTGGAGAGACCGAAGAAAGTTCAAAAACAAGAGAAATTGGAATGACAACGGGAAATAGTGAAACATCTGAACATTCAGTTACTTACAGCGAAGATACTAGTATTCAATTTAGCAATTCCACATCGGCATCATTCAGTGTGGAAGAAAGCATTTCTGGTTTAGGGACAGGCCATCCCTGTGAAATTGCAATTTATAAAAAAATTAAACGTTATATTCAAATTACTTCTTGTTATGATAGAGATGAAAATAAAAATTATGAAAGAAATACAAGAAGTATCATTAATATTGATGTTGATTATAATGCAATAAATAGATATCGTGAACTAGTAAACCAAACGGAAATAGATCCTATGAATTTAAAAGGTGATGGTCAAATATTAACTGCATGTGTTTTAGATTCCGATAATTCGCAATTTAAAAATGAATATAATTTTTTTGAACAAGCTAAAGAATTAATTAATGGTAATGTTAAAACTTATAATCCTGTAATGATTCCAGGAATGGTATTAACTCCTAATAAAGAACAGATCACAGATAGAGATCCAACTGAAAAAAATTCTGGATTCTATATGAGAAAACTTACGAACGAAGGTGGAAGTATGGTATATTATTATGGAAATAATAAATTGTATGATACAGAAACTAGTAATATTAGTGGTAATTGTAAATTCAGAATATCATCTAAAAATCATCTCGAAATGTTTCTTGATGATGAGACTCTATTTCAGCCTGTCGAAAATTATGCAGAGGAATTTGAATCTGAAAAATTAAGGTATAAAGAAGATCCTAATGCTCCGTTCTTTAATGATACAATTATGGAAATACCAGAACCAATTCTTAAGCCAAATAACACTGGCACTATAAAAAAAGGAAATACAAATAAATATATAGATCATCTTAATAAAGATGAATTAAAATATAATCTTTTTGTTGCTAGAGGTCAAGAGGAATGTAAATTACTTTTTGAATTTTGTAATAGTCGCGATGAGAAAGCTGATGAATTTGAAATGTCTTTAGAAGAAAAAAATGAAGATTTACTTGACTACATTTATATAGAAAATATTTGCGGAGAAAAAGAAAAATTTAATTATTCATATAGTGAAGAAGAAATTGAATACATATGCAGTAAAAATGAGGGCGAATTAGATGTTATAAAAAAAAATAACGATGAAATTCATGCTAAATGCGATTGTGAAAAATATACTATGTGCATTAATATGAAAACAAGTAGTTCCAGTTTAAATTCAGTTTTATTTAAGTCTGAATGCCATTCATTGGAAAACGAATTTGACTGTAGTAATCAATGCAGAACATTAATGGCCAGAGCAAATAATTTTATTTATGATATTTCTTATTTTAAATTAAAAGATGTTGTTGTCTGGTCTAGTGTTAGACCGGAGCACCAAAATCTTATAGTTGGATGGAATGGTAATAATCAAGGATATGAAAATTCATATCTAACTTTAAAAAAATACAATAATTATAATTCTGATGATTATGAGGGTTTAACTTTATATGATCCAACAGGAGCTCCTATTTGGGAATTTAGAGCAGAAGGAACTTCATCAAGTGATAAACTAGACAAAGAGGGATATTATCTTCCAGTTAAGTATGGATATCCATTTAGTAATCCAGATATTACTTCGAAAATACCAAAAATATACGCCGATAAGAACTATCCATATTTAACTATGCCTTCGAACATTGAATTTTTAGGAAACACATTAATTTATGGTGGCTGTAATAACGTTTTATTATCTAATCAGGGTTTACAATCTCTTAGTGGTAGATTTAGTTTAATATTACAAGAAAACGGAAATCTCGTTTTTAAAGATAATAAAGTAACCATTTGGGAATCCAAAACGGCCAATTTATGGCATGGAGTAGGACCGTATAAATTAATTGTTGGAAATGATGGAATTATGCGAATATTAAATAAATTTGATTATATCATGATGAGTACTATAAATAATCCTGATAAAGAAAATGATCATAAATATAAGTATTACAGATTACAAGTTTTAAATGCTGGAACATTTAGGATTATAAATGAAAATGGCGAGGAAATGTGGAATATGTGGAGTCACGCTCCGTATCATGAGTTCAATGTTTATTATGAAGAAGAATTTTACGACTCCTGTAAAAGTACTGCTAGAAATCCAAATCTTCCGGTTATTACAACCATCAATGAAAAAAGTTCAATTATAAGAGTTGGAGAACAATTAGTCAATAGATTTAATAAAGAACAATTCATTGAATACAAAAAGAAATCAATAATTGAATCAAGAAAATTTGAAAAAGCTATTAAAAATAAAAATTCAGAAACGCACGATAGTGACAAAAAGAAGGGCCCTTCTGAAATTAAAGGTGATAATAATGCGGATTTCAAAGATGATGACATTTTTAACAATAATGATAATATCTTTAATAATGATGACCTCAATAATGATAGTCCAACTGCTTTTCTCATTGATGACTTATTTAATAATGATCGTTTTGGTGATAATTCTTTAGGAGATTATTCTTTTGGAGATTATTCTTTTAGTGATAATTCTTTTGGTGATAATTCTTTTGGTTATAGTAATTCTCATACTGTTAGTAATTCTTTGGGTGATAATTCTTTTGGTTATAGTAATTCTCATACTGTTAGTAATTCTTTGGGTGATAATTCTTTTGGTGATGATACTTTTGGTGATAATCCTATTGATGATGATCCTATTGATGATGATCCTATTGATGATGATCCTTTAGAAACTGATTATGCTGATATAAGTGTCGATATAGAATCTTTAATAAATTCAAAAGATTATATATATGATTTAAATAATAACTTTTATAGTTCTGCAAGATTACCTCTTACAAGTTTTCATTTGAAATATCAAAATTTATTTAGAAAATATGAAGTAGTAGACGATGAAACCATTAAAATTCATGAAGATTTTTATGACTTAAAACCAATCACTGATAGAGATTCAAGAATTGTATATGGGCAATTAACCAATCGAGGTGTATTTAATATATATGATGGTAATAATAATGTATTATTTACTACTGGTATAAGAGGTGATGATGTATGCACAGACTCTAAAAAATGTTTTTACTTTATGTACATTACACCTGACACTGATGGCTATGTTAAAATTATGGAAAGGGTTTATAAAAAGGATGAGAGTTATGACGATAAACTTGTATGGGCATTCCCTCCAAATAAAAAAATGACTGAATTGAGAAGTGATCGAGAAGACGATTTTTTAAAAAATCTTGAATCGTTAATTTATAGAAATAGCACTAACCCAGATAAGGATTGTCTAAACGAAATGAGTGAAACTTCTAACAATTCAGAAGTTACAGAAAATACAATTTCGAAAAAGAAAGAAGATGATAATATAAATGTTAGAAGTACTATAGCCAAAAGAAATAAAAGAAATATTCATAGGAACAAAAATAAACGATCGGAAGTTAAAATCCAAAAACGAGATGAAGATGAAGATGAAGAGGTAATTGAAGATGAAAATGGAATGGAAGATGAAGATGTTATTGACGATGAAGGTGGAATGGAAGATGAAGATGTAATTGACGATGAAGGTGGAATGGAAGATGAAGATGTAATTGACGATGACGATGGAATGCAATATGAAGATGTAATCGATGATGACGATGGAATGCAATATGAAGATGTAATTGATGATGATGATGATGAAAATGACGGCAAAAATGATAATAGAAATAACAATAGAAATGACAATGGAAATGATACTAAAAAAGACAATCAAAATGAAAATAATAATGGAAAGAATGATTCCAAATGTAATAATGTAATTAATGAATTTTCATGTATGACATTACGAAGTAAAGGGGTTTATTTATATGGAGATTCTGAACCATTTTATAATTATACAATTAATACAGAATCTAAACTACGATTAGATAAAGAAACCGGTTTACTAACAATAGATGGTATTCAAATAATACATTTGGATTACCCCGCCGCAACACCTACAAAAATTAGGTGTGAAATGATCGATGATATGTACGGCGTTGCTCTATATGATAGATTTGGTGTTAAGATTTGGGAATATCCAAGTAAAATAAGATACTATATGAATAATAAGTATCCCCATGATACTATGGTCGTTGATCGTTCAATTTATTATTATAATAATAATACCAGAAAAAATGAAGCATGTTTAGATTTTAAAAAGGACGGTTTATATAATGGTGAAACGAAAATCACCTTAGATATTGATAAAGAAACAGCAGGAAGATCATTATATCTAAACAAGACGCATATATACATGCAGGATATTCATGATAAAATAATTTCTAAATCAATAATTAAGTTGTATAATCCCGAAAATCACGATGTTAAGCTTTATTGTAAGGATAAAGATACCATCGTTGTAGCTGATGAAATTACTAATAATATTGTATGGAGCTATCCTAAAAAGCAATATACTTTATTATCAAGTAATACGGAATATAACGAATTAAGACCAGATCAACAGTTAATCTATCCCGAAGAATCAGTAAATAATTTCTGTTTAGAAGTTAAAGGAAATAATATTACTAGTATTGATTATCCAAATATGTTATCCTATGATAAAACCAATATTATTGAGTATTTGGGAGTTACAAATAAAGGAGTATTTGTTCATTTTGGAAACAATCGAAAGATTGATCTTTTAAACAATTACTACGGCGAACTGAAAAACGAATTGGATAATTTAAATGAAGCTGAAAACGCTAACGATTTTAAGCAAAAGTCAAGAGAATAAAGAAGGAATTTATAGTATAAAATGTGAAAAGCTTTTTGGAAAAGTTAAAGCAAGTGTATATTATAATGATACATTTTTGACAACATTACCTCCATATGATAAAAAATATATTATTAATTCTACAAGCTTATTGTACTACGGTGAAAAATTATATAATGAAGAAACCAAAGAAGAATGTCTCATCTTTGACGATAATAAATTATATACAAGATATCTTAATAAGACTATATTTGATTCTAAGAATACTTTGAAAAGAGAATTGTTAAACTCTGAATATATAAAAATTGAAGAAAAGTCCCTTCTTTTAAATAATGATGTAGCTCTAGCTACGGTTCAAAACATAAGTGGTAAAAAGAAAATATATGGAAAATGCATGTTTTATCATGGAGGTAATAAATTCGTTTTATACAGTGACGATTATGACAAGGTTATGATGGAATTTCCTTCAATATCAAACAAAGATATTCTTCAAGATGATGATATAATTTATGATGATTTATACGTCGATCTAAATGCTTCTCCTCAAGAAAAGTGTATACGTATAGGTACTGTAAATGAAGATAAAGAGAATCAAAGTGGAAATGCCAAGGATGAAAAAATTGGTTTATTCTTCTATAAGGAAACCGTGCCTTTTACTAACATAACAGTTCCTTCTATACCTTATAATAATACGTTGAGGTTTAATCAAGAAAATGGTGTATTACTTTTAAATGAAGTAGATATATTATCAAAACAGTTTACTAAAGATTTAAGTTTAAAATGTGAAAAAGAATACGGAACATTATATGCTATAATAAGAAATAGTGAAAATGAAGAACAATGGCGTTATCCTTCTTTTAATAAAAAAAGTTCAATTTCCTATAAGAATGATGAAAAGTTAGAAACTGGTGAATATCTATATGATGATCATAATAATGAATGCTTCAAATTATCGGAGTATGGTATAATAATAGATGGTGAACTTAAATATAAAGCATGTGATAATAGAAACGTAAAAACTTGTTCATACACTCGCTATTTGTATATTGATAAGACTAAAGGTACTGATGTTTACATGGTAAATTTCTTTGAAGACCATAATAAAATTGAAACTATTCTTGAAATTAAAACGAAATCAGAGAATATCAATTTGCGTTGTGATAAGTCTCTAGGATTATACATTATAGATGATGATAAAAATATATTATATAAATCTAAAACACAAATATTTAATAATACAAACCTATTTACAAATAAAAATAATAGTGTATTGCAAGTTGGTGATCAAATCCAGACAGATGATAAAACAAATTGTGCTTACATTGATAATGAAATGAATTTAGTTGTTGGTGATAAAAAATTTCCTAATGCTAATGAAATAAAAATATCTAATAAATATCCTCCAGTAACTATAGGTTCTACAATTTTGTTTGAAGAAATTACAAATAAAACATTACCGGAACACATGTCATTAAGATGTAAACGTGAAGAAACGGAAACATTACTTGTTTTGTATGATGATGATAATGATTTTATTATTGATGAAATTATGAATAAATGTCGTAAACACAAACTTTACGTTACCAATGAACACCATAACAATTACATTTGTATTGATGATCCTTTAAAAAACTCTTATGAGGATATGTGTTTATTATATAACAAAGACCATAAAATTATAGATAGTAATCAAAGAATTTTATTCTCTGGATATAAAAATAGAAATCTCATATCCAATAATTTATATTTGGACAAAGCAACCGGAAATTTGATGGCTAAAGATAGAACGGAGGATATAACTCTATTAGCAATAAATCGTAAGAATGTCAAAATGGAATGTGGTAAATATGATGAAGTATTAATTACTGACAGAAATAAAAACGACGAGTTAATTTGGATGCATAGACCATATTTAAATTGTGAAAATGGTTTAGAATTAGAATCAAGTGATTGTAAAAGTATTTATAAATATGAAAAAGTTGGTAATTTTGAGATTAATGAAAAATCTTTTGGTAAATATTACAAAGATGATATAATAAAACTAAGTTTAAATGAAGATGGAGAACTGATAGCAAACGACAATAAAATTATCATCAAGGATGAATGGAATGTCAAAAACAAGTATAATTATATATTAAATTGTGACGAAGACTATAATTGTAAATTTATAAATACATATAATGATGAAATTATTGACTATTTAGATAAAAATCACGTCGCAAAATCTACTATTAATCCTACTGAAAAAATCGGAATGGGGGAGAAATTATTATGCAAAAATGTAAGTTTAGTTCTTACAAATAAAGGTTTAATTTATAGAAATCATAAAAAGAAAGTTGAAACTGATTTTATGGGAGAGTTAAATGATATTGCCACTAGTGATTCTGCAGTTATTAGTTATGCAGGATTTGATAGTGACTATAACTTTAAATTATATTATAAGGATCAATATCAACCATTAAATCTTATCAGTTTTAAAGATATATCTGGTAACCCTTCTAAAAATAAATATATACGTGTGTCATGTGAGGAAGATAAATTAGAATTTTATGAAATGTACAAAAATAAAAAGTACGTTTACTATTCATTTTCATATCCTCCAGAACCAACAAAAACAACAAAAAAAACTCCTACTCCTACCCCAAAACAATCTTATAGTGAATATACATTTAAAGGTGTTATTGGTAATGAGTACTATTTGGGTGTTCCAAGTTTATCTAATATTTCTAAGATTGAAATATTAAGCAGCAAGCATAATCCTTATTTCACTTGGATTTTCGATTCTACCAGTTCACCATCTTTTATGTATTTAGCGAATAGTAAAAATGGTAAACTAGGAAAAAAATCTAACTATTGTTTGGATATTAACGATCCATATATTTCCATAGTTAATTGTGCTAATGCTAAGCATAAATTTAAGTATGGAGGAGGAGAATATTCTTCAGTTTTATATGTGTATAGTAAAAATTCAAATGGATCCTACGTAAATACTAACAAATGTATTCGTTATACAGATCGTCCTAAATTTGAATCTTGTGAAGATCCAAGCGATGGTAAATATCCAGGATTTAGATGGGTTAAAAACTCAGTCGGTACTTACAAAGAAAATTAAAAAAAATAATAAAAAAAATTAAAAAAAAATAATACAAAAATTATTGAAAAAAATAAATTAAATCTAAAAATAAATAAATTATAAGTATAGAAATTATATTTTATAAAAAATGAAATAAAAATATAAATATAAAAAATATCTTTCAAATATATATATATATATGTTATAAAAATAATAATACTTTTTATTATGTTTTATAATTATAATTATTAATTATAAAATTTTAAAATAAAAAATAATTTTTTTTCTATTACACAAAAAAAAGATTAAAATATATATTACTTATTTTATTAAAAATAAAAAATAATAATAATTATAATTATTATTAAATTAAAAGAAGTAAATTACTCTTAACGAAATGAAATGTAAATTAAAAATAATAAAAAGTTAAACATTAAATAATAAATAATAAATAATAAATAATAAATTATAAATAATAAATAAAAAATTATATATAATAAATAAAAATAATAAATAATAAATAATAAATAATAAATAATAATAAAAATAATAAATAATAAATAATAAATAATAAATAATAAATAATAAATAATAAATAATAAATAATAAATAAAAAATAATTAAATTAATAAAATATAAATAATTATATTTTTTAATGTAGATGAAAGTATAAAAATATAATTATGTATAATAATAATTATCTTTTATATTATAACAGTTATATATAATTTTAAACTACTTGAATTGTTTTTCTTTTCTCTTGTAAAAAAAAACTAATGATATTTAAAATTCATTAGTATTAAAATTTTTAAATATTTCCATTTGACAATTTATTGTTTTTAAATCATAAATTTAAAAAAAATGACCAAAATAATTTTATAAAAATTAAATAATAAAAAATATTATTTATAGTTTATTAAAATAACTTTATTATATTTTTTTTTTTAAATATAGTATTGTATATCTTTGTATATATATATATTGTTTAATACAAATTGGTTTTCTTTGAACAAAGAAGATTTATTTTATTTCTTTAATTATTTTTAAATAAATTAAGAAATAAAAATTCAAAAATATATTTTGGTTTTTTTTTTTTTTTTTTTTAAAAAAAATTATAATATTTATAATATTTATTAAATATAATAAATTTTTATATTAAATATTATAAATAAAGTTTATCATTTATATATTATTATTAAATAATAATATTAATTTTTTTTATATCAGCTTTTTAATTTTTCTTTTTTTTTTTTATTTTTTTTTTATTTTATGGTTTTTGGTTTTTGGTTTTTGATTTTTGTTATGTCTTTGTTTTTTGTTTTTTTATTAAGAATAATTTTTTTTTTATTAAAATCATAAATGTATTATTTTTTTTTATCTATATTAAATATTTAAAAATTCTAATAAATGTTTAGTATATTATTTAATTTTTTTATATAACCTACATAACTAGCACAAACATTATTAGGATTTAGATTTACATGAAGTTTGTAATGATCAATCATCCAAATACAAAAATTATTAAAAAAATAAACCAAAGAAGCCTATAGGTAAAATTATAATATTTATAATTACATTTCTATTTTTTTCTTCTTTTATATCAACATTAATTTCTTCTTAAAATTCCTTATATTCGATAAAAATAATACCGTTTATTTTTATTTGTATACTAGATAATCAGAATAAGAACATATAGTACCTTTAAATTTGCATTTTGAATTTTTCAATTTGCATATTGATTTAAAATATAAAATAAGTATAATATTAATAAACATAAAAATATATCGAAAGAGTTATATGATCAATATCATCAATATAATATACAAAACTTCAATTTTCGATATTTTTAAATTTATATGAAAAAAAAAACAGGAAAGTAGATTTTGACTTAAATTATAAAAATTTAATATTATTTTTTTATGTAAATATAAATTTATTTGATAAATAATTAGAATAATTAGAAATTCTCTGTATTGAACCTATTATATATATATATATTTAATTTAATTAAATATAAAATTACAATTCCACTAATTTTCCTAAAATACTTATTTATTGTGGAATGTTACTTATTAAAAATTATTAGAAAAATGTATATGTTTTATTTATTTAAACAAAAATTATTATTTATTAAATTATGTATATCTATTTAAGTAGAAATTTTATAGATATATATAATTATTTAAATTCTTTTTAATTATTATATATACTTATATTAAGTATTTATAATATAGTACTCTTCATAAAAAAGGTAATAATGATGAAAGCAGCAATTTTTTATTATCTTAATATATAAAAAAATAATATATATTTATATATAGTATAAATAGGTAAAATAATTAATAAAATATAAAAATATTAAATTATTTTTAAACTTTGAATATAAAAATGAGGACATAGTAAATTTATAATCAAATGTTTATTTAATAATATTAAAATATATTTTATTTTAATCTTGATTTAGTTACAAAACTTTATGAAATATATTTAAAAATGTTATAAACCAAATAAATAATTTCTTTTTTTTTAATAAAAATATTGTATATTTTTATTTTTACTATTTTTATTATTTTATTATAATATTATATTTATTATTTTTTTTAGAATTAAATATAATTTTTTTTTATATTTTAATTTTCATTTATTTATTAGTAAATTTAATTTGTTTTTTTATATTTGACATGGAGCTATTTATCATTTTATTTTTTTTTTTTTTTTTTTTTTTTTTAATTTTATTAATATTTATATTTAAATATATATATTTAATTTTTTAAAATGTTTATAAAATAAAGTATTATCAATTTTATAAAACATTTAAATATTTATTATAATATTATCAATTTATTACTAAAACATTTAAATATTTATTATAATATTATCAATTTATTACTAAGGTGCCTATTTTATAACCGTATTCATTTTTAAAGTTTAATGTGTTGCCAAACTTAATAGTCGAACCATAAGTAGGATCGATTAGTTTGAAATAGATGTTATATTTGTCATTTAGATTTTTAATAGAATAAGAATTGAAGTCTAAAAAAATTTTTAATTTGTATAAATCATTACTTTTCCATAATCTGTTATCCTCATTTACATTAATTTCTTTTTCTAATATATTATTACTATTTACTAGAAATATCTTAATATCAAATTTTATATATGCTGGAGAATATCCTACGTTTGTAATATCAATGTTTAAAGTATCATTATAACTGCTAAAAGTGGCGTTTTTAATAACATATCTATATCCTAGATGATTACTTATATAATCATGACCATTTCCACCATTCCATATTGGATTAGTAGAATTGTAATAAGTATAATTACTCCAATGAGAGTATATAGGTTTACTATAATCATCATTTAAGTAACTTAAATGAATTGTATTAGAATAATCATTGCAGGTATAAAAGTTATTATAATTTTTAATATTATAATAAGTATTATCGATACTTAGATCATTGAAATCCATAGTGTTCTTATTTAAAACACTTTCACCGCCACTAGGAACATTAAAACAAATTTTATTTTGAAACTTTATTTCATCTTTGCGGTTTGCTTTAATGATTCCGTTGTTTTCATTTATATCACTTTGACCATAAGTACCGTAATCATTATCATTATAAAAAAGACCATCATTGAATAAACCTAACCTAGATGTCAATAATTTTTTATTAGTTATTTTATTATAGTTCATTATCATTCGATAATGACGAGGAGTTCTTACGGCTAAATAAATAGATGGATCAAAATAATTATTAATCGTATTAATTAATTCAGGTATATCCTTGTAATTTTTTGAGTATGAAGAACTATGCATTTCTCCCCAAGTTCCAATAAATACACCTTGGTGTATATAAATAATATCTTTATATTCATTAACAATTTCTGATAATTGTTTAATATGAGTTTTTATAATTTCTATATTATCTGGTTCCAATTCTTCAGTTGAGTAAAGTTCACAACTCTCAAATGCTGTTTTGATAAAACATTGACCCTTCTTTCCATTATAACGAATTGAATTTGTAAAAAGTTTTACTGAATCAACATTAAATAAATCTGTTGAGATTTGGATGCCAACATTTTCTCTTTTATTAATTTTATTTTTGATAGTTAATGAAGTATTTGAAGAAATAAAATTCATTTGATCCATATAATCATTTAACTTATCATCACTTAGTGATAATATATTATTTTCATTAAAATCTTCAAGACTTAGATAATCATTTTGATTAAAGAATATACTTTCGTCATTATCCAAATCATCTATAAATTCAATATCATCTTCATCATCATATGCATTAACTGTAGATGTTTCATTGTCATTATTTTCGTCATCTTCTTCTTTCGAATTATTTATTTTATTTTTAAATAACGGTAAATTATAATTCAATTTATCCGTTACATAAATTATATCGTTTTTACTCAAATTTATATATTCATTATCGTTTTTTTTAATTGGATAAAATGAATCATCGTTGATTTCATTATAATTTTCTTCTATTGTATTATTGAAGTTATTTCTTTTATTGACTTTAGTAGTACGTGGAGTTCCGTTTGGATTCATCTTACAATTATCTGCGTTATCATAATAGAATCTTATAATTAATCTTGTAATACCATCTGCTTTTGCTTTTGCTCTATATTCACTAAATAATGATCTGATATTATTTAATCCTTCCTTAGAGATTTCTCTATTTTTGAATTCTTCTAACTGAATACCAATATATTGTAATCCAATTTCTTCTTTACGAATATTTGATAATCTTTTAATGTACTTACAATCATATTTAGCATAATCTGATATATCTACCGATTTCGAACCGTGATACCAACCTCTATAAGGATTATCAATAGTTGAATTAGATTCAATAAATTTTTCAGGTATAAACGATGAATTACTTTCTAATGATAAATCTGTAGCAGTAGTAGTAATAGCAATTGAAGTAGTATTTGTAGTGGTAGTAGTAACAGCAATTGAAGTAGTATTTGTAGCTGGGGTAGTAACAGCAGTTGGAATTATTTTTTTAGTAGATTTTCTATTAGTTGTACTAACAATATTTGAATTTATTCTAGTAGTAATAGAATTACTTTTTGTTGTAGTGACATTAATAGTGATATTATTAACAGTTGATGCTTTTGGGTTAGTATTTGTTGAAGTTTTTATAGTTATATTTGATTTTTTAGTAGTATTTTTTGATTTTTCTGTTGTCAATGGAATATCTAAAGTCGTACTATTGCATCTTCCATAATCTTTTTGGCATCCTGCGTCACAATATTTTTCAGTTTTTCCACAATAACCGTATTTACTGCAACACAAGTTTTCACTACATCTACCATACATAGGACCACATTTATAATTTTTACTGATTGGGATATCTTTTCCTATTATTGTAGTAGTTGTAGTATTCTTTTTAGTACTTGTATTCTTTTTGGTACTTGTATTCTTTTTGGTACTTGTATTCTTTTTAGTACTTGTATTCTTTTTGGTACTTGTATTCTTTTTGGTACTTGTATTCTTTTTGGTAATTGTATTCTTTTTGGTACTTGTATTCTTTATAGTACTTGTATTCTTTTCACTATAATTTTCCTCAATAATTTCCATACGCCAATGTTGGTCGCTTTTAGAACTATTACATTGATTCATATTAAGACGAATACTGTTATTTTTTCTTTTATTTTCATCGTTAATCATTTCTCTGTCGGCTTTTAGAATTCCAAGGCATTTTGTATCATCCAATGGAGTCCAAATAGATTCACCAGTTTTGGAATGAAGAATATTACCAAGCTTTGTACCATTTTTAGAACATAAATCGGTTACGACACTTCCACTTTTTGAAATATTTAAACATATATTAGTATCTTCCTTACTAACATAATAACCTTCTCCTGACTTGGGGATAATCCATTGTTGTTTTAAATAATTATTTTTACATGTGCTTAGCCTAACTTTATATTCTTTTTTATGATAGGTCAAACAAAGATTATTTTTATAATTTTTTATAATTGCAACTTTATTTGATTTACTAATATAAGAGCAATTAACTTTATAAAAATAAACTTCAAGTAAAATCAAAAATATATAGATAAGTTTTTCTGTATTCATTATTATTTATTTTTTTTTAAATTAAATAAATAAAATAAAATATTAATATATAGATGTATATATTTAATATTTTCTTTATAATTTTTATAGTTTTTATATTAATACTATAATTTTATTTTATTATATTTCAACTATTTCGTTATTAAAATATTTCAATATTTTATTTATTTATTTATTTAATTTTTTATCTTTTTCATTTAATTTTATTTTAAATTTAATAATAAAAAAAAATAAAAATAAAATCCACTATTAATTTATACGAAATTTTCTATATAATAATCTCAGTATTTCATTGGATACTAGTTTTCTATATGATGAGTTAGTTTCATTATATTCCTAACTAATTAATTTTTAAAATAAGTTAATTATATTTCTGTTATAATTAATATAATTATTAATATATTATTAATAATATAAACTATGAAAGTAACACTTTAAAAAATTAAAATATTTTGTGTAATGCCGTAATCTATTAAAGTTTATTATATGTAAAATTTATATCTCAAATGATATTACAATTAATATATATTGTCATATAAATTAAAAGAAATACATAATATTTTTTTTATTATTAATTTAAAATAATCAACAAAAAAATAATAATAAATAAAAAAGAACATTATTTTTTAATAGAATATAAAAAAAAATAATTAATATATTGTTTAAATAGGAAATTAATAGTTTAAAATAATATATGAAAAAATAATTAAATGAATTAAAATATATATTTTTATTTACTATTATTACTATAATAATTATAAATATAATATAAATATAACAATTTATTAATAAATCAATGAAAAATTTTAATACTATTTTCTATGTTCAATTAAACTTAGAATAAATAAGATTAACTTAAAGTATTTTATTAATAATAAATTATGATTTACTTTAATTCAAAATAATCCTTTATTATATTTAATTTATATTTTTATTATAAATTATTTTTTTATAAAAATATATTAATATAATAAACAAAATATAAGTTTATTTTTATTATATAAATATCATTTTAAAATTTAAAATATAAAATAATTTAATTATGTTATTTTATTGACACTTTATAAAACTAATTTTAGTTTATTATTATAATAAAAAATTATATATATATAAATAAAGTAAATTATTTTAATTCATACAATATTGTTATTTCTTAATTTCAATTTAAAATTTAATTTCTTTTATTCATAATTTCTTTTATTCATAATTTCTTTTATTTATAATTTTTTTTTATTTTACTACTTATATTTTTACATTTTTTTTATTTCGGTTATTTCTCATATATATTATTTTATTATCTTTATATTTTTTTTTTATTTTTAATTAATAATATTTTATAATTTGTAATTTTACAATTTTTTATTTCTTTTATTTCTAATTTATTATTTTTTATTATTTTTTATTTTTACATATGCTTTTATTTATTTTATTTCTAATTTAATTTAATTTATTATATTTATTTTTACTTTTTTTTAATTTTTCTTTTATTTCTAATTTATTTTATTTTATTTTATTTTTTATTTCAACAAATTAAAAATAATAAATGTATATCACTATTATTAATAATTTTTACTTAAAATATAAAGAAATATTATTTATTATTTAGTTAATAATATAAGTTTAAAAATTTTATAGTACTATAGTTAAACTCATTATTATTACATTACTTTAAAACTGTAGAACTTTCTCTCATCAGTACTATCATAGTATCCATCACAACGTCCGGCAACAATAGAATCATTATCTAAGTACATGCAACAGTTATCTCCTTCCTTACCACGACATTTGTAATGGTTGTTAGATTCATAGATACCCTTGAATGGTTTATTGTTCGATCTATATCCAATTTTTACAATTGTATCACCTGTTTTTATCGCGTATTGATAAAATGATAATACATTACTATCATTACAAGGCATAAAAACTAAATAGTCTTTTTTCACCGAGGATTCCTTTATTTTATATTTATTAATATAATTTTTATTTATATTTCCAAGACAATAACCAGAAGAATTTTTTATTTCAGCCCATACTTTAGCTTTCTTTATGTTCGAATAAAGATTGGTTTTAGTTTTTGATATTCTAAGATCATATGGAATTTTCGTATTTTCCATACCAACATAATATTTTGTATTATACATTGTTATAATAGAAATTAAAGGTGGTAATGTGGGTGTTGCTTTTTTTGTAGTTGTAGGTTTAACAACTGCTTTTTGTGTTGTTTTCTTTGTAGTTGTAGGTTTAACAACTGCTTTTTGTGTTGTTTTTAG
This sequence comes from Neocallimastix lanati (nom. inval.), assembly GCA_016946835.1. Lineage (NCBI taxonomy): Eukaryota > Fungi > Neocallimastigomycota > Neocallimastigomycetes > Neocallimastigales > Neocallimastigaceae > Neocallimastix > Neocallimastix lanati (nom. inval.). Next base: position 9,566 of record JACVTC010000390.1, on the reverse strand, counting down.
AGCAGTAGTTGTAGGTTTAACAACTGCTTTTTGTGTTGTTTTATTTGTAGTAATTGAAGTTTTTATAGTTATATTTGATTTTTTAGTAGTACTATTTGCTTTTTCTGTTGTTAATGGAATATCTAAAATCACATTATTACATCTTCCGTAATCTTTTTGACATCCGGAGTCACAATAATTTTTGGTTTGACCACAATAACCGTATTGACTACAACACCAATTTTCCTTACATCTACCATACGTAGGACCACATTTACCATTTGTACTAATAGGAATATCTTTTTCTATTACTGTAGTAGTATTTGTGTTATTTTTAGTAAGTGTAGGTTCAACCGTTGCTTTTGCTGGGGTTTTTAAAATTGTAGTTGTGGATTTAACAATTGCTTTTGCTGTTGTTTTTAAAATTGTAGTTGTGGATTTAACAATTGCTTTTTGAGTTGTTTTTAAATTTGTAGTTGTATTTTGTGATTGAGTTCTTATATTTTTATTGTTACAGTTACCAAATTCGAATTGACATCCATTTCGTATTTCACAAAAACTATCAGATGTTCCACATAAGCCATCTTTAGAACAACAAGCATTATTAGGACATATTGAATTACCTACATTTGGACCACAATGATTTTTTGGGTATCTATTATCTTTAGAATAAATTATACGTTTTCCATTATTGATAAAAATATTTCTGGAATGCTTACTAATATTATTAAAATTAATAATATCTTTTAATGATACTGCATCTAACAATTTTCTTAAGATATTTTGGTTAAATTTAACATCAGGAAATTCTGAAATAAAAAGTGCACTTATACCTGCAACTATTGGTGAAGAAAAAGAAGTACCAGCACCCCATTTTTTACTACTACTAGTTACTTTAATCTTTCTAAACATATTATTATTATCCGTACAAAGCTTCTTTATAATTCTTTCTTTTTCATTAATTTCATAATCTCTTTTATTTTTTAAAGTTTTACAATAGTTTGGTTTTTCTAAAATTTCAATTTCATTTTCTGATGGTAATGCTGCATATACATAACCCGGTGCCCATAAGTCAATGCAATCCCCGTAATTACTGAAAGAAGCTTTGGAGTATAAAATAGAGTAATTGACATTTAGGGATAAGCTGGAATAATTATTATTGATACTTCCTACACCAATAGCACTTTCATAACCAGATGGATAATGAAAATCCTTAGCTATTTTTTTTTCATTATTTCTAATATACTCTCTTTTGGTCTTTATACATCCATCAATATTATCATTACCTCCACTAGTAATGATCATATATCCTTTTTTCTCAGCATCTTTTAAAATATTATCATAAACTGCATACCTAGAATAACTACCAGAGCTAATATTAATTATGGTTTTATCTGGAGGAAATAAGGTACTACTGAAATCCATAATATATTTTATAGCTGAGACAAAACTTGCTGTGGCCATATCAACAGCAATACCGAAAATATTGGCCTTTTTGGCTACACCATAAATATTTCCAGCTGCTGTTGAAGCTACTTTTGTTCCATGTTTAGGATATAAATGTTTATTGGAATCAATAGTACAGAATTTAGACAAGATTGGATCGTTATATGTATCAACACAACCATTATCAACACATATAGCTTGACATCTCACTATTCTATTGTTGTTATTAAAGTCTTTATGATCAAACATAAATCCAGAATCTATAACAACTATATTTACTCCTTTACCTGCACTACTTGGATAGTAATAATTACTATCGTATTCATTAATTAACGAGTTATCAAATTTTCCTTGGGATAACAAAGATAAATGATTGTAAGCATTTTTTTCAATTAAAATATCGTCCCATTTTGTTTCATCTTTAATACTCGACAAGCTATAATAATTAGTAATAGTAGAATCAATCGCTTCCTCATCGTCTTCAATATTATCAGTTGGTGAATCATTTATCTGGACAATAGGATCGGTGTCTTCTATTTTAACATCTTCAATACATTCAATCACATATGGCATATTTTTAATGATTAAATATAATTCATTCGAAAGTAAAGCGTGAATAGTATAGATACCACGTTCTTTGTTTTCATAAATAATATTGATTAAACTTGAAGAATTTTCATTAATTAATTTTACAATTTCTTCTAAAGAATCACCATTACCATCACGCTTTTCTTTAATATCTGAATATTCATTTAACAATTCTTCATTTTCAAATGTATCCTTATTATCAATCATTAATTCTAAAATATTCTTCATTTGATTATTTATAAATGTTAATTCATTATTACTTTCTTTTGGGTCGTCGATTTCCTCGTCATTTTCATTATTAAATTGGAAAGTAATTAAGTAATATTTATCTTTACTTTCCTCTTCCAAACATAATACTTCATTTATTAATATTAATAACAAGAAAATTAAAACAATGAAGTTAATAGGTTTTAAATATAATGTCTTAAAATTAAATGACATTTTTTCTTTTTTTTTTTTTTTTTTTTTTTTTTTTTTTTTTTTTTTACTATATTTAATATATATTATTATTTTGATAAATATATTAATAATATTTTTGATAATTGTAATTTAAATAATATATTAATATAAATATTTATTATAATTTCAAAAATTTTTATTAATAATATTAATATATAAAAAAAAATTGTATTAATTAATAAAATAAAAATATATAATTATATATCTATAATTTTTATTTACATATTTTATTATATTAAATATAACTTACTTTTGTTATTTTCAAAATAAACAATTAGTTCTTTTATTCACATAATAAGACGAATAAAAATTTTATTTATATAGCTTCCAGGCATAGTATTATTTCCGCTTTATTATAATTTATTTTACCGTTTCATCCAATTTATACATTACTGTATATTTTTTTTTTGTTTAATTTTCTTTTTTATTTTTTGTGTTTTTTTCTTTTCTAATTTAAATTTCAAATTTAATAAACTTTAAAAAAAATTTTAGAAATATATCTAATAATTTATTACTAATATGTTTAATAAATATATTATAATTTAAAACAAAAAAAATATACATCCATTTTATACAAATATATTAAAAATTAATAATAATTAAACTTTTTTTAATTTTTGATTAAATGTTTTGTGTAAAATTTAATAATAAAGGTAGTATAAATTACATTCAATAAATAATAGCAAATTTTGATATTATAAAAATAATAATAATAATAATTAATAAAAATAAAAAATTAATTTTAAATATATTTAAATGTTATTATAATTTTATTCTACTTAAAATACTTGACTTTTTTATTAATTTACTAAGTAGCTAAAAATTGTTTTTGAATTAGAAATTATATAACTTTTACAAACTAAATAGAATTTTTGCCCATGTTTTTTTTAGTAAATATATTCAAAAAAAAATAATTTCAAAAAATATTTGTAAGTTTGTAATTGATTTAATATAAAAAAGTATTTTACAGGGGTCAACATACAGAAAATATTACATTTAATATTAATTAAACTAAAATATAAAATAAGGTTTATATTAATGTAGATTATTTTTTTTTTATTATTAATTTGTTGTTTTCTTATTTAATTAATTTTTAATATATTTTTTTAAAAAAAACTTAATTTATATATATATTATATATGTATATTATAATATAGTGCCATAGTAATAAATGAATAAATATATTATATAAATTAATACTATTGACAATATAGCCTTCACTAATTTATTTATATATATATGCTAAAAATTGATAATTAATAATAATTTTGTTTTCATTTTTTTTTTTTCTTTAGTAAGTTTAAAATAAATTCCAAGCAAATTTGGTAAATAAAATAAAATAAAGTAAAAAGTAAAATAAAATAAAAAATAAAATAATAAATAAAATACTAAATAAAAAAAATTAAAAAATAAAAATAATAAAAAAAAGGGTAATACATAAGAATAAAAAAAAATCCATAATTTTAATATTTTATTGATATACTAATTACTCCATCTAATAAAAAATTGAAAATTTGTTTTAAAAATGTTAAAAAAGTATAATGTTTTAGCAATATTCATAATATTCGTATATTTATTATCTTGTGTCAATTCTAGAAAATGTATTGTAGTATCCCATGATAACAAAAATTCTAAAAGTAATTTAGATTCCATTATTAATAATGAAAATAATGAAAATTCTGAAATAGAAGGCGTCAATCCTTTAAATATTGATTCCAATTCTGATTCTGATATTGATTCAGATATTGAAATTAATACAGTAATTGTTACTGAAAAGGATGAAGTTACAGGTACTATTGATTTGACCACAGTTTTAACTCCAATTACTACCCCTGCTACTACTACTACCACCACCACCACTACTACTACTACTACCACCACCACCACTACTACTACTACTACTACCACCACCACTACTACTACTACTACTACCACTACTACTACTCCTGCTGGTACTACTTCTTCAACTGAAGTCTCTTTACCAACTTCAATGTCACCAATTGATGATGAAAGAAATGAACATTTAATTCCTTATTTTGTTTTTGTAAAAGTTAATCCTACTGAAAAAAATAAGGAAACCCTAAAGTATCTTAAGGAAAAGTATCCTAGCTATTTTGAAAATTTTAAAGATCGTGTCGGATTTGCTTGTAACGATGAATGCTTTTTGGATAAATTAGCTACTATTGATTTATCTAATGAAGTAAAAGCTGTTATAGATAAAAATCTTAACTTATTAAGTGATAATCAACTTGAAGAATTTAAAGAAACTGATGTTCCAACTAACTATATCTTTTTACCAGAAGATGAAAAAATCACATATAGCTCTATTGTCGGAGTTAATGGTCTAGACCGTGGTGATAAGGATTGGTATTCTCTTTATATATTCGCTAATGATTTAGTTATGAAGGCTGTTAAAAACGAATTAAGTAATAATATTCTTGAATATTATGAGGATGGATGGCAAGATGAAGAGTGAATATTACTTTGCAAAAAAAAATAAATATGAAAATTTAATATTCATAAAAAATATGAAAATTTAATATTCATAAAATTTTACGTACAAAAATATATAAAATATTTTTATATTTTATAAATTATACTAATAAGTAATATATTATATATTAATATAATAGTAGTTGTTTAATGATAATACTATATATTAATAATATTATTATTATTAATTTTATATTTATTTATTACTTTATTTGATTTTAAATTATATTACTTTTTTATATTTCATCAAAATATATAAAATAATACTTTAAATAAAATGTAATAATATATAAAATTAAATATAATGCTAATAATTAATATTTTATTATTTTCTAAATAACAAAGAAAAATAATTAAATGATAAAATAAATAAAAATAATAAAAAATAAAAATAGAATAAAAATATAATAAAATGGATATTTTTTGAATAATATAAAAACAACCTATTTAAAGTTTATATTTAATATTAAAATTCTTTAATATCATTTTATTAATATTTTTTTAAAAAAAATTTAAAAAATATAGATTTATTAACTCTTTAAAAATAATAAAAAAATAAATAAAAGTAAAATAATACAAAATGTATATTTTATAATTATAATCATCAGTAAATATATATATATATTTCTTTTAATTTTTAACTATTATTTTTATTTTTATATTTTAAAATTTTTTTATTTTTTTTTTTTTTTTTTATTAATTTATCTATCTAAAAATAATCAAATATAGAATAAAATATATTTGATTTTTTATATGAACAAAAGTATTATTATGCAATAATATAATTCGGTACATATTTACTAACAGCACAGTTCCGAACATTGAATCCTTAGCTATGATTCATGAATAGTTTAATGGATACAATACTATATATTTTAAATATGTTAATTCTTTGGTTTATTATTTTAGATTTAACTGGTGATAATTTTTAGTTCAAATAGTATACATCATATCGAAATTTTTAAATATTTGAACTTTATTACATAAAATTTTTATATGATTAATTAAAATTTGCTTTTTAAATTTTTATTATTTTTATTTTGCTTAATCTTTTAAATATATTTAATTTAATTTTTTTTTTTTTTTTAATATATAATGTATTTTTTTTATTAAATGTATATACATAAAAACATTTTAATCTTTTTAATAAAGCACTGGGAATGTATTCTCTTCCTAAGCTAAAAGAAAAAAGCAATAATATAATTAAATATTGTTGGTAGCACATTGAACCCAATCCCTGAGATACTACTCTAGATTAGGTAACCTTAATAATATTATTAATCTAGAGAATTTCGTAATCATGTATTTCGTAATGTGGCGTATATTTGTATGAGGCTTGTATTTTTGATAATTAAATTAATAATAATTAAATAAATAATAAATACTCTTTTTTTGTATATATAATTTATTAATATTCAATTTTAAAAATAATATTTTATAAAAAATTATTTTTTAATAATTCTTTTTTAATAGAATATATTTTTATTTCTTTTAAAATAATAGTTATTTATATATTTATTTATGGTTGTAAAAAATATCTTAGAAATGTATGGCTTTATTTTAAAAATATAATAAGCCACATTGCGAAATGCTCGATAGTGAAATACACGATCCACAATATTATGTCCTCACGCCAATGATTATACCCATTGGAGTGGTGAGTAGTTCATATCTCGATACTTGTAGTTAATGGAGATATATATGGAAATGCTAGGGAATACCGCACCAGGTAGATATGTAACGACGCGTAGAGGGACGATGATGTACTAGTATGCCAGTATATCATACTTAATAGTTATATGTATTATTGCCATAATAGGAAATGGATACTCATTATGTGTGTCTAAATTATTTTTTTATAGTTAAATTTAGATATTATTTGTATAGGAAAAGTTATATAGTATATAATTTTTAAATTAAAAAATTTTAATTTTTATAAAATAAATAAATATATTTTAGTATTATTTTAAATAATTTAAAAACTTAGTTAATTGTTATTTAGTATAGGTTATAGATTTTAAAATAAAATAATTTTAATGAAAATTTTTTTTCTCAATAAAAAAAAATAAAAATTACATTAATTTAATATTTAATCAATTTTATTTTTATTAATAATAATAATATTTCTCGACGTTTTAATTTCTATATATTTATATGAGGATATTATTTATCAATTGATTAGGGTTCAGATATTTTAAAATTAAATTGATTCAACCTATTCTTCTTCTCTAATAATTAAACTTTTTTTAGAGAAGTAAATAATAATAATAAAATATTTGAAAAGTTAATTTTTTGTTAAACTCATTTTAGAATTTTTAATATTATTTAATTATTTTTTTTTTTTCTTTTTAGGACAGTAATGTAATAGCTTATCATTCATTTATATATATTTATTTATTCTTTTATATTAATTATATATATATTAAATAATTAAATTTTAAGTTATAAAATAATATCATATTGTGAAAATAAACAATTTAAATCTGAAATTACTTTATTAAAATTATAAAATATAAATTTAATTTATAATTAAAATTTAAATAATAAAAATTTCCAAAAATGAATTATTTAATTCATGGTTCAAATGAATTAAATAAAAACCAATATTATACAAAAATTATTTCATTAAAATATTAGAGCATTTAAAAATTATTTAATTATATCAATTTTTTTTTTTTTTTAAAATATAATTGATATTACTTTATTTGTTAAACTAATTATATTATTTTTAAATTTATTAATTCTGATTTATTAAAATAATATATATTATTTAAAGAGAAAGTACTACTAAAAGGTAAATCTAAAGAAATTAATAAAGTATTATTACTTTTAATAACAGTACTTGAAAAATGATGTAATTGACATTTTTCTGATTCTGACTAAGAAAGTAATTTTTTATCTATGATTAATTCATCGTGATAACAATTTCCAGTAGTAGTTGATAAACTTTCATTGGCAGCCATTTGGTCCAAGTCATAATTTTTATATAAGGTAATAGCTAATTAAGTACAAAGTTTAAACTTACATGTATCATTTAAAATATGAGAATTACTATCTCGTCTAATTGCAGACAAAGCAAAAGGATATAAATTTCCATTTTCATCCGTTTGACATGACATTCGATAAGATAATTTCAAAGATTTTATTAAAGATGGTTGAAACATCTCAACAAATTTAGAATTTTCTTTACAGAAGGATAGAATTCTAATGGATTATTGTAAAATTTTTGACATTTATCACTGTTTATTTTAGAGCATACATTTTTGTAATTACTTATAATAAGTTCACTAATACAATTTTTATATTCCGAGTTTTCTTGTTCTTTAATACATTATTTACTTTTAGAATTTATTAAAGCATTTCCATCTAAATTGACATTTCTTTTTTATACTTTAAAAATATTATCATAAGAGAAAGCAATGATAATGTTAAAAAATATAACGTTAAAAAAATTCATTTTTTATATATAATATATTTATATATATAATAATAATAATAATAGAAATTTGGTTATTTTATTTTTAATTTAATTTAATATATCTATTATGATTTATAAAAACGTTTTTAAAAATATAAAGTTTTTAAAAAATAATAATTATATTTTATTAATAACCAGTTTTATTTTTTATATCGTAATATAATTTTTAATTATATTATGATGTTTAAATATTATTATTTATATATATATTAATCAATTCATAACTACTATCATCAACAATATATCAGAATTTATTTTCGTAAATATTTTTAATTTTATAAAATTAGGATTCTAATATCTTTATTGAATTTTTATTAACATTAAATCTATAGTTTTTTTATTTAAATATCCATTAGCCGCCAATCCTTGTGTATATCCATTTATAGTATTATTAAAATTAATTAAAAATTGCAAACTTTAATTTTCTGAAAATTCATCAAACCTATTAATATAATCTTCTGTTAATTCTTTCCATACATCTTCAATTGTTTCTGAATTTCTATGTAAACTATTAATATCGTCAATATCAGCCATATTTATATTACTATATTTCGATAGAATATTTTCATTGATTTCTTTTACTTTAAATACTTTTAAAAAATCTAATAAAGATGTATCAGGATCATGACTATATTTTATATTTAAAGAATTATATCTACAACTTGTCTCCATTCTTTTTCTTAATCTTATTGAAGATATTGAACAAATTGATGCAACACTTTCATTACGAAGTTCATTATTAAAATTTCCTTTATTTTTTATTTCATATATTTTATTTTGACATTACTATATGTTTTAAATGATTCAGCAAATTGATAACCATATTGTCCTGTTAATCCAATAACAACTGGAGAATTATTAGTACTGGATACATTTTTATATATATTATAAACGGGGATCAATATTTTGCAATTACTATTTTTCTAACTGATTTTTCATTCAACCTGTTTAAGAAACACTATTATATTGTGAATTAATAATAAATTGTAACATATTGTCAAAAGACATATATTTATATTTATCGGTAAATTCACTTGAAATACTTTATTTCATTAAAAATTCAATAAATTATATTCTTTTTTAATATATTCATTTGATTTATACATTACTTTATCTTTACTTT
>JACVTC010000039.1:1307500-1372961 GCA_016946835.1 Neocallimastix lanati (nom. inval.) | reverse complement strand
TGAAGTTTCAATATAATTTAATTATTACTATTATTATTATTATTATTAGTATTATTATTACTGTTAATTTTTTTTTTTTTTGTATATATATATGTATCCTTATTCTTCTAAATTCAATTCTGTGAAATATGGAATAATATTTTTAAATGAATGTTCCTATCAGCAACTTCCCAGTTTACTGGATCGCAACTGTTACTGTATTGAACTCTTGTTTAACGATCTTTAGTGGGCCTGTGAAAAACGGATCCAGCTTCTTTCTGTTGAACAATTTGACCAAAACAAGATCACCTGGCTTATACTTTGCTCTCATTCTTTTTATTTGTTTTCTACGATCTTCCCACAACTTGTTTGCTGTTTCAATGTTCTTTATTGCTTCACGGATCCAACGGTCATGGTTAATAAATTTCCTCAGCCAAAATTCTTCTTCGTCTTCCCAGTCATTTTTGGATTCGACATTAACAGTGAGTTCGAATGGTTGTAAGTCTCTCCGACCATACAACAATTCAAAGCTGCTGTGTTTCGTAACTTCATTCTTGCACGTTCTTAAAGCCCAAAGAGCACTATAAAGTGTTTCGTCCCACTGCGAATCCTCTTCTCCGAGTAACCTGAGATACTTACCTATTTCCCTATTTCTGTTTTCTACTTCTCCATTAGACGAGGGGTGATAGGTTGCAACATAATTTACATAAATGTCGTTAAGGTCCAAAAATGCTTTTGTCTTATCGGAAGTAAACTGTGGACCATTGTCAGTAACTAAAATTTCAGGAACACCATGTCGTACAAATATTTTCTTGAGAAAATTTATTACATCTTGAGATTCGGCAGATTGTAAGGGTTCTGCTTCCACCCATTTGGTAAGATAATCTACTAATACAATTATATATCTATTACCTTTATTTGTTATAGGTAATGGTCCTATTAGATCCAACCCAACTCTTGAGAAAGGATATTCAGGTACAGTTGCAATATTTTCGGTATATTTATTTAATTTTTGTGGTCGACAAGTTTGACACTTGTGACAACATTTTATTAGTATTTGTATATCTTTTTTCATATTTCCCCAGTAGTAATCCCTCTTCAGTCTGCTATAAGTTTTATAAGCTCCTTCATGGCCTAGACCATGGGCTTCTTCGATTAATTTTTGCTTCTCTTCTTTGTTGTGAACTATTCTTCTCAGTTGTTCTCCTTGTTTAAGATATTCCACACCATCAATATTTATAATTCTCTTATTTATAAATTCATTCATAAATTTATTTATACTATCATTGCTATTATTGGATAAAACATCATTGTTTACTAATGCATTTAATATTTCTTTATTTTCATGTATTTCTTTTGTAGGTAACCTAGATAAAGCGTCAGCAATAACGTTCTTCTTCCCCTCTTGAAATTGGACTTGAACATTTAATATTGATAGTTCAGTAACCCATTTAAGGTGGCGATTATTTGAAGGCTCTCTATTAGCAAATATACTAACCAAGGGTTTATGATCTGTATAAACGATAGTGGTAAAAGGGCTTCCACTAAAATAGGGTTTAAATTTTTTAACACAATGAAATATTGCTTTGCCTTCTAAATCAGTAACACTATAATTAGATTCAGCAGCGGAAAGAGTTCTACTTTCAAAATATATGGGGATTTCAATTGAATTTTCATTTGTTTGGAGAAGTACTCCACCAAGTCCATCTCTGGAAGCATCTGTTCGGATAATAAATGGTTTAGAATAATCAGGAGGAGTTAAAATAGGGGCAACCGTTAGTGACATTTTTAATTTTTCAAAGGCTATGTTGCACTTTTCGGACCATTCATACGGTACATCTTTCTTTAAGAGGTTAAACAGAGGATTTGCAATCTGAGCAAAATTTTTAATAAATTTCCGATAATAACCAACAGCTCCCAAAAATGATTTAAGTTGAGTGATATTTTTAGGGGGTAGCCAGTTAATTATAACTTTAATCTTATCAGGAATCGGGGCAATACCTTTTGTGGATAATACATGACCAAGAAGGACTACTTCTTCTTTGAAAAAAGAACATTTTTCTAAGTTTATTTTCAAACCATTGTCTGCTAGGATTTGGAATACTTTAGTAAGATGAGTAATGTGTGATTCAATTGAGTCAGAAAATATTACTAAATCGTCAATGTAAACAAATAAGCATACTCCAATCAAGTCAAAAAAAATCCGGTTCATTTCACGTTGAAATGTAGCCGGTGCATTACATAGCCCAAACGGCATCACACAAAATTTATAGTTTCCAAACATCGTTGTGAATGTTGTTTTATCTTTATCATCAGGATTCATTGGAACCTGATGATAACCAGAAAAAAGATCAATAGTAGAGAGTATTTTAGCGTTCTTTCCAATAAACATTAATATGTCATCAATTAAGGGCAAAGCATAGGAATCCTTAATAGTTATATTGTTTAAAGCCCTAAAGTCGACACACATTCTCCAGTCGCCGTTTTTCTTTGGAACTAGTACTACTGGAAATGCCCATGAAGAGTAGGATGGCTCTATTAGTTTGTTTTCTATTAGCTTAATCAAAATTTCCTTTAGAGCTTTTGTTTGCGCTTTGGATAAACGGTAAGCTTTTAACTTTATGGGTGAAGATTTTGGAATTAATTCAATCCTGTGAGGTAATAATTTTGACCTTCCTAAATCATCTGTTTTAATTGCAACTACATTTTTAAATTTAAAAAATAATTTACTAATTTTATTTTTAAATTTATTAGGAACAGAAGATATTATTTCGTTAATTAAATGTTCTTTCGTGTTAGGTAATTCATTAGTGTTCGTAATTTCTTTATCATTGGTAACTGTAATTGTTAATAAAAAAGGTTCAGATTTTGTATTTTGATGTTTTTCTATATCCTCATCATCCTTGTAAGTATTATTAAGATTGATATCATAAAATAGATCTGCTAGTTTAATGTAATTATTATTTTCATCAATATAATATAAAGTATCATCTACTAAGTTAATATCAAATCTATTATTCTTTAGAGAATCAACACCAATTAAGATATCGAAAATATCATCCTTTTCTATTATTCTGAAATATTCATTAAAAGTTTTACTACCAATAGAAATCTGTAAGTCATAGATATCACTCTCTGTTGAAGAATTAGAGTACGCTTGAAATATTGTTTCAGAAATTCTACCAATAGAAGGTTTGTTGATTTTTAATTTATTTAAAGCAGAACGTGTGATAAAGTTGACACTAGCACACGTATCTAAAAATATTTCACAGTCATTATTTTCTACTTTACCGCAAACTTTAATTATTTTATGTTTTGTGATAACCGTCATCACATTTGTTATTGTTTGTTTAGGCGCTAATTTTAAAGCTTTTAAAAATTCTGTACGGAATTTTGGAAAAAGATCTAAAAGGTAAACTAATTTTGTTATTACATCAGTTGATGCAATTTCTTTTATTAAATCTTGAATATAATAATCACCAAATTTTTCCATAAGTTTGATGTGTTTTTCAGGTTTCTTAAAAGAAGTTTCACTTTGCTCAATGTCGGTATTTATTTTCTTAGCTTTATTTTTTATATCTTTGATTTTTTCTTCCCTATTTTTACCTTTAACATTTCGAATATTTTTCTCTGTTATAAAGGAAGGATCAAGATATTCTAGTTTTTCTGTTTTACGATTTTCACTATTAAAGACCATATCCGGGTTTTCCTTAATTATATTATTAAAATTCTTAGATCTACCAGGTAAAATATTATTATAATTTTTAGAGTTATAATTTTCTTTATCAGCATCATTATCTTCAGATTCTTCAGATTCTTCTATCATAATTACATCTTCATTAGGTTCTATATCTTCTCGTTCAACCCTTTGGGTATTGCTTGTATTGTTATGAGTATTATCATCATTATTGGTGACAGTATTTTCTTTAAAATAGTCGTAAGTATTATTTTCCTTATTTTCATTAAAATCATTATTACTATTATAATTATCTATAGTATTATTATTTTTATTATCATTATTCGCATTATCGTTATAATTGTCTATATTATGATTAATTTTATTATTATTATTCTTATTATTGTTTTCATATTCATTATTCTTATTATTCTTATGATTATTAATATTATTATAATTATTATTAACATTTGTATTACTATAATCGATATTATTTTTATTATTAATATTATTATTATAATTATTATTAATACTATTATTAGTACTAATTTTATTATCACTAGTATTATTATTAATATTATTATGACTCATAGCTGCCGTTTGTATTGGTTTTGGATTGTCCTTTAAATTAAATCTCACTTCCTTTCTATTGTATGGTTTTTCATTATGTTTGTTTAATTTATTTCTTGAATTTCGAGTAGCGGCTGCTATAATTTCAATTGGTCTATTTAATGTATTTTGTGTAGTGTTACTATTATTGTTTATATTAAGGTCATTACATTTTTGTTTTTCTTTAATATTATTATTAATTATAGGTAATATTGTTTGATCGTCTACCATTGTCATTATATTATTATTATTATTATTATTATTATATGAGTCGTTATTTTTGAACATTATTTTATTATTATTATTATTATATGAGTCATTATTTTTGAACATTGTTTTATTATTATTATTATATGAGTCATTATTTTTGAATATTATTTTATTGGTTTGGTTAATGGAAGTTGTCCTTCTCCCATCTATTGGTTTAAATGTTTATTGAGCAATCCTTTTTCTTCCAATTCAGCCAATTGCTTAAATGTATAAGGACATTCTGAAGCTCTATGTCCATTCATTGTGCAACGGTAACAATTCACATGGTTGTTATTATTGTTGTTAATTGAGTTTTTATTAGTTACTAAAGTATTACTGACATTATTATTTTCTATCCCATTGTTGTGATTATTTCCATTTTGATAATTAAAGGATTGAATCATATTATTTGTATTAAATTTATTATTGTTAAACATTTGGTTGTCATGTTCTTTATCATTATTTGTTATATTAATATTGTTGTTCAAATTGTTTAAATAATGATTCGTCTTATTGTCTCTTATTTCATTGGATGGCTGATTATTATTCATATTGTTCATATTATATTTGTTATTATTATTCATATATTGATTAATATTATTACTGTGCCAAAATTTATTATAATTAAATCTACTATTATAACGATTTGTAAAATTTCCATAGTTCATTTTATTAATATCATTTTTATTATTCAAGTAATAATTTGGATTATTATATGGATTACTCATGTGATATACATAATTTGAATTTCTGAAATTATTATTATTGTTCCATAATCTAGATTTAGAATTCCAATTATTTCTTTCCTGGAATATATTATTATTATGGTTCATAGGTAATTGATTTAACTGTAAGTTTTCGTAGAATGGATGTCGCATTAGTAAGCTATTATCCGGCTGATTCTGAGTAAACATAATATGATTCCTCATATTATTAATTTCATTTCTTTGATTTATATTTGCTATTTCTTTTTCAGTCTCCTCAGCTACTTCTGCAATTTTACACGCCTCATTTATTGTATCACATTCTGCAACCATAACTCTTGAGCATGGAAATACACGGGAGCTAATATAATTCGTGTAGTCCTTTACAGATATAAGTCTTCTATATTCTAAACTGAGTTTATTATATAATTTTTTATATCTGTAATTAAACTTTTTAATTGATTCTTCTTGATTTATTTGTATTGTTTTGAGAACTGCACATTTATCATTTTCTGTAATGTGCAAATGTTCTTCAATTGTATTTTGAATTTCTTTAAATGTGGGATATCTCATTTCATCCCCTCGTCTGACTACCAATGATTGTAACGCTCCTTGAATATCTTCTTCCACAGCTTCCTTTACCCAAATAAAAATTCGCCTTGGTTCCATTATATCATAAAGCTCCATTATCTTAACAAAGTCGGTCATCCAGCTGTCTACATCTTTTCCATAATCAGCCAGATGTGGTAGCTTCCTTTGCAGTTTAGTAGCGTCAAACATTGTAAAAAAAAAATAATTACTTGATAAAAAAAAGAAAAATAAATGAAAGATTATATATAAAAAAAAAGTATTCTATTATGATAATTATATTGTAATTATAATTTTCTTATTATTTTCATATTAATTTATTTGATCTTGCTTTCCCCCCACGTTGGGCGCCAAATTTTGATACGTTATTTTTATAAGTATCAATGTTTTTGTGGTTAGCAAGATTGTATTAAATAAAAATATATTCTAATATAAAAATATATAATTACAATACACGTTAATATTAAAACAAAATATAAAAAAAATTATAGTTTTGTCGTTTTATTTATTTATTTAAATTATTTATGTCGTAATACAAATTTTATAATAAAATGTTATTAAAGATCTTATTAATTATTTATTTCTAACTAACTTATTACTATTAAAATTTTTGATAAATAAATATATTCCCCAAATATATTTATTTTAACCAATTTTATCTCTATTTTTTTTTAAATAAAAAAACCTCCCTTTTCTTTAAAGAATTATAATAATTTTTCTTTTATATTTCTAATTTCTAATTTACTATAAATTAAATCCTATTGGCTATTAACTAATTAAATAAATTTAATAATTTTTATATTACTATTTATTATTATAATATACATATATAATTTAACTAATTATTTATTATATTTAATTTTATTTCTTGATAATATTCTCTTTTTATTTAAATACTGCATCATTAATGTTATGGTTCGGGTTTTATTAGAATTTTATTTAATTATTTATTTTTAATATTTTTTTCTGTCTACATTTTAATTATTGAAAAACTTCACTTATTTATACTTTTTGAAAAAAAATAAATATGTAAAGCCTTTCTACATTTTATTATCATATTTAAAAAAAAATATTTACTATTACTAATTACTTAAAATTTTATATTAATTTAAATTAACTAATTCATAAGTATTTTTATTTTAATAAATTTTGTTTACATAATTTTATATTATTTTTCATATACTAAAACTAAATTATTTAATATATACGAAAAGTAACAAACAAAATTTAAAAAGATTTTACAGAAAAATAAAGTTATTTTAATCAAGAATGTTAATATAATATTCTTATATTTTATATAAAATAAATTTAAAAACTATAATATATTTAATATTTATTATTAATCAATTAAGATTTGATTTTATTTGTGGGGAATAAAAATATAAAATAATCAATTTAAAAATAAAATAAAATACTAAAAAGAATACAAGTTTAATATTGATACAATATAATAATAATATAATAATATATTTGAAAATAAAAATAAAATATTAATATTGATAATAAACACTTTAATAAAATAATAAAATTTAAGGTTAAATTATAGATATTGATATTAATAATAAAAATATAAAATTATTGATAATATTTTAGAAACTTTTAATAAAAATATAAAAAAAATAAATATATTTAGAAAATATTTTAGTATAGAAAATATAGTAAAGTAATATTAAGTAAAGAATAATATAATGGATTCTAAAGTAAGTTGAAATTCTAATTAATAATCCATTATATGTTCGTTCTTTACCAAGATGCCCCCACTAAGACTCAAGCTAATCTATAGCTGAGTTATACTTTACTATATTTTTCAAATGAACATTACGATTCATTTGAATCATAGTATTTGGGTCCGCAAGTGTTACGGTATTAAATTGTTTTTTTTATTACTTTTAAAGGACCGACAAAATAAGGTTCTAATTTAGAACGACTAAAATTTCGAACAAGAACTAAATCACCGATTCTTATGTTTTTGGAATTTTTCATGCTATTTTTTCTTCCCTTCGATTGGCCCAATATTTACTTGCGTTCTTTACATTTTCAGCTGCTTCCATGGTCCACCTATAATGTGAGATAAATTTTTCTAAAAGAATTTCATCTGAAGATTTATTCACTCCTTGTGTAGGTCTAGCAGCAATGTCGAAAGGCTGTTGATCCTCACGACCATAAACTAATTCGAAGCTAGAATGTTTGGTTACAGAATTCTTTGTAGTTCTAAGGGCCCACAAGGCTGAAGGTAATACCTCATCCCAGTCTTTATTTTCTTCACCAAGTAATCTCAATAATTTACCAATTTCTTTATTCCTATTTTCAACCAATCCATTACTTTCTGGGTGATAGGTAGTGGTAAATTTTACGTAAACATCATATAAGTCCAGGAATATTTTAGTCATATCCGATGTGAATTGAACGCCATTATCCGTTGTAATGACTTGAGGAACTCCATGTCTAGCGAAAACATTTATTAAAAACTTAATGATGTCCTTAGATGTAATATTTTCAGTAGGTTCAGCCTCCACCCACTTTGTGAAATAATCCACCGCAACAATGATATATTGGTTTTTATTACCAGTCTTTATTAAGGGACCAATAATATCAAGTCCAAGATGAGTAAAAGGGCCTTCAACTTCTGTTGGAATGTTTTCGGTTGGTTCTGGATATGGCTGAGGGCGATTTAACTGACATTTTTCGCATTTTGAAATTATCCGTTTTATATCGTTGACCATATCATTCCAGTAGTAACTTTTTCTAAGTCTTTGATATGTTTTATAATAACCTTCATGGCCAACATGATGTGCTTCGAGAATTAATTTTAGTTTTTCATTTGTTTCGGTAACAAGTTTTCTATAACTATTTCCATCTATAAAATAATCTATACCGTCAATCTTTGTAAATTTTTCTTCAATAAATTCTTTAATTACTTTAGAAAGTGAATCATTTTCATCATCTTTATTCGTTTTTATAGCTAATACCTTTTGATCTTTATCGTTCTTCATTCTAGATAAAGCGTCGGCTACTACATTCTTTTTACCTTGCTCATAGCGAATATCCACTTTTAGCATACTTGCAGTCAAACACCATCTTGTTTGTCGTGCATTATTCGGTTCCTTATTATTAAATAAACCTAGTAGAGGTTTGTGATCTGTAAAAACTATGGTTCTAAAGGGGCTTCCCATAATATAAGATTTTAATTTAGTAATACAATAATATAAAGCCGTTCCTTCCAAATCGGTTATTCCATAATTCTTTTCTGCTTTGGTTAAGCTACGGCTAATGAAATGAATCGGGTGTTCTATTTCCGATTCGTCTTTCTGCAATAAAACTCCACCAATACCTTCATATGATGCATCTGTTCGAATAATGAATTCTTTGGAAAAATCTGGATATTTTAAAATAGGAGCATTAATTAATTTTTCTTTTAATTTGGTAAAACTTTGTTTTTGTTCATTATTCCATTTATATTTTACGCCTTTTCTTAATAGCTTACAAAGAGGAGCTGAGGTTTGAGCATATTCATTTATAAAGTTCCTATAATATCCTACAGCACCTAAGAATGATCTTAACTCATGTATATTCGTGGGTTCTTTCCAGGCTTTAATTGCTTCAATTTTACTATTTTGAGGACTAAGACCCTTAGTAGAAATCTTGTGACCAAGAACTTCAACTTCCGTTTGCATAAAGTGACATTTTTCAATATTAATTTTTAATTTATGTTCCTTGAAGATTGCTAATACCTGCTTTATGTGTTGGATATGTTCTTCGACAGTTTTTGAATATATAAGTATATCATCAATAAAGTTGAAAACACATTTTCCGATTAAAGGAAATAAAATTCTATTCATTTCCCGTTGGAAGGTAGCCGGAGCTCCAGTTAATCCGAAAGGCATAACTTTGAATTGGTAGTTGCCAAATTTGGTTGTAAAACTGGTTATTTCAACACTTTCTTCGTCCATTAGGATTTGATGGTAACCTGAGTATAGATCCATAGTAGTAAAGATTTTGGCACCATCTAAACTGTCAAATATCTCGTCAATATATGGAAGGGCATAAGAGTCTTTTTCGGTTAGATCATTCACCTTGCGGTAGTCCACACACAATCTCCATTTTCCATTAGCCTTTGGGACCACAACAACAGGTGAAGACCATTCTGAATAAGATGGTACAACTAGCTTTTTCTTAATAAGTTTAATTAGTTCTTCTTTAATAATATCCGATTTAAATTTGGTTACCCTGTAACATCTTTGTTTAACAGGTTTTGCGTTCGCTTTCAAGTTAATCTTATGAGGTGCTAAGTCTGACGGGGTTAATTCTTCAGAAGATGTCGCTATAATGTCCAAGTTTTCTTCAAGTAATTTTACTATTACATCTTTATAATCTTTACAAAGACTTGCTAAAAATTTTTCATCATGGATATACTCTTGCGGGGATAGACCTTCAAGTTTCTTTAATTCATTAGTTGTGTCTTCATCTTCAAGTATTTTCCTTACTATACATACTAATTTTTCTTCTTCTTGGAAATTATTATTAATAGGAGCTATAACGTCGATTAGTCCTTGAGAATTAAATTGACATAAACTATATCTTATAGGATGGATAAAAAGATTGTGTTCTACTTGAGTTTGAAAATTAATCAACAAATCATAAAATGGGTCATCATCATCAATTATACGAAAATCTACTATCATTTTATAATCATTAATCTTAACAGGTATTCGTACAATGATTCCTTCTGAATACTCATCATTCTTAGTCGCTAAACGTATCCTTCCACGACTAATACCTACTTCTTCATAATTTCCAGGTAATTTCTCATAAAATTTTTTTGTGATAACATTGAGATTGCTACAAGAATCAATTAGTGCTTTACCAGGAATTTCATCTACTGTTACATCAACCATGGCAATATCTTCTTCTGAGGTTTCCTTACTTTTGCTAATATAAGAGTGATCAATATTATTTACCAAGGTAGCAGCAGCAATAGTATTGTTTAATGCACCTATTATTTTCTTTTCAGGTTTTTCTAATTTTAATCCTTGACTTACTTGACTTCTGACTTTTGGAGAAACATTGAGGAGCTGACCGAAACTAATATTACACTTGGTTTCATTCAAATCTTGTAAAACATTATATTCTTCCTGATCCTTACACATCTTGATGTTCCTAAGCGTTCTACTAATTGTTGCTTTTTCTTTAGGCTCTTGAAAATCTATGAGCTTCTGTAATGTAATATTCTCATGACCTTCGTCATTAAGCTTTTCAGGAACTTCAATAACTTCCATTTCATTGATTTGTTTTGTTTTAATAATTTTATCGTTTTCATTATCAATTAATTTATTTAATCGTTGATGCATTTTATCACTAGTAGTACTGATGCTATTTCTTTGTTTTGAAGAATCCAGACTTTGCTTTTCTCTTATAGTAATATTATCCTCCCTTTCCTTCCTTTTTCCCTTGTTATTTCCAAAGTTAGCTCTTTCTTTATTCCGAATTTGTTTTTCTTTGGCTTTCTCAATATTTATATTAGGCTGCGCCATTATCGAAGGATGTAGTTGATTTTTATTTTTAACAATTATTCTATTTTCTATTTCCTTCTCTTTTATCTTTCTTATTGCAGGAGTTGTTATAGGGGTAGGATTATCTTTGATACTTTTACGTTGTCTCTTTTCATTATTTTCACTAGTTTCATCGTTAGTCGTCAACTTCCTTTTTGTCGCACTAACTATAAATTCTACATCATTCTCATTATCGGATTCTTTGTGAGTTTCATTAGTATAGGAAGCATCTTCTTTTTCTTCCTTATTATAATCATTTGTACTACTAGGAATGGATTTGTATTGTAATGAAGCTATTTTATTTTTATAGGGAGTGCTTCCTCTCCCTTTTAGTGGTTTAAAGATTTTCCACTATATAACCGTTTCTTATTTTCTTGAATAATTGCATTTAACTTAGGACAATTATACTGCAAATGTCCTGGATCGCTACAATAAAAACAGGCTTTAATGGTAAGATTTTTCATTTTTTTTGTTAAGTCCTCCAATTCGTAATCTTTATTTCTTTTTGGGCTTCTAACTTCATAATTCTCTCTTACTACCTTTCTGTTGTTTTGATAATTATTCCTGATATTTATTCTTGGGTTGACAATTTCAGTTGAGTACTCTTTTGAGGGTCTCAAATTCATTACTCTATCAACTTTTTCGGCAATGTCAAACGCCCGATTTAAAGAAATGTCATCCTTAAGGGAGACCTTTTTCCAAGCTTCTTCATTGTTCCTAAGAGCATCAATATAATCGAGAACACTGACTCGCTTCTTTCTTTTCTTATCTAATTTCAAATATATGGATCGGAAACGAGTATTAAAGTCTTTTACTCGCTCATTTCTTTTAATTCTTAAAGCACGGAGCTCACGAAGTAACATATTCTGGTCTTCTTTAAGACCATAAAAAGTTTCTATTGCTTCTACAATTTCCTTTAAGGAAGGATATTCATCTTTTTTCTTTTCTTCTGAATCAGATTCTTCTTCTTCTTCGTCCTCACTTTCTGATTCAGAATCGGTACTGTAACTTTCAATTAAATCCTGGATAACTTCGCGAGGCTCTCCAGTAGACGTGAGTAAGCAGGCGGTAAAAATCTTTTTGGGATCAGTAACTTCCTCAAGTTTTATCCATAATCGGATTTCTGATTCCCAAGATTTGATATCGAGATTTTCCTTTGAAATTTTCTCGATATCTTTTAATTCCTTTTTTAATTCTTTAAAATTGATTTTATTTTCAGCCATTTGAAAATTTAAAAATGGTATTAATGCTATGATATCCAATTTAAAAATATGTTTACTTTAAAAATATATTTAATAACAAAAAAAAATAAATTTATCTTTGTTTTATACTAATATAATTATGGACTCAGAAAACCCTCTGACAATCCAATTCTTTATTCCAATAATAATTCAGACTCAGAATCTCTCTCTGAAAATCTGATAAATTAATTCAGACTCGAAAACACCCTTCGAAAATCTGAAACTAAAAAAAAATAAATTCAGACTCAAAAACGCAATTTGAAAATCTGAAGCTTTTTATTATGAATTTTAATGTTTATTATATTCTCTTAAGCATTAATACACAAAATATGTATATCTTAATTTTTTTTTTAAATTTATTTGTAGTAATAACTTCTTTATTTAATTTTATTTAATATATTTATTTCCTTTATTAAAATAATTAATATAACATAAAGCAAATTGTATAAATACTTAAATAATAATAATAATGTATATTTATTTTTATTTTTATTTCTTTTTTGTATATATTTATTATTCTATTAATTCTTTGTTATAACATTTAATGAAATATTAAATAAAAAGTTAAAATACAAGCCAAACTATATAGTGTTGAACCATCAAATATATAGCTTGTTAACCCTTCTTACAATAAGTCCCCTTAGCTCTTTATTGATAAGTTGATAATGTCGATTGTTAATTATTAAGAAACTTAATAAAAAGAAGGTAGCAATATTAAATTCTTTTTAATTTGGCTAACTTATTGTTAGTAATAAAGAAGATAATAACGTATCCTTCCCAGTATCAACAAGATCAAAACAATAAAGTATTATGTGTGGGTGTTCAACTATCCCGCGTAGAGAGTTGTAAGACAGCTTATTTATATTTTTCTTTTTAATTAAAATTTAATTAATTATATAACGAATAATAGAAAATTTAACACACAAAAAAAAAAAATTTCAATTATAAAAATTTCGAAAAAAAAAAAATTTAATTATATAAAATCATAAAAATAATACACTTATTTGAAAAATAATAATAATAATCTAATTTTATATATTCTATATATATATATTGTACATGTATATATTAAAAAAAAAATAAAATAAACTGATAAACATAAAAAAAAATTACAATTTATTATTTAGAATTATTAATATAAAAAAAAAATTTATTTATAAAATTTATTCTTATTTAAAAAAAAAATTAAAAATTTGTACTACAAAAAAAAAAAAATTTTTTTGCTTATTATTTTAATATTTATAATTAATTAAAAATTTTTTTTTTTTTTTTTTTTTTTTTTTTACATATATAAATCTATATCTATGATAATACTATTGGTTAAAAAAAATTTTTTTTTTTTTTTTTTTTTTTTTTTTTTTTTTTTAAAAGTTTGTTCTACACTAAAGAAAAATTTAATTTATTATTTATTAAAAAAAATTTATTAATGAAATATTTATTATTTTAATAAAAGGAAAAAAAATATATATATATTTTTATTTTATTGCAAAAATAATAATAATAATAATAATAATAGGCGAACAAATTTATAAAAGCCTAAAATAAAAATAAAAAAAAAACTATATATTTTAACGTCACTTCGCAAGAATGACCAGGGTTTTATCAGGGATCGAACCTGACCCACCTCTTATTTTCTGCGCGAGTGAACAAACTATCACCTGTTGAAGTGTGTAGTTGCCTTCAGCGTGAAGGTTTTATAGTTCTAGGGCGTATTTGCCTAATTGTCAAGGATTTGTTCCTTGAGATACTCGCGTTTACAATCTACAAAACCTTGCAAAATTGTAAATAAGAGTTTATGAAATTAATATCCTGCAAGCTAACACTGTCTTACTCGAATATTAACTTCGTAAATTTGTTAACTTTTTATTATTTTTTTTTATTATTATTTTTTATTCTATAATCTATAATTAAATAAAGTTACTACAAAAACTAAAGTTTTCCAAAGTTTTTTTTTTTTATTATAACTTTTATTATTATTAATATTAATATTAAATTATTAATTATTATTATTTAACAAAACTTATGGATAATCTGATAGTATACCCTGTCTGACGTGCAGCTTGCCTCTTCACGGCGTCATGCCACGCGGGTACCACGGCTACTGTATTCAATATAAAATACAGCAGTCCAGAGCCTACTAGCCCAATTACTATGTAGGTTAAACTTAGCCCGGAAATCTATATCCAAGGCTTTGTTAAATAATTTAATTAATAAATAATATTAAATTTTATTTTTCTAATATTCCCCGATATCTCCACCATAAATTATGTTATGGTTCGGGTTTTATTAGAATTTTATTTAATTATTTATTTTTAATATTTTTTTCTGTCTACATTTTAATTATTGAAAAACTTCACTTATTTATACTTTTTGAAAAAAAATAAATATGTAAAGCCTTTCTACATTTTATTATCATATTTAAAAAAAAATATTTACTATTACTAATTACTTAAAATTTTATATTAATTTAAATTAACTAATTCATAAGTATTTTTATTTTAATAAATTTTGTTTACATAATTTTATATTATTTTTCATATACTAAAACTAAATTATTTAATATATACGAAAAGTAACAAACAAAATTTAAAAAGATTTTACAGAAAAATAAAGTTATTTTAATCAAGAATGTTAATATAATATTCTTATATTTTATATAAAATAAATTTAAAAACTATAATATATTTAATATTTATTATTAATCAATTAAGATTTGATTTTATTTGTGGGGAATAAAAATATAAAATAATCAATTTAAAAATAAAATAAAATACTAAAAAGAATACAAGTTTAATATTGATACAATATAATAATAATATAATAATATATTTGAAAATAAAAATAAAATATTAATATTGATAATAAACACTTTAATAAAATAATAAAATTTAAGGTTAAATTATAGATATTGATATTAATAATAAAAATATAAAATTATTGATAATATTTTAGAAACTTTTAATAAAAATATAAAAAAAATAAATATATTTAGAAAATATTTTAGTATAGAAAATATAGTAAAGTAATATTAAGTAAAGAATAATATAATGGATTCTAAAGTAAGTTGAAATTCTAATTAATAATCCATTATATGTTCGTTCTTTACCATTAAAAATGTATTTGCGAAGTTGGCGCAGTCGGCAGCGCGTAAGTCTCATAATCTTAAGGTCGTGAGTTCGAACCTCACACTTCGCATTTTTATCTTTTTAAATTAAAATTTTTTTACACATTTTATTAAATTATATATATTCATCCATCCCACTAAACACTTTTCTGTATCTGTAACTTTCGGTTAGTGGTTGAAAAATACCTTTATTTTAGGAATGTTCATCCAAAAGACGTTATAGGCTATTGATATATATATATATATATATTTTTTATTATATTATTATATTATTAATATATAATATAAATTTTTTTTTCTTTTTCCTTAATGATTAATGTTTTTTTTTTTTTTTTTTTTTTTTTAAATTTTTATTTTTATTTATATTTTGCATTGTTATATTTTTTTTTTAAATATAATTTAGATTTTTGATATGAATTTACAATGGAATAAAGAAAAAAGCTAAAAAAAAAAACTATTAAGCTAATGGAGAAAAACCAAGGTTTATAACCCTTTCCATTTTTCCATAATGTGAAATAAATAAATAAAAAAAGAGTTAAAATTTAACTTTCTTGTTAATTGAAAATTGTTTAATAGAAAAAAAAAGTTATTCCATTCAACAAAAATAATAGGTAATTGAATTTAACATGTATATATTTTTGTATGTTATATCTTGGTGGAACTTTGAAATTTTTAAGAATGTGATACAGAAGATAATAATGACATTTAAAAGTACATCGATTTGAAATTTCTGAATCTAACTGTTGTTATTTTTTATTTTATTAATTATATAACCGATATCTTTTCAGTGACTAGTAAACTCTTTGAAACTACTTTTTAAATAATATAATATTAGTGTATTTGTTTAACTATTTATAATAGTTTAATAAATAATATAAATTGTTTCGTTCATTATTTTTGATATAATAATAAATTGATATTATATTATTATGAAATTGATATAAAGAAATAAGCATATTTATTTTAAAAATAAAAGATTAAATTATAAATAAATATATTTATCATATATATATGTTTTTATTATGTTAAATAAAGTAAATAAATATATCTAATATATATAATATTATTAATAAATAATATATATTTATTATCTATATGTAAGTATAATGATGATAATGATAAAATATAATAAAAAAATAAAAAAGAAAAAAAAAATATACATATATATATATAAATCAATATAAAAAAATAACAAAATTATAGTATTTATTAGAAAAAATAATACATATATATAATTTTTATAATAATGAACAAAATTTAATGATTTATTATTTATATAATTTTTTTATTAAAAATTTTTTTAAATTAAAATATTATTAAACTTTTAATTAAACATCTAAATTAATAAATAAAATATTTTGTTTCATAAATAATATCTAAAAAAGACCTTTATTACTTTATTTTATATACTATTTTTCTTTTTATATATTTATTAAATTATATCTTCTGAAAAAGAGGTATTTTTTAAATTATATTTAAACAAAAAGGAAATAAATATAAAATATTTTTATAATAAAATTATTATAAATTTTATAAGAATTCTTTTCATTAGCATATTAAAAAATAATAGTATAAAATAAAATAAAATAGAATTAATTTCAAATATTTTTTTAAAAAAAAAAATTTATTTTTAATATTTATTATATTATTAATTAATAAAATAATATTATTGGACAAAAAGTTAAATAATTAAATAATTTCAGTTATTAAAAAACATAAATTTTTTTAAAAGGAAATTTTAATTTTTAATTAGGTATTTTTAAATATTTATTTATATTTTTTATATTACTTTTGGTTTAGAAAATAATTATAAATAAGAATAAGAAAAATGACCGCTCCAAAAGAATACGATCAAATGACTGAAGCTGAAAGAGACGCTTACGATAAAGAACAACGTAAGAGAGAAGAAGCTGAACAAGCTGGTTAGTAATAAAAATATAAATATAAATATAAATATATTATTTTTTTTTATTTTATTTTACTTTATTTTTACTTGTTTATATATATACTTTTAAAAGACATTTAATAAATTTATTATAATTATATATTAATTTAAATTTCAAATTATTTATTTATTTATTTATTTATTTTTTAATTTATATAAATTTAATTTATAAAAAATTAAAGCCTTACCATATCAATGGAGGCAAACTTTGCAAGATGTTGATATCACTGTTCCAATTCCAAAAGGTACTCGTGCTAAACAACTTGATATTAAAATTGAAAAGAAACACTTAAAGGCGGGTTTAAAAGGTCAAGAACCAATTATGGAGGTAATTATAAAGAAAAAAAATTATTTTAATAAAAAATCATTATCCATATAAATCAAAGAAAAAAAATTTATAATTCAATGATTAATTTATTATTATTATTATTATTATTATTATTATTACTTATATATTTATTTATTAATATTTAATTAATATTTAAAAGGGTGAATTATGTGCTCTTATTCATGTTGATGACAGTGTATGGCTTGTTGGTAATTTTTTATAATTTTTTATTTTTTTTTTTTTCATTAATTTTTTTTTATATATACATAAATTATTATATCTATAATTTTAATATATATAAATAAAATTTTATTAAAATTTAATTTATAATAATAATTTTTTACATTTCTTATTGAAATTATTAGAAATAATTATTAAAATTACTTATTATTATTATATTTTTTTAAAAAATAAATAATTATTATACCATTTATAAATGAATTTGAATAGATAACGATGAATTACATATTCATTTAGAGAAATATAATAAGATGGAATGGTGGAAAAATGTTCTCACCCATCATCCAGCTATTGATACTACCAAAATTCAACCAGAAAACTCAAAATTAAGTGATCTTGATGGAGAAACCAGATCAATGGTTGAAAAAATGATGGTAAATATAATTATTATTATTTTCTAAACCAAATACATTTTAAATTCTTCCTTTACCTATTTATCACATATATAATGAAATTAAAATTAAATTTACAAACATAAAAATCTCATAAATTGACTAATTAATTTATTGTTATATCAATTTAAATTATTAAAATAATAATTTATATTATAATTTCATAAATTAATTATAAAATAATATAAAGTTCGATCAAAGACAAAAGGCTGCTGGCCTCCCAACTAGTGAGGAATTAAAGAAACAAGAAGCTCTTAAAAAGTAATTTTAAAAATAAAATATCATATTAAATAATAAATAAGATATAATAACAATAATAACAATAATAAATATATAATAATTTAATTATATGATATAAATAAATTATTAAATTAATTAAACTGTTAATAATAATAATAATATGTTATTAATTATTTATTATTTGTTTTTTTTTTTTAAAAAAAAAAAAATAGATTCCAAGCTCAACACCCAGAAATGGATGTAAGTTTTTATTTTATTAATAATTTTATTAAATTTTAAAAATTTTATAAATAATTTTTTTTTATTTGTTTATTTATTTATTTATTTATTTATTATTAAATATAATATTTTTATTAACAATTTTTTATTATTATATATATATTTACTATAAAAAAAAATATCACAAAATGTTTAGTTCTCAAATGTCAAATTTAGTTAATAACTTATTTATTTAAAAGTACATAATACATAGTCATAATAACAATAATCACAAATCTAAATTAATTTGAAAAAAGTGTTTACTTTTTTTAATGATAAAAAAAAAAATAATAATAACAATAACAATAACTAAAGAAAAATATGTAAATATATTTAAATAATATAAATAATACCATATATTATCTATTAAACAAAATAAATTAATAAAAAAAATTTATAAAAAAAAAAAAAAAAAGGAATTCTAACATATTAATGTGCTAAAATGTAAATAATTTTGGTTTTGTTTTTATTTTTAGTTTATACTATATAAATAATATAGGAAAGTTTATAATAATTAAATTTATTTATTTGATACTTTATATTTATTGTAATATAATTAAAGTAAAATTTGTGAGAATAACTAAACTCTTGAAGGAAAAGTGTTATCTTTTTTTTTTTTTTTTTTTTTTTTTTTTTTTTTTTTTTTAAAGTTTATTAAAAAATAGATAAATATAATTTTTTTTTTTTTTTTTTTTTTTTTTTTTTTTTTTTTTTTTTTTTTTTTTTTTTCATCTTTTTCATTTTTAATTTTTAATTTATAATATATTTTATTTTATTTTATTTTATTATTATTATTATTATTATTATTATTATTATTATTATTATTATTTTCGATTTTCTTCATTTATTATTTTTATTTTATTTTATTTTTTTCCCTGTTATTACTTAAATTATTATTATGAATGAAATTCTTTCTTTAAATAAAAAAACAAAACAAAAAGATTTTAAAAAACTAGAAAAAAGGAAAAAGAAGGATGAAAAGAAAAAAATGAAACTTGACAAAAAAAAGCGTAAGAATGAAATTAAACTTTTGAAAAAGGCAAAGAATAAAAATAATTCTAAAATTAACAATACTAAATTGGATAAGGATATTGGAGAAATAGAGAAGATTCATCCACTTAATGAAGAAAAATATCAAAAGCCAGAATTAGTAAAGCGTAATATAGGAAAGAATAAAAATCTTGGTGATATAGACTCTGTTGTTAATGAAACCATTAAATTAGAAAATACAAGTACTGATCCGGCTCAAAACAGTTATAATGATCCAATATTAAAAGATATCAAACATAAGAGCAAATTAGACAATATCTTCCAAGAATCATCAAAAAATAAGTTGAAAAGAAAATCATCTTTACCAATTTATCAACATGTCCCATGGTATACATTTCAACCAACCATTAAAACCATGGGATCTAGTTCCTCAATTGTATTATCCAAATCAAAATCAGAATCAAATATGATTAGGCCATATTTTATAAAATCTGACATCACAAATTCGGCTCATGAATTCATAACTCCTAAACAAAATTCAATTTGCCCTTCTCTAAAAATGGATCATAGTAACAACGGCAGCAACAACGAGAGCAAAAACATCTATCACAATAATAATAATCATAATGAAAAAAATAATAGCTATATAGAACCCCAAAAAACTGAACCAGAAAAGTTTAAAAGTTTAATTTTTGAAATTTTGAAATATAGAGAAAACGATTTCTGTTACCATCTTTCTCAACATAATCATAATTACAATGATAATAGCTTTGATTACAACCATGATAAATATGAAATTAATGAGAATGATTTATTATTCAAATATAGTAACAAAGACGATTACAATGAGAGTAATGACTATACTATTTATAACTATAATTATAATAGAGAAAATAATGACTATGGATATAATCATAGAAATGATAAAAATAATTATGAAAACTATTCCAATTATTATTATCGTCAAACCAAGGATACTGATGTCAATAATTATTATGATGACGGCGCCTACAAAGATTATAAAAATTATTTAGAATCAAATTACTTTTATAATGATAATATTGAAGATGAAATAAGTGATTATCAAAATGAGGATATTCATTGGAATTCCTATAATAAAAATGATGATGATGATAATGATGATAATGATGATGATAATGTTGATAAATATAATAATGAATATTTAAAAAGTTATCATTATTATCCCTCACTTAATCGAGGAAATACAAATGATATATATCCAAATCTAAATTCATATACTTCGAATTCTAATAATTTTAATTCCAATTCAAATATTATATTCTCTTCCCCTTCATCAGGATCTGATTTTCAAAAATATGAATTTGAAGACAATGATTATTGTACCAAGAATAAATTTCCAATAAAAAATTCATTTGAAACTCCTGATATATATTATAATGATGACAATTTCGATGAAGAATATCGAAAAAGTCTTTCTTTTGGTCTACAATCAGATTCTTCATCAACCACAAAGGATTATAAGGAAAATAATAGAAAGGTAGAGAGTAACAGTAATAAAAATAATGATACCTTTAATAGTAGTGATAATAAAATTAATGTAATTAGAAGAAATCACTATTATTTAATTCCTAAAACACCAAATCCTTCAGAAGATGAGCAATATCAAATGAACTGTCAACAAAAAGAGATCATGAATCATCATCATCATCATCATAATAATTATAATAATAATAATGAATCTCTTGCAAAACTAAACCACTTCTTTTTAATGAATCATGGAAATATTGAAAATAAAATTAGTCATGATAAAAATAAAAACCATTATAAAGATGAACAAACGAACACTATTAACAAAAATAATGATTCCATGAATAATTTTAATGGTAATAATAAAAACCATTATAACGATGAACAAACGAACACTATTAACAAAAATAATGATTCCATGAATAATTTTAATGGTAATAATAACTGTGACGACAATACTAATAACAGTAATAGTAATAATAATAATAATAATAATTATAATAATAATAATAATAATGATATAGATGATAATAATAATACAAATAATAACAATTATAACAATAATAAAATTAATAATATATATGATAATAATATAAACCAAAATAATAATAATAGTAGTGGTTCAAGTAATGATATTAATACCAGTTATGATTTATGTATTTGTAGTAGAAATGGAAGTTGTCACTGTTCTCCTGATTGTTATTGTAAAAAAACAATGTTAAATGGACTTTCCTGAAAATATATTTATAATATTAAAAAATAATAAAAATAAAAATAAAAAAAAAAAAAGAAAAAGAAAAAGAAAAAATAATTAAAATAATTAAATTATCTAATCTATGCATATTTTAATATATATTGTATATATTTAATATATAAATTAGTTGACTTTTTATTGATCATGGTATTATATATTTTTATTTTAATTAATATTAAAAAATTTTTATAAAAAAAATTATTTTTTTTTTAAAGTTAAAATACCACTGATTTAATTGTAATTTTATAAATAAATTAATAAATAAATAAATAAATAAATAAATAAATATAAAATTTTAATTTTAAAATATGAATGTAAGAATAATATAAAAGCTTCTTTTTTTCTATTTATATTTCTATAATTATATTTATGTCTTTTTTTATTTTTTTTTTTTTTTTTTTTTTAATTTTAATTTTATTTTCTATTTATTTATTCTATTTAATTTTACTTTATTTTAATATTTTGAATGTTATTATTATTAAAAATAAGAAAAATAAGTTTTGTCATTGGATAATCACACAGGGAATAGATATTGACAAGAGCAGCAACTTCATAAGTCCATGTCACACAATTTGAATTAATATGATGATAGGATATATATTGAACTATTTTTTGATCTTCTTCAATTTTGTATTAATCTTTTTTTTTAAGTTTTTCTTCCTATTAATTATAAATCTATAAAAAAAAATTATTAATAAAAGTTATATTTATATGGATTAATTTAGTAATAGATATTAAAATAATAAAAAAAAAAATAAAATAAAATAAATAACATACAGTAATTTCAATTCGAATTCTAAAATTCTGATAAATCTGGAGATATAAATCTATATGGCTTAATTCTTAATGTAAACATAAAACTATCAATTATATTTAATATAATAAATATATATAATAAATTACATTAATATTTGTTATTAATTTCGTTGTAAATAATAATAATAATAATAATAATAATAATAATAATAATAATAATAATAATAATAATAATAATATTGACATGGTGTTTTTAATTTAATAAAAACTAAAAATTATGAATATACAATAAATTTAAACAACAGAAAAAAGTAGAATATATATAGTAACTTATTTTTTCTTTTACTGTATTTTATTATAGTCATTTTTCTTTTTTTTTTTTTTTTTACTTAAATATATATATAATTTTTTGATTATTTAAAAAAAAAATAATAATAATAAAGATATTTATAATAGTTTTTTATTAATTAAATATCAAATAGTGGAGTTGAATTTATATGACAATAAAAAGTTAAAATTTCATCATGAAATAATAACAATTAATATTATAATATTATCCAGAATTATATAATTGTAACGCTACTTTTATTAAGATATTTAAATTATTTTTGTATTAAATAGTGGGTACATTTATATTAAATCTCTATAATAATTTTACCCAACCAAACAATGCTTAATTAATTATAGAGTTTCTAAACAAATAATTATTAAAACTAAAATTAAAATTATTAGGTTAAAAAAAAAAATGAATAATTAATCAAATAATTATTATATTCAATCTGATATTAATGTTATTTTTATTTTTATTTTTTTATTTTTTTATTTTATTTTTCTTTTTTTAATTAGTTTTTTATTTCATTTCTTTATTTTTTAATACTAAAAATTATAAAGGTAGGAAAAAACAAAAATACAATGAAAAAAAAAAATTAAAAAAGGTTTAGATAAATATATCACATGACCTCTTTTGAATTACATAGTAATAATAATATTCTTTTATATAGTTTTTTCTTTTTCTTTTTTTTGCACAGTAATTTTATGTTTATTTACTATGTCAAAAAAAATATAAAATGAAAAAAATAAAAAATAAAAAGTTTTATATATAATTACTTAGCACTTTTTACTTAGCACAAAAATAAAATTTAAGAGTTTAAAAATTAATATAAATTAAAATTATTAAATCAAAAACATATTTAGTAATAAAAATAATATTTTCATATTTCAATTAACTTTTCATTATTATTATTATTATTATTATTATTTATTATAAGTTATATAAAAAAAATTAATATTTAATAAATTTATTTCTGATATTTTATTTTAATATGTTATATATTTCTATATAATATATATACAAATATATTTGATAAATTTAATTAAATATATTATATAAAAGAAATTTATCATATTTTTATCTAATTTGTAAATATATAAAAATTAAAAAATTACTTTTAAAAATATATTTCTTTACCTATGTAAATATTATATAGGTATATACTAACATTAAATACATATATATATTTATAAAAAAATATTTTTTTATAATATTAATGTTTTATTATTTTATCATATATATATATTTAGTATTTTTATATTCTATTAATTTTCTATATTCTTTATAATTATTAAAAAATTTTACTAATGTAATACTTCATATATTATATATTTGTATACTAACATTTAATACATATTTAAAAAACAAATATAAAAAAAAAAATCTAATAATAGTAATATTGATGTTTCATTATTATTATATTTATATATTTAATAATTTTATATTCTATTAATTTTCTAAATTCTTTATTCTATTTTTTTTTATTCATCATCTTTAAGTGGAAAATTAGTATATAAATTTCTTTTTGGAATAACTGTTTTCTTTTTAAATTTATTTGGAATGGAATATTTAACATTTTCTATATTCTTTTGAATAGTATTAATTTCGTTCTTAAAATGCTTAATTTCTTTAATAAGGGTTTTATATTGTTTCTCATTTAATATATCTTCAAATGGAATTTTCTTATAATTATTATTATTATTATTATTATTATTACTGAGATTTATATCCTTATTTTTTGAATAAATTTCTCTATGATATTGTAAAAACTCATGTTTTTTCTCCTTCAATTTTCCAATATTTTCATTTAATTTTTTCTCCAATTTATTAACTTGTTTTAATCGCCATGTCTTAATATAATTTAAAACAAAATAACCAATAATATAAGGATGCATAATAATTAGTTTATCAGGATCGGCTAAATCTTTAAGATTTTTAATAAATGGTTCTATTTGTTCTAAATTATTATCTCTTTTAATTTTAAACTAATAATAAAAGATTTTTATTGATACATTTCAATTTTAAAAATAATAATAATAATATATAAATAAATGAAAAATTAATAATATTAATAAATAATATTTATTGTAATAAATATATATACAATTAATTAAAATTTACTAGTATGCATTTATTTATTTTAATAATTTAAAAATAAAAAAATGAAAAAATGAAAGAAACATAAATGTTTTTTTTTTTTTCTTTATTAATACCTTTTTATCAACCATTGCTGAACCAGCAAACAAAGTAATAAAGTTCATAATGAATGATAATATTTTAAAAATTAATATGAAATAAGGTGATATTAATTTCGAATTCATTATCTGTAAGAAATAAAAAAAATTTTTTTTTTTTAAAAATATATAAAAAATTTATTTAGTTTATATACATATCATTAAAAATAATAATAATAATAATAATAATAATAATAATAATAATAATAATAATAATAATAATAATAATAATAATAAAATAATTATACTAATATATATATTATATAATTTTAATTATTACTTACCTTTCCTACCATATTTTGGAATTTAATATTTTTAAATATAACTTTAATCATTGGTAAATCACATGGGAAGTAGATATCAGCAACAGCTGCGACATCTGAGGCCCATGTTACACAATTAGATTTAACAGGTTGATAAGGTTTATATTCAATTAATTTTTGATCTGCTTCAATTTTTGCCTTCATTTTTTCAAATTGTTCTTTCTATAATTATAATTATATTATTAAATACAAGGATTATAAATTTTCAAATTTTTTTTTTTTATTTTGTAATTAAAAATTTATTTAGTATTAAAATTAAAATAAAAATATTATTGTTATTATTATTATTATTATTATTATTATTATTATTATATTATACATACAGTAATTTCGACAGTAATAGTAGAATAATATCCTTTCCAAAACTCCGAAACATCTGGTGACATATATTTACATGGTTTAACCTTCATTACAAAAATAAGTTGATCAAATAAATTTCTTTTTTCACCTCTATACAGACCTACGGAATAAACATCTCCCTCTTTATATATATATATATATTAAATATAAAATTATAGTAAACAATTTTAATGTATATTTATTATTATTATTATTATTATTATTATTATTATTATTATTATTATTATTATTATTATTATTATTATTATTATTATTATTATTATTATTATTATTATTATTATTATTATTATTATTATTATTATTATTATTATTATTATTATTATTATTATTATTATTATTATTATTATTATTATTATTATTATTATTATTATTATTTTCTTTATTTATTTATTTTTTTTTATTATATTTTATTTGTTAATTTATGTCATACAAATATATATTATTAGATTTTATTATAAGATTTAATTTTTTTTTTTTTTTATTCTATATTTACCTGGTGTTTTCAATCTAACCCATGCATGATCACCTGAAAATCTTGGATTAGCTATAATCCATGAACAATATTCAAATAAATAACGATTACCCCATGTATGTTCATATGGATCATCATTACTATTAATATGAGTATCATAATAAATAAACTTTTCAGCTGTTTCGTTAGTATTTCCATTAATCGCCTCCTCATAAATATTTGAAAAAATTTTGTATTTGTTATTATAATCATCAATAATGTTATATAATGATTTGTAAATCATATCCTTTTCATCAACATCATCACTGTCGTCTTCATCATTTTCATTAACAATTGTATCATCTTCACTAACTTTCGAAGAATCTTCAACAGATTCAAAATTGGAAAAAGGGACGTCATTACCTTCATCTATCAAAATATTATCTTTAGCTTCTTTATTACTAATAGAAACTTTAGAATTAAGTCTTGATATTGTAGATAACTTATTCTTTTTCAAAGGACGATTAATAAATGGTTTTAATTCAGTCCAATTATATACCCCTTCATCAACGATACCTTCTTGGCTATAATGACCTTTCATAGTAACTTTATCCTCTTCAAATAAAATTATATCCTTTATTTCGTTCCAATCTTTCTTTTGACCCTTGTACATAATATAAATCTTTTCTGGTTGTTGAGAATCATCTATATCAATGGTATGACGATAAGTATATAAATAACGATGGATGAAATTTTTATTTAAGAATTTTTCAAAATCTGGATGTGATTCAATAATTTTATAGGATATACCATGCTTATTAGCAGTAATATGATGTGATAAATCTTCATGTAATGGTTTTGGTATAGATGATGCAACAAGTTTAGCATAAGGGGAAGCAATTGATAAAGCTGGATCTTTAATGGAAGCTTGAACATCATAAAGGGGGTATTTTATGAAATAATTAATTAATTCGGTTACTACTAAAACATCCAACTTATTTTTAATAATTTTTTTATTTTCTATTTCCAATAAATGATCTTTCAGTTTTAGGGATAAACTGAAAAAAGCCATATCAAAAGTTTTAATTTTTATTAGAATATTATAATTTTTATTTTTTATAAGTCCTCCAATACGTTCTAAAAGTAATAAAAATCGTTGATTAGACCAATCTATATTTAATAATGAAATGGGAACTTTTTTCACTAAGAAAAATTCAATAGCCTTCGAAATATTAATTACACTATTTAATTGTTCATTAGGCTTAGAGTATTGATGAGTAACAAAATCATTAATTTCTTTAATAATATTTTCCTCTACAATATTCGATAGATTATCTTGTTTAGAAAAAATAATCATTGGAAAAAGGTATCCTTTATCTAATCGATACTGAATTTTTTCTGTAGGTTTTTCTAAATTAAAAATGTTTAATTTTTCACGACGTATAAAGGCAACAATATTTTTTAAAAGTTTATTGGATTTTATTACTTTAATTGAAATAATATCATCTTTATTACTTTTTTTCAAAAAACTACCTCTTTTTAAACTTTTTAATTCATTCATATTTGATGATTTTAAATCATTTATCCAAACAATACGATTTGTTTTTACCTTTGATTTCGTTTTTCTATTTCTTTTTTTATTATGATTTTTTCGATTATATAATTTGATTTTATTGGAATGATCTTCAAGGTCTGAAATGGATGACTCTGAACTATAATCAATATCATCATCCTCATTTATATTAGTTATAATTTCTTCTTGTTTCAATAATTTGTTTTTATTAAATGGAGTGTTGCTGTAAACCCCTAATGTAAATTCTTTTTGAGGAATTTTATATAAATCACTTAAAACATGACTTTGTGCTAAATAAAATCGCTTAATTTTCTTTTCTTTTATGAAAGTAAAAAGATATCTATTAATTGGATATTTACTTTTTTTAAAATAATAATAATAATAATAATATGTTATATATATAAATATGATAATAACAATTATAAATTTTTGATTATAAATTTTTGAATTAATATATAATATAAATTAATTTATACTCAAAATAGATATATTTGAACTTACTTTAATCCAATTTTATCTACATTGTAATTTTTTGAGTTATCTTTTTTTAATTTATACTCCTTTTGATGATAGTATACTTGTATCAAATAATTTATGAAAAAACATAGAAAAAGTGTTGTAATAATTAAATCTTTATTATTCACAAAAAAATCTATTAACATTTTATTATTTTTTTATATAAATTAAAAACTAAAAGTAATTTATACTTTACCAACAATAATATATATAATAAAAAAAAAAAAATTGAAATTCATATATTTTCTTCACAAACTAAATTTTATATATAAATTATTTAATAATATCTTCAAAAAAAATTATTTTAATATTTTTATAAAAAATCTATATTTAAAAATTAAATTTCTTGAAGTTTTTTTGGCTTTGATATATATATATATTATATAAAATGATTTATTTATTGAAATTATTAAATTTATTTCTATAATCAATTTTCATTTCTATTATTGTTTTAAATTTATAAATGAAGGAATATTATACAAATATAAATTTTAGTAATAATTATTAGTAAATAGTTTAATTATAATAGCTTAAAAAAATAATAATTATAAAAAAATAATTTTTTCTTATTGTATTTAAACATTTTCAAAATTTTTAATATTGAAAATACTATATATATTATTATATATATAAATAAACAAATATAAATTTTACCTTTTTTTAATTTTTAAATTTTTAATAAACTTTTATAAATATATAAATAAGAACTGAAAAGATAAATTTCTTTTAAATAGATTTTTTAAAATTAACCACTTTTAATTATTTATTATTTAAAATATCTTTATCATTTATTAAACATAACTAATATGGATAAATAATATAATATACTCATTAATACATTTTTTATCATTAATATTATTGTTAATTTCAATTATTCATTTTCATTTAATTTATTATTTTTTTTTATCAAATTAATTGAGAAGTATAAAACAAAATAAAATGCTTCTCTTAAAATATATATATAAAAAAAAAGAGAGAGAAACTATATATTATTAAAATAAAAATAAAGCAAATATAAAAAATATAATATTAATAATATTTATTTTTTAAAATTTTCATATGAAATATTAAATAAATTTTATTACTATCATTAAATTTATTTCGATTCAAAAAAAAAAAAAATGTATATTATTTAATACGGTTATTTTCATTTTCCTTTTATAGAAAATTATATGTAATAATGAATATTTATATATTAAAAACAGATAATATTAAATATATATTCATTTAATCTTTTTTTTTTTTTTTATTTTATTACACATGTGAAATTACCAAACGTTTTTTTTTTTTTTTTGTGGTTTTTATAAATTTATATGGAATATTATATTTTAAGCCACATCTGTAATATTTAATAACTGCCATTATATAATTTTGTGAATTGGCATAATATAAATATAAATATTATAAAATGATTATATATATATTTTATTTAAAATTAATGAATCATCCATACAGAATTATAAAATTATAATTTATAAAAAAAAAAAAAAGTATTATTTTGTTCAGATTATTCTTCACAATATAGATATATAATTTTTTTAAAAATCTTTTTCACATGTAATAATATTTTTATTAAAATCATTTTTCATTTTAAAACAAATAATAGTGGATGAATATTTTTATAAAAAAAATAAATGGAGATATTATAAATATATTATATAACTAATTTATTTGAATTTTTTTTATTACAACTATTATTATCATTTTATTTTTTGTAAATATTCATAATTATTATTGTATTTTTTTTTTTTTTTTTCATTAGTAAAATCTACAAAAAAAAAAAAAGATTTCCAACCATTTTCTATATTAAATAAAAAATAATAAACAAAAATTTTATAAAAACTTTTTTTTTTTTTTGTTTTATTTTTATTTTTATTTTTATTTTTATTTTTATTTTTATTTTTATTTTTATTTTTATTTTATTTTATTTTTTTATTTTTATTTAAAATAATATAAATATTATACTGAATTTCTTATATAATTAAAATTGTTATAAAAACGAAACAACTTTTTTATTTAAATTTTTAAATAAAATTAATTGCTTATATTCAAGTTACACAATTATTAATAACTAGTTTTTCATTATCTATATATTCATATAAAAATATTCAAATATCATATTAAATTTAAAAAATAAATAATATATATTTTATAAATAATATGAGATAAAAAATAAATAAATGTATATAAAAAATATAAATAATTAATAATTTTTTTTTTCTGGATTTAAATTTATCAAGTACATATTAATAAAGTCAAAATCTATTCCTTTGATGTAGTGAAATGCTTACATAGAATAAGAAAAAGATATCGCTTAAATTATTATGCACTGATTAATAATCATGCTTTGGTTTGTCCAAATAGAAGTTCTTCGAGACTTTTAATAGATAGATCTAGTAAAATTCCCACTGGATCAAGTATTATTGATTTAATGTATAAGAATATCAATGACTCAGGGAAGAATTTAATGGTCACAATACTATCAAACCTGAAGGTGTTTCTTTACTTTATTTCACTTAACTTATTAGGAAGATGTGATATCTGGACTGTATAATATTTGAACTATATTAATATATAGACAAATTTCATCATCCATTTTATATCATTATTTATATTTATATTTATTTTATTATTATTATTTTTAATATTTTTTATAACTATTAATATATTATGCATTTATAATCATTATATACATATTATAAATTGATATAAAATATTTATTTTAAAATTTAATAGAAATAGACACAAACTGACCTCTTCCTTTAACAGCCAAAATAAAATAAAACAAACAACCAAAAAATAAAATAAAAAAAATAGACGTTTTCCTTTTTTATTATAACCTTATTATATTTTTTTATTTAATTTTTAATATAATTTATTTTCAAAAACTTTATTTGTGATTATTCTTAATATAATATAAATTATTATTTATTATTATTTATATAATAAGTATTAATGCAAATAAATGTTTAAAATTTTATTAAGATATTATTACCGAAATATTCTAAAAAATATATATATATATATATATATATATAATATTATTTTTAAACTATTTTAAATTAATATTCTATTTAAAATTAAATATTAGTATTATTATTTTAAATTAGTATTATTATTTTATTTTAATTTTTTTTATAATTCGAATTTATTATATAAGCATTAAATATAATTTATGTAAATTTTAATAATATTGAATAGTCAATTTCTTTGATAGTTTCATATACATATATAAATATTTTAATTTTATAATTTACATCATATATTTTCATTATTTTTTAAGAAAAAATATAAAATAATACTAATAGACTTTTTATATTATACACTATAACAATATTTTCTTTAAGTTCAATATTCATTATATTAACGAAAATTTGATTTTTATAACCAACAATTTTTTATTTTTCTATTGTTCATTACAATAATTATAGTAATTTAATATTATTTTAAAAATAATATTAATTTATTTCAAAAATAATAGTTTAAAAATAATATAATAATTATTTATGTAATATTTCAAAAAAGTATAATAAATATTACATTATTAATTCTTTCAAATATAATAAATTAAACAAATTACGGCAGTGGATGGCTTTTTATTTGCTTTTTAACTATTTAAACTCCATAGATATAGTCCAATTTTTTATTATCCAATTATATATTAATATTATTGTTATAAGTTTTACAACATTAATCGTTTATTTTCTTTATTAATTTTACAAACACTTAAGTATATAAATATATTTTATTAGTTTCAATAAATATATTTACATGAAGTTTTATATCATAATATTATTTTTTAAAAATATCAGTAAGAAATTAAAATAATATAAAAAGAACAAATAAAATGTTTTTTTTTAACCATATAATTTTTTATTATAATTTTTTTATTTTAAACTTTTTATTTTTTTCTTTTTATTATTATACGATTTATTATTATGATTATATTTATTATTAAATTAACAGATAATAAATTATAATTTAATAAGATAAATGAATGAAT
This sequence comes from Neocallimastix lanati (nom. inval.), assembly GCA_016946835.1. Taxonomy (NCBI): domain Eukaryota; kingdom Fungi; phylum Neocallimastigomycota; class Neocallimastigomycetes; order Neocallimastigales; family Neocallimastigaceae; genus Neocallimastix; species Neocallimastix lanati (nom. inval.). The sequence goes on along the minus strand of JACVTC010000039.1, from coordinate 1,340,039 downwards.
AAATAATTTATAAAAAAACAATAAATAGTTAAGAGAATAATAAATAGATAAATTAAAGTAATAAATAAAAATATTATTAAATTATGATTTCATAAATGATAATTTAAATAAATTAAAAACGAAGTTTACACTTTTTGCTAATGACTTTTTTTCCACTCTTTTTATTTTGTAAAGATGTAAATTTATCAAAGTATTTGGTAAGATCTTCATCATAAAGAGTAAAACTATCATTAAAATGAAATAATAATAAAATATTTAAACATAATTTATTATATAAAATACAAGAATAATTTGATTTCTACATGCTTCTTAACTATTTAAACACCATAGATATAGTACTTTTTTTTTTTTTTTTTTTAATAATACAATATAAATAAAATTTTTTTATAACTTTAATTGTATTTTTTATTATTAATTTTTACAAAGTATAAAATAAATAATAAATAAATAATAATAAAAATAATAATAATAATAACAAAAATAATAATAATGAATAATGAATAATAAATAATAATAATAATAATAATTATAATAATAATAATAATATAAATTATAATAATAATATAAATTATAATAATAATATTAAATAATGAATAATGAATAATAAATAAGAGGGAAAATAATAATAATAGTAATAATTATAATAATAATAATAATAATAACTATAATAATAGTAAAAATAATAATAAATATAATGATAAAAATAAAAAATATAATAATAAATAATAAATAATAGTAATAATAAATTATAAATATATTTATTTCACTTAAAAAAATATATTGTTGCACAAATATTTATATAAATAATGAAACAAATTTTATTAAAAACAAAAACTGTATCATTTAATAAAATTAAAGCAAAATTTAATAAAAGTAAAAAAATTATTTAATAAATATGTTTTTTTTTTATTTTTACATTTAAAATTTATGGGATATCATTTTATATTAAATTTTTTTATTTCTTTTGCCCTTTTAATTTATTTTTTTTAATTTTAATAGTATTTAAAATTTTAAAGATTAATTTAAAATCATTTTTAATTTTGTACACATGTTTCCCTTTCAAGTCATAATTATTAAATGCAAAATTTTTATATTTTTTTTTTATTTATTCAATGTAATAAAAATAAAAATTGAAAAATAAAAAAAATGTTACTTTAAAGAAATAATATATTTATTTAACTTTTAATTCTAATATTTATTTTAATGAAATAAAAAATAAAAAAAAAGTATATTTATTTATTTATTATTTACTTCTTTTAATTCCAAGATTCTTATATACATAATTATTTTCTATATATATAATAATATAGGAGATTATTCTAAATTACTTATATTTTATTATTTTCTTTTTAAATATAATATATGCTTAAATAAAATAAAATAAAATTAGATTTATTTTAAAGTAATTAATAATAATCATATTCCTATCTTTTCTATTTTCTCTTAAATAAGTAAAATTAATTTATAATATTTTTATTATTTTTATTATTATTATTATTATTATTATTTATTTATTATTTTACTATTTATTGTTTATTGTTTATTACTTATTGTTTATTGTTTATTAATTATTTACTTTTTACTATTTTACTATTGTACTGAAGTATTTTATGTATAAAATTATTTTTAAATTTTATTTGTTACATCGTTACATATTTTTTTTAATTTAATTTTTAATTAATAATTTTTTTATCTATAAAAAGAAATTTTTGCTCTTTTTTTTTTTTTCAATATTAAAAATTTACTTTTTAGTATTAATAAAAATTAATAAAAAAAATTTATTAATTTCAATAAAGAAGTAGAAAATAAGCAAAATAAAAATAAAATAAAAAAAAAATATAAATTTTTAGAAAGGTATTTTTTTAAATAAAGAATATTTTAAATATATATATATTTAATATAATTGATGAACAATAGCATATAAAAAATGATAAACAATTAATAAAAAATTATATATTATATAATAATAAAAATATAAAAAGTATTATAAAAATAAAAAAAATTTATTAATTTCAATAAAGAAGTAGAAAATAAGCAAAATAAAAATAAAATAAAAAAAAAATATAAATTTTTAGAAAGGTATTTTTTTAAATAAAGAATATTTTAAATATATATATATTTAATATAATTGATGAACAATAGCATATAAAAAATGATAAACAATTAATAAAAAATTATATATTATATAATAATAAAAATATAAAAAGTATTATAAAAATATAAGTATATACTAATAAGTACATATTATTTCTTTCATAAAATATATTTAAATTTTTATTTTATTAGATATTCATTAATCATTAATTAAAATAAGAAAATGAAGGGAAAATTCACTTTAATTGCTGCTTTATTAGCTAACACTATTGCTTTAACTTATGCTGCGCCAGATCCAAATTTCCATATTTATTTGGCTTTTGGTCAATCTAATATGGAAGGTCAAGGTCCAATTGAAGCTCAAGATAAAACCGTTGATAGTCGTTTCAAAATGCTCTCAACTGTTGATGGATGTAATAACCGTAGTTTAGGTGAATGGTATGAAGCTATTCCACCACTTGCCAATTGTGACGGTAGACTTGGTCCAGTTGATTACTTTGGTCGTACTTTAGTTAAAAAATTACCAGAACAAATTAAGGTTGGTGCCGTTGTTGTTGCTGTTGCTGGTTGTGATATTAAACTTTTCGAAAAGGATAATTACATTGAATACTCAAAAGAACAACCAGATTGGATGGTTGGTAGAATTAATGCTTATGGTGGTAACCCATATGGTCGTTTAGTTGATATGGCTAAGAAGGCTCAAGAAGTTGGTGTCATCAAGGGAATTCTTTTCCACCAAGGTGAAACTAACAATGGACAAGTTACCTGGCCATCTCGTGTTAAAGCCGTCTACAACAACCTTCTTTCTGATTTAGGTTTAAAGGCTGAAAATGTTCCTCTTCTTGCTGGTGAAGTTGTTCCAAAAAGTGTTAATGGTTTATGTGCTGCTATGAATGATATCATTAAAACTCTTCCAGAAACCATTCCAACAGCTCATGTCATTTCTTCTGAAGGTTTAGAACCACAAGATGATAATCTTCACTTCTCTTCTGCTGCCTACCGTACTTTTGGTGAACGTTATGCTGAAACCATGTTAGAATTACTTGGTGATGTTGAAATTGTTGATAATATTACTGAATGTTGGTCCGAAAAATTAGGTTATTCATGCTGTTCAGAAAACAACACTAAGGTTGTCTTAACTGATGATGATGGTAAATGGGGAGCTGAAAATGGTGAATGGTGTGGTATTAGAGCTAATCCAGCTGCCGAAATGTGTTGGTCCATTGATCATGGTTACCCATGCTGTAGTACCAGTGAATGTAAAGTTGTTTATGAAGAAGATGATGACGGCAAATGGGGTGCTGAAAACAATGATTGGTGTGGTATTACTTCTGAAAACACTATTTGTTAAAAATCTTTAAACCAGAAAGTAAAATTTTTCTTTAAAAATATACTATATATTAAGTAAAATAAAATAAGAAATAATTAATAGAAAACAAAACAAAATAAAAATTAAAGCATAAAATAGAAAGTAAAATATATATTATATTATTTTTGAGAAATAATAAAAATATATATAAAATTAAAAATTAATAATAATAATAATAATAATACAATATATATGAATTAGAAATAAATCTAATCACTTTATAAAACAATTTTAAAAAAAATAACAAATAAATTGATAAATAATAGAATTAAAACAATTAATGAAAAAAATAAAAAAAAAAATAAAAAATAAAAAATAAAAAATAAAATTAAAAATAAAAATAAAAATAAAAACAAAATAAAAAAATTATAATACCAAAAAATGTATAAAAAATGTATAAAAATTAAATAAAAATATATAATTATATATAAAAATAAATAAAAAAAAATAAAAAAAAAAAAAATCATGATTTAATATTAAGATGAGTTGGTATTGTAAATGAATTCTTTCCATAATAAAATATTTATAAATTTAAAATAAGGAAAACAAAATAAAAATATAATAATAATATTTATGAAGTATGGATCAGAGATATATAAAATAAATATATAATATGTATATTAATTATTTATTTTATATGGGAAATTATATTATTGATTATTACTAAAAAAAATTTATAAAATTACAACATATAAAATGAAAATTTTAAAAATTTATATAAAATTTATATAAATTAAAAAATAAAAAAAGTAAAATAGTAATATATTAAAATTACCTATAGTTAATTAATATTATAATCATTATAATAAAAAATATATACATATTTATTTATATATATATTTGTATATTATATATATATAACCTTATTTTATTTTAATATTTATTAAACTATTTAATACTTAATTATAAATTTTTCGTTTTAATTTAATAAATATAAAATTTTACTGAGATAGAGTATATAATATAGAGATAAGGAAGGAAAAATCGATCAAGACTAAAGCTTATAAAAAAAATAAATTATATTTATATCACTTTATCCCAGCTTTAAAACATAATTTTAAAAAATAATCAAGTTTATTTTTATTTTTTTTTTTAATTCATAAATTAAAACTTACTTAAATGAAATTTCTTTCTATTTTTTTTTTTTTTAATTAAATTATTAAATAAAAAATATTCCTAATCTAAATAAAAAATAAACAAATAAAATATTATTATTGAATTAATTAATTATAATAAAAATTTAATCATAATATATATATATAATTTTATTTTTCACAAAAACAAATATATATTACATCTTTAATGGACCTTTTAAAAAAAAATTAATTATTCATTTATTTTATTTTGAATATAAATTTAATGTTTTAGATGTTTATTTATTAACATTTTGTAACAATTTTTATAAAAAATATAGAAATTATTATTTCTATTAATTAAAATTTTAATATTAAATACAAAAAGAATAAAATAACAAATCTTAACTTATCTTAATATGGAGAGTTTATTATAAGAAACTATAATAAACTTTGAGACACAGGTTATGAAAAAGAAAAAAAAAATATATATATATATATTATAAAAATTTCACAAATTCTTTTATTATTAAAATTTTTATGGAATCATTCCACTTTAGAAAGTTCAATGAATTATTGATTAGATAGATATGTGAAGGTGTTTTCTGTGAAAAATACCAGTCCAATATTTTCTTACATTGGTATATCCAATCCAAATCTCATGGAAATATCATTTGAAATTTTTTATCATTACAATTTGGAGAGAAATCAGGAGAGTAGAAAAACTTCACTTATATTACTTTCACAGATAGTTACATAAAGAATACAAATATTGACAAAAATATCTATATCTCAAAATAGTAGAAATTTTTTTTTTTTTGGTTTTTACAATAAAATATATACTAATATATGAATATAAAATTATAGTTCTTCTTTTAGTGCTTAATATAAAAAAAATATAATATTTTAAATTAAAAAAAAAAAAAAAAAAAAAAAAAAAAAAAAAAATAAAAACTTTTCAGATTCAAATTTTAATTCAATTTATATTTTAATATTTGTATTTAGTACTTAAACTTAAATTAATAGAATTTATTTAGTAAATTAAAAAATTATAACCAAAAAAGACAATAGTTATCTATTTGCTAACAATATATGTGTATACTGAAAATATTTAATACTATATGCATATGTTAACATATCAATTAATTAACAGTATAGTTGTATTTTATTAATAGTTGAATGCATAAACATATATTGAATATATCAAAGCTTTGTATTATATTAATAAACTATGTAAAATATAGTTAGTTTTGTATGCTGTTTGAAAACATACTTTTGCATACATTTTATAAATATTTCATAGCAAATAAGATTTAATTGATAGCAGTTTTGTATTAGTTTTAGAATCAAACAGTATACAAATGCATATGCAATTATATGTACTATTTGGTATTGTTTTTTGTATCAAAATACTTATGTTACATATATATATATATCGTCATGTGATCTGCATAATAATATAAAACATATAACAATATTATAGAGTTATGTGCACATTGATTTAATATTTAAATAAGTATAAAGTATATAAAATATTTTTTTATTTTCAATAAAATTTCATGAAATTTATATTATAATAATATTATATAAAATAAAAGAAAATTCAAATTATAAAATAAAATAAAATAAAATAAAATAAAAAAAAAAAAAAAAAAAAAAAAAAAAAAAAAAATGGTCTAAAAATTGATTTAATATTTTAATAAATATTAATTTATATCATTAATAGTACATTTCCATTATTATTTTTAAAAAGAATTAAAAAAGTGTATAAAATATTTTATTGGTCTCAATAAATAATTTTACACAAAATTTCATATTATCATAATATTATATAAAATAAAAAAAATTTTAAATTAATAAAAAAAGAACGAAAAAATGATTTATTTTTATTATTTAAATTTTTATTATAAATTTTTTATTTTAAATTTTTATTTTATTCTTTTTATTTTTTTCTTTTTATTATTATACGATTTATTATTATAATTTAAATTATTATTATTAAATTAATAGATAATAAATTATAATTTAAATAAAATTAAAAAAGAACTTTACACTTTTTGCAAATGACTTTTTTTCCACTCTTTTTATTTTGTAAAGATGTAAATTTATCAAAGTATTTGGTAAGATCTTCATCATAAAGAGTAAAACTATCAAAATCTGGATAAGTGTGATCTGCAAGCATCCAAATCATAATACCATTATAATCATTCTCCATCATACTTTCTAAAAGTGCTGGAAATTCTTTATCATGATTCTTTACAAATAGTCCAAATTCTTCCATAATAATTGGTTTGTTTAATTGCTTCTTAGCTACTTCGGCATGGGAAACAATATATTGAATTCCATCTTCTACTAAATTTTTAAAATTCCAATAATTTGGATAAAGATGAATGGTTGCAAAATCAATATTTTTAAGAGCTGCATTCTTTCTGAAATCGTTACCATCATCTAAGAAATATATATCATTATCGGATTCAACTTTTGGTAAACCAAAACCTTCTTCACCTGTAGAAACCATATGATTTGGATCAAGAGATTTAATATAAGTAGACATTTCATCAAGCCATTTAGTAAGAATAGTAGTATCATATGGTTTTTGATTTTGGAAACCATTACCCCATGCTCTTAATTCATTTCCTAATTCCCAAGCAAAGATAGTACCATCATTTATATACTTTTTACCAGTGATAGTATTAGTACGATTAATAAGAGTCTTAATATATTTCTTGAAAGATTTTTTAATCTCAGGAACTGTAAAGAAAGCATCATGAGTATCATATCCGAAATCTCTTACCCATTGTTCTAAACCTCCAAAATCAACCCAATTATTTGTTAAAGTTAAAATTAAACGAATTCCATGCTTTTCAACAATCGAAATAACTTCATCTATTCTTTGAAGACCATTGACACCTTCATTTACTTCAATTTCACGAGTGACATTATTATAATATGTGTAATAATGACCATGATCATTGTAAGAATATTCTTTATCCATGAAAGCCCAAGTTCTCATAACATTTAAACCATGCTTTTCACAAGTTGAAAATACTTCTTCAGCGGTAATAGAAGTATTGAGATAATGAAGATAATAATTATTTGCACCAGTGAAATAGAATGTTTTTTTATTAAGAACGAACTTATCATCACATCTTTTTACAAAACCTAAAGCTTGAGTATACTTTAATAATGAAGTAATACATATGATACTCAAAATAAAAGTTTTCTTTTTTTTTTATTTTAATATTTTCTTTTAAATTATATATTATTTTGAAATTTTAATTTTCTTAATTTTATAATTAAAAAAAAAAAAATCGCACTATTTATATTTTATCCTAATAATAATATTATTATTATTTTTATATATAAATTGGTATTAATGAAATTTATTAATTAGATAAATATCATGTTAATTGAATAACTTAATTTATAATAAAAATGATTGTTTTAAACACATTTAATAATTAATTTATTTTTTATAACTTTATTTGTTATTATTTTTAGCAAAATTATTATAAATATGAATATTAATATAAATAAAAAATATTTATACAAAACTTTAATTATAAATAATTTTTGAATAAAATTACTAAAATATTCCGTAAAAAAAAATAAGAAAAGAAAAATGTAATTTTAATATTATTTTTAAGCTATTAATAATTTTTAAATTAATATTTTTTATATTTAAAATATGGGGAGAGGTCCAAAACGTCAATTTTTTTCACATGATATATCAAATTTTGAGGCTTTTTAAATTAATAGTTATATGATACTATTTTGTTGTATTATTAATTTATAATTTTTTTCTTAAAATTTATTAAGTGAATAATTAAATAAATTATAATGGTTAGATAAAAATAAATATTTTTTTACAAAAAAAAAATAAAATAAAATAAAATATTCAAACAATTAAAAGGTTTATTTTTTGTAAAAAAAAAAAAAAAAAAAAAAAAAAAAAATATTAATAAAATACTTTAACAATTATATAGATTTATTTATTTAAAAAAAAAATATTAATAAAATACTTTAACAATTATATAGATTTATTTATTTAAAAAAAAAATATTAATAAAATACTTTAACAATTATATAGATTTATTTATTTAAAAAAAAAAATATTAATAAAATACTTTAACAATTATATAGATTTATTTATTTAAAAAAAAATATTAATAAAATACTTTAACAATTATATAGATTTATTTATTTAAAAAAAAATATTAATATTTATTTATTTAAAAAATATTAATAAAATATTTAAACAACTATTAATAAAATACTTTAGCAATTATATAGATTTATTTATTTAAAAAAAATATTAATAAAATATTTAAATAATTATTAATAAAATTAATTATAAATATTAATAATAAAATATAGAAATATAAAAATATAATATTGATATTAATAATAAAATATAAAAATATAGGATTATTTATTTTAAAAAAAAATATTAATAAAATATTTAAACAATTATTAATAAAATTAATTATAATAATAAAATTATAGAATATTTATTTAAACTACATAAATTTTATCAAGTATATAAACATTTTAACTTTTTAATAATTATAAAATTTTAATTAATAAATTTAATTATAAGTTTTTGTATGAAAGAATTTTAATGATTTTTTCTTTTGGAAATTTCTCTGTCATTTCATAATTATTTATTATAAAATAATATTTATAAAATAATATTTATAAAATATTATTTAAATTAGTTAAACATTCAAACCACAATTTAGTAAGATCACTTCTATCATATTTAATATCAATAAACTTGGCTTCTTTATTTTTGTATTTTTCAATTAAGATATTAATTTCATCAGTTTTTGTTTTTATTTTTTTTTCTATTCTCCAAATTCCTTTTATTTTCATTTGGTAATCATAATATGATAAATGTTCCTGTTCTTTTAATTTATTTATTAATTCATAAAAATTTGGTTTCATTGGAAATAGTTTATTTAAAGAATTATTGAGTGATTCTGAAGCATTATTGGTTATATGTTCAATATTATTATAATAATTCCAACTTTTCATATCGTAACTAAATAAATATGTTTCATAAAAATATTCTAAAAATTTTAAAAATTGACAAGAATTTTTTTCAATGGATTTAGTTTTAATTAATGAAAAAATATCCAATATGTATTCAGGGTTGATAAATGGTAAGTTTGAAATTCCTTTGAAATAATTAAATATTTTTTCATCATCGTTCACTTCATTACGACACAATTCATTTTTTTTAATTTCTAATAAATTTTTATAATGCCAAATACAGTATTTAATATTTATATTAGGAAATATTTTTTTAACTGCTTTGGATATGCCTTTTTCAAAATTGCAATGTACATTTTTTGGTTCAGTTATAATATTATTATTTGAATTTTATTTTAATTTAATGAATAATATTTTATATGTTTTTTGCTTTTTATTTCTTAATATTGCATAAGAAGTAGTATAAAAACTATTCAATTCTTTAACGTAAGTTCTAGTAATAAACACTTGTTGACTAAATTTAGGTGCGATATAAAAAGTACCATCCACAAATATATCATTATTATATTTCTTAAATAATTTTGCTTGAAAAGGGGATTGAAAAATTACTAAATCAGAATTTTTGAATATCATAAAATCTTCATTTCGTTCAGTTTTATAATATTCAGATTCATTAGGAATTTCATTAAAATTTGTTGCATTGGATGGTAGTTTTTTATTAATACTTCTTAATATTTGAGTTTTAACTGAAAAATATTCTGGACACGGATATATAAATCCCATTTCTTTAAAAATTTCATTATATAGTCTTTTTCGTTTTATATCAAAAGGATTTGAATGTTTTTTAATTTCATCTTTAATTTTATGTTTCATTACAGATAGGGATGATTCACTGTATTCGTTTCCAGGATGATTATGTAAACTCTCATATTTTAAGATTTCTTTCTCATTATTTAAAATAATAAAAGATTTACATTTATTATTTTTTTTATATTCGGTACATTTATAAACTCTTGAATTATCTTTCCTTGAATGTGAAAAATTAAATTTATATTGTTTATTAATAATGATTTGTTCATCTCCTTTGTTAGACTCACTTATATAAATAGTTATGTTTTCTTCCATTTATAAATTTTAATATATAATTTTTAATTATATCTTTTAAATTATTATATTAATTATCTAAATATTATTTTTTAATATTAATTCTGAACAATTAAATATTCAATTTTTTTTAAAAGATAAAAAGTATTTTAATTATTTCTTTTTCTTTTAATTTTTTTAAAAAAAAAAAAAAGATACATAAAGTATATATGAAAATATTATATAAAAATATTTTATTTTTTATTGACCTTTTTAATTTTTATTTATTTATTTACTTACTTATTTATTTATACATTTATTTCTTTTTTACTTAAAATTATATTAAATTTTATGGCGTAATAATATAAATTTTAAAAGCCACAAATAAATAGATGGCTTATTAAAATTTCAAAAAAAAAAATTGGCGTTTTGGACCACATTCAAAATATGTTTAAATAAAAAAAATTTTTTATATTTTGAAATTGTTTTTTAATTATTTTAATTATAATTAAAATTAATAAAATTTTTTGTTGTATTTCATTTAAATATATAATTATTATTATTATAAATATTAAATAATAAAATTATTACAAATAATTCAATTAGTAAAAAAAATTGATTTAAAAATAATATACCTAATACCTATAAAATTTATTTAAATACATTAAATAATTTATTATTTCTAATAAATATTAATATTTGTAATAAATTATTTATAACTTTATTTAAGAATAATTTATGAATTATTACCAAAAAATTCCGTAAAATGTTTAAGAAAAGGATAATAAAAAAAATAATAAAACAAATAGTGCTAAATATTCATTAGATAATTTTATCCCATAATAAAATTATCTAAATAAATTATATTTGTTATTAAATCTAATAAATATTTAATAACCATATATACTAATAATTTATGAATTCAATTACTAAAAAATTCCAAAATTCCATAAAATATTATAAAAATATTTTAATATTTTCTTTAAACCATCACTGGTCTAAATAACTATATATTTAAAGCATAATTAATATAATTTTACTTTAAAAATCTAATTATTATATATAAAAAATTTTAAATAATAAATTTAAAAAATATACTTTTATGAATGAAAAAATTTAAATAATAAATTAGAAATAATTATAGATGAGTTGAATTTATTATTTACAAATTTAATAATTTTATATAATATTTAATAATTAATATTGAATAGTCTAATTCTTTGATGATATAATTATATATATATATATATATATATATAAATATTTTAGTTTTATAATTTACAGTATATGTCTTCATTATTTTTTAAAGAAAATACAATATTTATAAACGTTATATTCTATTATTATTTTTTATAAAAACTCAATAAATATATATCATTATAAAAGAAGTTTAGTTTTTATAACTTAGTATATTTTAGTAATTAGATATATAAGAAATTTGTAAATATTTTTTGTAAATTAGTTAATAAAGTTATTAAATATTTATTAAATATAATAATAAATATAATTTATTTAGATATTTTTATGGGCAAAAGTAATACTTTTGATAAAAATAATAGCAAAGTTAATGAAAATAAATTAATTATTAAATATGTTTAAAACAATCATTTTTATTATAAATTAAGTTATTCAATTAACATGATATTTATCTAATTAATAAATTTCATTAATACCAATTTATATATAAAAATAATATTATTATTATTATTAAGATAAAATATAAATAGTACGATTTTTTTTTTTTTTTTTTTTTTAATTATAAAATTAAGAAAATTAAAATTTCAAAATAATATAAATAATATATAATTTAAAAGAAATAAAATAAAAAAAAATGAAAACTTTTATTTTGAGTATCATATGTATTACTTCATTATTAAAGTATACTCAAGCTTTAGGTTTTGTAAAAAGATGTAGTGATAAGTTCGTTCTTAATAAAAAAACATTCTATTTCACTGGTGCAAATAATTATTATCTTCATTATCTCAATACTTCTATTACCGCTGAAGAAGTATTTTCAACTTGTGAAAAGCATGGTTTAAATGTTATGAGAACTTGGGCTTTCATGGATAAAGAATATTCTTACAATGATCATGGTCATTATTACACATATTATAATAATGTCACTCGTGAAATTGAAGTAAATGAAGGTGTCAATGGTCTTCAAAGAATAGATGAAGTTATTTCGATTGCTGAAAAGCATGGAATTCGTTTAATTTTAACTTTAACAAATAATTGGGTTGATTTTGGAGGTTTAGAACAATGGGTAAGAGATTTCGGATATGATACTCATGATGCTTTCTTTACAGTTCCTGAGATTAAAAAATCTTTCAAGAAATATATTAAGACTCTTATTAATCGTACTAATACTATCACTGGTAAAAAGTATATAAATGATGGTACTATCTTTGCTTGGGAATTAGGAAATGAATTAAGAGCATGGGGTAATGGTTTCCAAAATCAAAAACCATATGATACTACTATTCTTACTAAATGGCTTGATGAAATGTCTACTTATATTAAATATCTTGATCCAAATCATATGGTTTCTACAGGTGAAGAAGGTTTTGGTTTACCAAAAGTTGAATCAGACAATGATATATATTTCTTAGATGATGGTAACGATTTCAGAAAGAATGCAGCTCTTAAAAATATTGATTTTGCAACCATTCATCTGTATCCAAATTATTGGAACTTTAAAGATTTAGTAGAAGATGGAATTCAATATATTGTTTCCCATGCCGAAGTAGCTAAGAAGCAATTAAACAAACCAATTATTATGGAAGAATTTGGACTATTTGTAAAGAATCGTGATAAAGAATTTCCAGCACTTTTAGAAAGTATGATGGAGAATGATAATAATGGTATTATGGTTTGGATGCTTGCAGATCACACTTATCCAGATTTTGATAGTTTTACTCTTTATGATGAAGATCTTACCAAATACTTTGATAAATTTACATCTTTACAAAATAAAAAGAGTGGAAAAAAAGTCATTTGCAAAAAGTGTAAAGTTCTTTTTTAATTTTATTTAAATTATCATTTATGAAATCACAATTTAATAATATTTTTATTTATTATTTTAATTTATCTATTAATTATTTTAATTTATCTATTTATTAATCTTTTAACTATTTATTGTTTTTTAAAAGTAATTCATTCATTTATTTATTTTATTAATTATAATCTATTATATGCTAATTTAATAATAAATATTATCATAATAATAAATCACTAAAAAATAAAAAAAAATAAAAATAATTAAAAAAATTGATAATAAAAATTAATAACAACAAATCAATTTTCTGTTCTTTTTTTATTATTATTTTTTGTTTTTTGTTTTAGAAAAATCACTTCTTTTTTTTTATAAAATTTATAAATATATAAAATGGAATGATATTCTATTATAAAAAATAAGTTCATTACCAAATATAGTCAAAATTAATTCCAAATCGTCTTTTTTTCCCTTCATTTTTAATATTACTTTTGTCACTAATCTTAATAAAAATGATGGTAATTTACAATATTAACATCATTATAATTACCATTATTATATTTATATTTTAATTTTTTATTCATTTATTTTATAATTATTTTTCAAATTTTAAATTTGATTATGATTCATTAAAAATTATTTTGCCATTCCTCTTTTTTCCTTTTTTATTATTATTAATTTCAAGCGGTACAATTTTAAATTTATACTATTTTATAAAAGCTTTTATATGATTTTTTTTTCTATATACTACGAAAATTTGATGGAAGACATTATTATTTTGTCAAAATAATGGTTGTATTTGTTTTAATAAATTAAAAAACTATAAAACATTACTAAGTCAATATGTCTATAATAATATTCTATATGGTAAAGTCTATAAACTAAATAACTATTAAAACATTCATTATTATAGATTTTATTGAAATAATAAATGAATTGCATTCCAAATTCAATAATTTCAATAATTTATCTGAAACTATTTCAATTATATAATAATATAACAAATAATATTAAGTTTTAATTATATATTTTAAAATTATAAACTAGTCAACAAATTTGTAAATATTGTTAATTAAAGTTAACCTATTAAAATCAATTTTAAACAATTAATAGTGTGTTCACTCAACATTTTGGATTGGTAATATTAAATTATTACTTTATTATTAAATATTTATTATTAAATAATATATTATTCAATTAACATTTATTTTTTAATTAAATAATATTTTATACTACCTAATATTATATTAGATTTTTATATTTTATTTATATAAAAATAATTAATTATTTATAATAAAGCTTTATAAAATATTTTAATAATAACCAAAATATTTTAAATAATACTATAATTTAAATAATAAAATTTAATATTTCTATGAATGGCATCATTAAGGCCAAAATGACACAAAATTTTAATATATTTCGTTAAAGTTTTTGGTTTGATTTGAGTTATATTGTTCAGGTAAGGTATGTTATTAACAATAACAATTAATTAAAATTAAAATAATTATCACACACACAAAATTTTATAAATTAAGAAATTCAATAATTAATAATCAAATTTTTTTAAAATCTTTTATTTAATATTTTAATAATAAATTATATTAAGATTAATACTAAGAATTAATGCTATCTATATAATTAATTTAATAAGTTATATTAGGTTAATAATCATACAAAGATTAAAGAATTTGAAAATTTCAATTCCTTTTTATACTAATTTTAAAATAATAATTAAAAATATAAATAATTAATACAATTAAACTTAACATATATATATATGTATATATACATGTATTTTAACTATACAAATATAATAATAATATAATATTAATATGAATAGTTTAATAAAATAGCTTTATAATTATTAATAGAATAAATATTTATAATCTTAACAAAATTTCTAATACTAATCTAATTAGTTAATTAAATATAACTGAATTAATTACATCTTAATTGCATTATAAATTGCGTATTTTTAATAGATATTTAATGGATTTAATAATAAAATAATAAATAGATATTTAATAGATTTAATAATAAAACAATAAATAAATATTTAATAGATTTAATAATAAAATAATTAGATCTTAAAACCATTAAATAAGTATTTTAAAAATCTTTACAATTTTAAGGAATTCCTTAGAATCTTTTAGAAATTATTTAGTTATCTAATTATTAATAATTATTATAATAATTTATCTAAAACTATTAAATCAATTAAAATATTTTAAATTATTATTAATTATTAATTCTTTATAATTTAATTAATAATTCAATTTATAATGATTAGTAATATAAAGATCTAGTTAAAGATTTTATCCATATAAAATATTATTTACTGGCCTATTTAAATAATTAAGCTTTTTTTATATATCTAAAATTATTTAAAATCTAATATCTCGGGTTCTAGTGGTCTAAATAGGCTGAAATTAATATTTAGTGTAGATTTTAAGCAAAGCTTCCTAATGAATGTAATTTCAGTTACGAATTCAGCAGGAAATTTTTATTATTTGTGAAGCTATCTTCTTTTTTCTGAGATCTATTTTTATTGATTTATTAAGGGTTAAATTAAATTGAATTAACTTTATTAAAATGGTCCAAACCCTTTTGTTTCTGATAATTAAAAATCAAATTTTAAATGAAATTGTCTATAACAAATTTTAATTTCAATTCATCTATTAGTGAATCTCAATTTTAAATCCACTAATGTAGATATATTCTACTAGAAAACAATCTTTCCTACTAATATGCAAATGCTAAGGGTGTTAGCATGTATCTCACTGGGTTAGGTTATACTGGCCTTGTCAGAGCATCTAGCCAATGCTGAATACTCAGTAAGGGCATCCAGATGGGACAATATCTGCCTATAAGAAAGCATACAGAAGTCTTGTGATTATCTTAATGATATGCGGGATTTTTATGCGCAGTAATTTATAAGCAGTGGGTTTTTTTAATAATGGTTGTTTAGTAAAATTTACTATTAAAATTATAATATTCGTATTACAATTAAAATAATAATTCTAATTCCTAAAATTTACTAGAGTCCCCTATTTCTAATATAAATAATTTAATCTATTTACAAGAAATAGGAAATATATTAATTATATATTTTAATATATAGAATTATATTAATTTTATATGAATTAAAGTATTATAATTATTATAATTATAATAATACATATTGAAATAAAATAAAATAAAATAATTATTATCAAAAAGATATAAATTTAATATTTTATAATTATTATTAAATATACAAATATGTTACTAAACATATTTGTTTTATATCATATATACCTTTATTCTTGAGGGGGGGCTTAAAATAAGGGTAGTACACACCGGAAGTAGAAAAAAAAAAAAAAAAAACATTGGCGAGAAATTTTGTTAAGATTTTGATATATTTTATGTTTAAATTTAAATAAAATAATATTTTTTATTAAAATTTTACTAAGTCAATATGTCTATATAGTAATATGCTAAATAGATATATAATAATAATAATAATAAATATTTAAATGGTTTAGTTTAATAAAAATTTATTTATAATAAACTTTGATAATTAGAATTATTAAATTAATTTGATTTTAAAATAATTTATTTTCTTTAATAATGAAATATCTATAATATATTACTATTAAGGTAATTCTACAATAATCTTACAAAGAACATAAAAGATAGATTTTTACATCTTTCTTTTATACTTTGAAAGTTATATTAATAATATAATAATATAATAATATAAATTTTAATAAAAATATAAAGATAAATTTAATTATATAATTAATTTGAATAATTGAAATTAATATAGATATGTTGTAAACATATATTAAAACATAATATAAATTGATATAAAACAAATATTTGGATATTTAATATTAATTATTAAATATTTAATAATTATTTTTAAAATATTTAGTCAATTAGTTGGCCTAGACTATTTCCTAAATATTTTAAAAATAATTATTATATTATTAATTATTAATATTGAAATTCAAATAACTGAATTATTGAAATTGAAATTGAATTGAAATTCAGTTATTATCTTAACAAATTTTTTATGGAAGGTAACACAGAAACATTTACCAATTAAATTTAGCCAAATTCTGTCAGAACCGGGGTGCCAGTGGCCTAATGGATAAGGCGTCAGACTTCGGATCTGAAGATTGCGGGTTCGAGTCCCGTTTGGCATGTATTTTTTTAATTTTAAATGTATTATTGCAAATAAACTTTAATTTTTTTTCCATATCTCTTATTTTATATTTTATTTTTTTACTTATTCAAATTAAATATGTATAACCAATGTTAGCAATACAGCAATACTTTTAAAAAATAGCAAACATTAAGATATAAAAAAATATTTTTTAATACAAAAAAAAAAAAATTTACTTTCTCCAAAAAAAAATAAATATATATATATATAAACATATAATAAAAAAGGAAAATTAATATAAATTTATGGTTGTAAAATGTGATGTCACACGAAATTAAATTAGATGTATTTTAAAAAAAAATTTTAAATATATATATAAAATATTAAAAATAAAATTATAAATTTCATTATAAACTTTATATATAATTAACAATTAAATAATATATTCATTAAAAAAAAACATAATATATACTGTAATTTTATTATTTTTAAAGTTATTGAAATTTTATTTTTATTTTTTTTTTAAAATTATCTTAAACCATCTTGGAAAATTCCATTTTTATAATTTTAAAATTTAAAAATAAAAAAAAAAAAAAAAAATATATATATATATATATATATTTAAATATATATTATACATATATGTCTGAACATGTATATTCATTTTAAGTATAATTCTTCATTTATTCGATAATAAGTATTTTTTTAATATATCATATTCATTTTTATAATTATATACTTAATTTATATTTTAAACTTTTAAAAATAAAAATTTATTATTAATGAAATTATGATTTTATTGAAAAACAAAAAAATTATTTTAAAATAAAAATGTCAATCTACAGAAAAATATTTAAAATTTTTAAAGTACGTTTAAAAAAAACTATATTAAAAAAAGAGGGTATTATTATGTTAAAAAAGTTTAATGATAAGATATAATATTATTGCTTTGTTTAAAAAAAAAATTAATTAATCTAATAATTAAATCTATTTAAACTTTAAAAATTTATATATGAAAAAAAAAAGATATATCAATTTTTATATAAATATTTACTTCCAGAAAGCAATGTATTTTAAAATAAATGTATTAAGATATAAAAAGTTATTTAGAAAGTATATTAATTTACATTTGTTGTAATCTAAGTCTTTCATCTTCAATTTGTTGATAAAGTTGGTCTTGCATTTGTAAAAAAAGCATTTGTTCTTCGTAAGCGGTTAAACCATTTTCACCCATATGAACATCTTCAGGTCTATTTACAGCTTCTTGATAAACATTTTGACTTTGTTGTTGAATAGTATTATTCATCGGACTATTACTGCAGTTACTATTAGTTGGGGAACTATTTGAGAAATTTGAAATACTAAATGGTGAATTAGAAGAAGGTATTTGGATTGGAGAAGAACTATTGTCGGACATATGCATTGCCATGAACATTTCATGAAGATTGTCCATACTAAATTCTTGATTATTGAAATTCATTCTTTTCTTTTTATTATTATTATTATTATTATTATTTTTATTTTTATTTTTTTGGTTTTGTTTCTTTTAATTTACTATAAATTCTATTTTAATACTTTTATTAATTTATTTATATATATATATATATTTATTATTTGTTTGTTTTTATTTATATTTTTGTTTTTAAAAAAAATAACAATAAATATAAATATATTTTTTTAAATTATTTATTATAATTATTATTACATTCAAATTTATAATTTTTTTCACTAAATACCTTTTTATTTATTTTTATATAATTATTTAATTAACTTTTAAAAAATATTTTAATATTTTATGAAATAAAGGTTTGCTGATAAACTTTAAATATCTTTTTCCTTTAAGAAAATGAAATTTATGAAAAAAAAATAAAAATAATATTATAAAATGAAGTATTTTCTTTTTCTTTATATAAAATTTTAAATAATTAAATTTTTATAAAACATCTGTAAAATTTTTTTATAAATATATATTTATTATCAAATATTTTATTAGTAGTATATATTTATATATTAAAAATTTACTATAAATTTTTAAAATAAATAAATGAATAAAAAATGTTATTAAAGATATAAAAACTATATATTTGTTAAGTATATCAAATATTATTCAAAATATATTAAATTATTTGATATTAGAATTAATTTTTACTATAATAATTAATTTTAAAAATTTTAAAATATAAACATAATTCTGAAATATCGAAACAATATAATTTCAATTAATAGATAATATATATAAATATTAATACAGTTCAATATTCCATATATTTCAAATTAATGATTCAATATTAATTTTAATAGAACATATTATAAATATACTTTAATATGTATAAATTTTAATTATTATTAAATTGTAATAATTAATTAATATCATTTGAAATAATTTTATAGGATGAGGGGCATGGGAACAATAAACAATTATTAATTTATTAGTTAATACAAATTTCTTTACGATTGACATATATTAATATATTTAATATTTTATATTAGATATATGAAATCATTATATTTTAGCATTTATTAGTTCTTTTTTTAATACTATAAAAATCGATAGTATTAATATTCTTTTATTTTTATTATTATTTTTTTTAATTAGAATAGTATAATTTTAAATATAATTAATATATATTAAAATGTATTCGAAACATTTTTTGAAATAAAAATATTAATAAATTTTATAATTAAATAGATTAAATATTATTAAAGAGTTTTAAAAATTTCTATAAAAGGAATTATAAATTTCGGAAATATTATTTATCAGAAATTAAAAAGTTTTAATTTTTAATTTTTTATTTAAAATAAATAATATATCATTATAATAAAATATATTTAAAATAAATATATAAAATAAAATAATGGTTCTTTTTATTTATTTATTTTTCCATTTATTTATTTACATATTTATTTATTTACATATTTATTTATTTACATATTTATTTATCTATTAATTTATTTACTGATTTATTTATTTATTTATTTATTTACAATACAAATTGATTTTTTTTTATATAAATATCCATTAGATTTATTATAATTCAGGCAAAAATAAATAAAATTTTTATTAATTATAATGAATTAATTAAAAAAAGAAAAAAAAAAGCCATTTTTTAAAATCAATAAAAATGCTTTTATCTAACATTGATAAATGTTTATTTAAATATAAATAAAAAATAAAACTTATAAAAACTATAAAGAATAAAACAAATTTATATGTAAAAATCATGTAGTACATATTTATTTGCTTATTTATGCAAGATTTTTATAGTATATTTATCATAATATTTTGATATAATATGGAAATTTGTAGATAGATAAAATAAACAGACAGATAGATAATTAAATATAATTCAATCTAGCGAAATCCTTTTTTTTTTTTTTTTTTTTTTATTTTTTATTTTTTTTTTAATAGTAAAATTTCATCAAATTTTCAGTTTTTATTAAATTATTAATTATGTAAATTTATTATTTAATATAATATGTTCATATTATATTTACATTAAAATTTAAAAGTCATTTAAAATAGTTTGACTATGAAAAAAAAAAAAAAAAAAAAAAGAAAGAAAATAATTAAACTTTAAAGTTAATTATTTTAACAAATATCTATACTAAAATTACCTAGAAAAAAATAACTAATAATACCTGGTATATTTTCATAATAAATAAAAGTAGTAATAATTATTTATAATAAAAACATCAATAATGATATTTCAGAATTTATGATTTATACTTTCATATTATAATTATAATTAACAATAGTCTATGAAGAATAATTATTGTATTAATAAATATTTAATAATTAATAATAGTAATACTATTAATAGCAAGATAAATAGTAAATTTGAAATCAACATATTTTAAAACATTAAAAAATATAAATAAAATAATTATAAAATTATTAAATCATTAAAAATCATTTAATTAATCTATTAAATAGTATATTTTATTGAATATAATATATTATATAAAAATTATAAATTATTCATAATTCTATTATTTAATTGAATTGTGGATAAAAAAATTTTTTTTAATAAATATATGTTTATTTAATTATTATTTTAATAATCAAATAAACAATTAAAAATATAAGAAAGGGCAGGTAAAAATAATTAAAAAGTAATAATAATAATAATAATAATAATAATAATAATAATAATAATAATAATAATAATAATAATAATAATAATAATAATTAGAAATGTTGGATTTATATATAATTTTCATTTTAATAATTTAATAATTACTATGAACATTTTTTTAAATAATTTATCTAATACTGATATATTATTTGTTTCTTTTTTTTTTTTTTTTTTTTTTTAAAAAAAAATATACTTTTATTTTTATTTAATATTAGATATTATTTATTTATTTATTTATTTAAAATAAAAGATATATTATAATATAAAAATTGTTATAATAATTTATAATAGCAGTATTATGGTATATAGTCTTTCTTATGATTATTTATTTGTCCTTAATATTTATTTTAATGCTTAATTCTTAATTTTCTATTTATTATTTTTTATTATATATATATATAGTTGTTTAGTTAGATTTTTTTTATAATATATTAATACATTCTATTTATAAAATTTATATAATAAAATATTAAAAAAAAAATTAATATTACCTTTCCTTTTTTAATAGCTTGTTGTTTGTAATGATTCATAATACTTTGAAGGCCTGCTGTAACAATAGGTTGAATATCTGGTTTCCATACATTATCCTTTGTATTAAATAACTAATAATTATTATTTTAATTTTAAATTATTAATATTCATTAAGATTGACGACTAATTTACAAATTTTAATAATTTAATTATAAATCTATTATGACATATATTATGATATTATATTCTTACAGTTAAATTAGCTAGCATATAAATATCTTCTGGTAAATCCATAATTTTATTATAACTAATATCCAATTGCCTTAAATTAACTAGATCACAAAATTCCTTTGGCATGCTACTAAGTGAGTTTTTACTTAATTCTAAACTAGCTAAATTACATAATTTTCTATATTATTTTATGTATAAAATATATATAAACATGTAATTGGTATAATTTATTAATATTTTTGACTAATACAATATTATTACATATTATTATTATTATTATTATATATATTACCCTATGGATTCTGGTATACTTTCAATTTTATTATTATTAGCAAGTAACTTTTCCAAATTAATTAAATTACCAATATCTTCAGGTAAGGAATAAACATTATTATTACTAATATCTAAATCTTTAAGATTGGTCATTTGACAGATTTCTTCAGGTATAACTTCAATTTTATTATTGCTAAATAAATATATCAAAAAAAAAAAAAAAAAATAAATAAAATAATAAATTAGAAATTATTTAAATATTAATTTCGAATCAAGATTATTATTATTGATACTATTTATTAGTATTATTTGTTCAGTTTAATAATAAAATATTATTTACTTTAGATACAATCT
This sequence comes from Neocallimastix lanati (nom. inval.), assembly GCA_016946835.1. Taxonomy (NCBI): domain Eukaryota; kingdom Fungi; phylum Neocallimastigomycota; class Neocallimastigomycetes; order Neocallimastigales; family Neocallimastigaceae; genus Neocallimastix; species Neocallimastix lanati (nom. inval.). The sequence goes on along the minus strand of JACVTC010000039.1, from coordinate 1,316,815 downwards.
GGTAAGATTAGATAAGTTTTGGAATGATGATGGAATGGAAAATGATGAAAGTTCATTATGATTTAAATTTAAGATAACCAAGTTTGTTAAATTTCCGATCTCATCTGGAATAGTTTTAATAGAGCAATTATTAGCTTCAATTCTTTTTAATTTAGTTAAATTACCAATGAAAGCTATTAATTATGTTAATTTTAAATAAATAAAAAATATAATTTAGATATTTGCTTCCTTTTATCTTAGTATATTTTCAATTAACTGACATTAAAAAATAATTATAATATTGATAAGTTATATATTTATTTTTATATATATTATTCATTCATCATACTTGGTAGAGTTTCAATTTGAGTATTATCATATAAATAAAGTTCTAAAAGTTCGGTCCAATTTTCAATTAAAGAAGGAACTTCTTCAAATTTGGTATTACAAAAGTGGAAACGTTTAATCTTATTTAATTTGCGTACAGAAATAGGCATTTCAATCATATTTAAATTATAAGAAATCTGAAAATCTTCTAATTCAGTAAGATCACCAACTTTTGTCGAAATTACAAATAAATAAATAAATAAATAAATAAATATTAATTTATATAATACATACATATTTATTATATATATAATCAGGAAAAAAAAAATATATATATATAATATAAACTAAATAATCATATTTAAAATTTACTAGTACTGGGAAGTTCATATAAGATATTATTAGAAATAATTAATTTCTTTAGCTTATTTAATAAACCCACATTATCTGGTAATTTTTGTAATGAATTATTTGAAATATTTAATTCCTATATATATATATATATATATATTCAAATTTGATTTGAAATTATATGAATATGATTTGTAAAAAAAAATTTTTTTTTTTTTTTAATTTTATATTAATATTTTACCACTAAATTTTTGAGCCAAGCTAATTCTTGACCTACATTCTTAATTTTATTATTATTAATTCTTAAAATTTCAAGATTTGGTAATGTAAAAACACAATCTGGAATTTCCTTTTAAAGTTATTAAAAAAATATATATTTTTATTAATAATTTAAAATCAAGATTATGTAATATAAAAAAAAAAAAAAAAAAAAATTATCTCTTGTTTTACTTGTAAATCATTATTTTGTAAAATTAAAGTTTTTAAATTGGATAGTTTATTTAAGCCTTCAGGAATTGATCTGTTTTTAATATATGATACTATTTAATTAATGTGTACATGCAAAAAAGGTTTATTTTATAATATATAAACTTCGTTTATAATATAAATATATATACATATATATATATTTTACTATTTATTTATTATTTTTATTATTATGAATCAAGGAAATAATTATTACTCTAATTGATTAAATCCTAAATCAAGAACTCTTAAAGATTCTAAATTACAAATTGCGTCCGAAATTGGTGAATAGAATAAACGATTGTGATCTATAATTTCATAATATTCATATATATCATATTTTTATTAAAAAAAAAAAAATTAGTAATTAATCACGCTGTTAAATTATTTTCTTATAAAAAATATATATAATAATAATTATACATCACAATATAGTATATAATTAATAATAAAAAAATTAAAAAAAAACTTTTTAGTTTTAATTTTATTATCATTGTTCATTGTAATACGTACGTGCATAAATTTCTTCTAAAGATATTGGGAAATATGGACACCAATAGTTCATATTATTATTAGAAAAATCCAGTTTTATTAAATTTTTTAAAAGTTTAATATTCTCATGGATATTTTGCATTTCATTATTACAAAGAATTAATTCTTTACAATTCTTTTCTAATAATTTAATTTCTTTAGGTAAATTTCTATAACCCATATTAGATAAATCGACTGTTTCATTTTTTTTAAATTTCCCTATTTCTCTGGAATACTTATTACCCATTTTTTTTCTCTCTCTGTTTTTTTTTTATTTTTTTTTTATTTTTTTTTATTTTTTATTTCTTTTTTATTTTTTATTTTTTATTTTTTATTATTATTATTATTATAATTATTATTACTTAAAAATATCGATTAATCTGAACAAAATATTTTTATATAGTATTATGATTTTGAATTTCCTCTATTATACTTTGTATTTATGTGTTTTAATTATTTTATTCAAAGTCAATTTTTCTTTATATAATTTACTATTAAGTATAATAATTATTAACACTCAATACAATGTTTTCAAACTGTAAATTTTGATAATATTTATTATTTATTAAATAAAATAAAATAAAATAAAATAAAATAAAATATAAATAAAATATATATTTTAAAAAAAAAAAAAAAAAAAAAAAAGAAAGAAATTTTAGTTATAAAAATATTGTTAGCATAATAATACTTTATTAACTTTAAAATTATTATTTTTATATATTTTATGGTTTAATAATAAATTTTGAATGATCTTTTATTTAAAAAAAATAAAAATAAAAATAAAAAAATAAAAGTAAAAAAATAAATAATAATAATAATACTTTTTAATGAAATAATAGCATTTAAAATTATTATAATAAGGTTATTACTTTGAAAATAATAATAATAATAATAATAATAATAATAATAATAATAATAATAATAATAATAATAATAATAATAATAATAATAATAATAATAATAATAATAATAATAATAATAATAATAATAATAATAATAATAATAAATTCAAAATAAAATAAAACAAAATACATGATTAAATAATTTTATTAATTTATTAAATTTTAAATTCCGAATTATTACATTTGTGGCTTGATATACATTTTCGAAATTTTATTTTTTTGATATTTATTCATATTACAGATAAAAAATAATAAAAAGAATCTTCATCTCTTATAGGTAGTGTAACCATAATAATGAAGTTCTTAAGCATTTTATTTTAATCATAAGTACTCCAACTATCAGCTTTTTTCTCTTAACTGATTTTATAATTTTAACTAGTTATTTATTAAATAAATAAAGTCATATTTTTAGCTTCTGTTATAAATGTAAATATAAGAAGGAAAAAAAATAAATAATAAAAAAATAAATATATTTAAATAATTTATTTTTATTTATAATTATATTATTTACAATTAAGCTGTATGATTATTTTAATTTGAATAAATGATGAAATAAATTTATGTTATATAAAAATCAAATTTACTAATTTTTTTTTTTAAAAATTATATTAATTTTAAAGCAAAAAAAAAAAAAAGGAAAATAAATTCTTTTTTTAAAAAAAAAAAATTAATAGAATAAAATATAATAATTTCTATTATTATTAAAAGATATTTTAAATAAGTGAATATATATATATATTTATTATTTAATTAGAAATCAAAAAATATTTTAATTTTCTATTTTAAATAATTTAAAGCATGGAAAACAATTGAATAAATAATATATATTTTTTAGAATAATTGTTCTTTTTTTTTTTTTTTATTATTTATTTTTTCTTCTTACTATTATATATTTACATATGTATATATGAATAAAAATGCAATTATTCCAAATAAATATATTAATTATCCTCTAATGTCTCTGTTTTAAAGCAGATAAATTATATTAATTTAAATAGAAAAATAAAAAATATTTTAATCATCAGTAATTCATAATTATTATAATAATTTTTAAAATCCTTATTTTTTTGTTTCTTTTTTTTTTTTTTTAAATATTCTTTTTTGTTGAATTATCACTATTATTACTTTTATAATCATTTTAATTATTTAAAGTTTTGCATATTATTTATTTATTTTTTAATCATATTTTATATCTGAATTTATTAAAATAAAATAAAGTCAACATTTTTAATTTTAATTTTAATTTTATTTATTTTTTTTTTTTTATTTTTTATTTTTTTATTTTTTTTTTTTATTGAATATTTTATTATATTGGATTTATTATTAATTAAAGTTTTGGTAAATTACAAAATTAAATAAAATGAATATTTTTTTTTTGTTTGGTGTACTTATTATTGAAATAAAATAAAAACAGTGAAACAATAATTAATATAAATTTATAAAGGTATATTATTTCCAAAAATGTTAATTTAAATAAAAAAATATTTTTACAATAACAAAAAAAAAAAAAAAAAAAAAAAGGTATAAGAAATAATAATGATATTAAAAGTATATAAAATAAATATATATATATAATATATAATATAAAATATTTATATAATATTTTATTTGATATAATATATATTTTATTATATGATTATTAATATAAAAATAAAAATATTTATGATTAATATATTTTCAGATATCGTTGTTTTTATTATTAATTAAAATAGATATATATTACTAGGATATTATTATTTTTACTTTAATTATTTTCTAGTAATATATCTATTTATGTAACGAAAGATCATCAATAATTAATAATATTTCTCATTTTAATTTTTGTTTCTACAATAAATAAAAAATTCAATTAAAAGAAATAAAAAGAGTATATTGAAAACAAAACATAATCATGATTCCAAAAATACATTGAATCAATATTTTAGAAATAATTAATAGATAATTATTAACTCTTAAATTTTTTATAGATTTTTTTATTTAAATAGTTTTAGCATAAAATTTAAAATGATTTATTTATTAAATTATTTAATATTTTATTTAATATTTTTACATAAATAATAATTATTTTAAAAGTAATTCAATAATAATAAAAAAAAATTTTTACAACAAAATATAAAATATTTTTTAAAAAAAATTAAATATATTTAAAAAAATTTTTTAAATATCATTTCAAGTTACACAAGGATTAATAATTTTAATAATTTTTTTTAGATATCCACATTCGTTCTAAAATAAATAAGTTATAATTAATATTAAAAGAATTTAGTTCTTTAATTATAATTATACCATATATTATTTTATATAGTTTTCTTTTTTTTATTTTCAAGAAAAAAAAAAATTAATAAATAAACAAATAAACAAATTAATTAAATGATTAAAGTTAAATAAATAATATTATATAATTTAAATGATTTTATTTTTAAATAATAGTTGTTAATTATAGCGTATTATTTTTTTTTAAAAAAAAAATTAATATGAAAACTATGAATTAGAAAATGAATTTAAAATTAGAAAATTAAAAAATAACAACAACTTGTTATTAAATATTATTATTTCATAATTTTTGAATTATAAAATTAGTAATTAATTTTAATAAAAAATTAAAATATTAGAGATATTATATATAAAATAAAAAATTAATTAACTTTAGGTTTTATAATTAACAACTAAAAAAAAAAAAAGTTTTTGTAATTAACTTGTGTGTATTTGAAATAATAAAATAATAAATAGTATATAATAATAATAATATTTATATATTAATTAATTACTATTATTATTATTATTATTACTATTTTTACCTTTATTTAAAATATATAAACAAAAAAGTAGTAAAATATATAATCCAAAGTAGTACATAAAATCATGTGGTCAATAAAGAATCCTGTAAAAGATAAAAACATGATAATAGTACATATGATTCATTCCTGAGAAACTGCGGTTACTTAACTCCAGGATTCTATTCATGTGGTGGAGCACTTCATCCATTTGCATCATCATGTTGTGATAAGGGATTTAAATGTGAAGGTAATGTATTTTAAGTAGTATGTGTTCTAGATCATGATTCACCTGAAAATTCATCATCTACTATTTCTGTTATTGTTGAATCAACTACTATTGCTGAATTAACTAATATCGTTGAACCAACTATTGCTGTCGAGCAAATCATTATTACTACGAATGAATCAACTAATTCTGTATTTACTGCAGTAATTACAACAATCATCATGATTCCCAGATGCTTTTCCATACTATGACGAAAGTTTCAGAGGTGAAAGCAATAACTTATTTACCCTTGTTTATATTCCACATAATGATAGTGAAGAAGAAATAAATAGCATATCCATTACTATGTTTACTCAATCTTCTAAAGAACCAATAATCTATGCTACTTTTATTCATGCAACTCCTGAAGTTTGTACAAATATTATGAAGGGATACTATCCTTATAGTGGTTTAAGATATCCAGATGCCTCTCCATGTTGTAAAGAATTTTTTAGATGTCAATACCAAAATCCATTCTTATACCATTGGGTTTGAATTATGGATTAAAGGATTTTATATAATTTAATTTACAATTAAAATTACATTAATTTTTTTTTTTATTTATATAAATATTTAAAAATATTTATAAATAATAAAGTGTTTTATCTATAACAATTCAAAAATAATAATAATAATAATAATTATAATAATAATAATGAAGATGATGATCTATTTAAATATTATTATTAGTAGTAGTATCATTCAAATAATATTTTCAATTTATTATTTAAATAGAATTGAAATAAAATACAATTTATTATAAATATAATTACTTAATAATATATATATTAAAAATATTTATATTAAATTTATTAAATTAAATAAAATAAAATAAAAAATAAAAAATAAAAAATAAAAATAATAAGATGTGTTCATATTTAAAAATTTTCTTGGTAAAGTTTCTTTTTTTTTTTTTTTTTTTTTAAAAAAAAAAAAAAAATTCATTATAAATATATGAATTTATGTATTTATATTTATATATACATTTCTGAATATAATATATGTATTAGCGTTAACCTCATTAAAAAAAATTTATCATTTATTTTAAAAAATTAAATATCATTTTATCTTTATTTTTATTTTTTTATTATTTATTTTTAAAAAAAAAAAATTTTTTTTAATTTCTTTTTTTTTAATTTTATTATTATTTATTTTACTTTTTTTAAATTTATATGAAGGTTTTTATGAAATTATGACTTACGTATATATAAAAAAAAATAATAATAATTAAATAATTTAAATATTTTTAATAAATAATTTATAATAAATAATTTTTTTTTTTCTTTTTTCTTTTTCTTTTTTTTTTCTTTTTCTTTTTTTTTTTTTTTTTTTTTTTTTTTTTTTTTTTGTTTTTAATATTTTTTTATCTTCAACATTTTAATTAATTAATACGACAATATCAATTTAATTTAAATATTAAATGTTTAAAATATTAAGAAATAAAAAAAAAAATAAAAAAAAAATAAAAAAATAAAAAAAAAAATAAAAAATTATGCTCTTGGATAACTTCCAAGACGATATAAAAGAACCTTTCCCTTATCATTACCAATAGCCAAATAACCACTATTAGGTGAAAAATCAAAGGAACTTACATAACCTAATGGTGTAGTTGACGTTGGCCAATTTGGAAATACACGCATTGTTGGTAAATGAATTAATTTGAATTGATCTTTCTTTGAATGACTTGATATAGCTAATAGTTGAGAATCTGAATTAAATTTCATATTATGAATTGAAGTTGTTAAATTTAATATTGATTTTTGAGGTATTGGTTTTGTTTCCGTTAAACATTCATTATTATATATATTGACAACACCAGTATTTGAACTATTATTAAATAAAAACAAATAATAAATATTAATAAAGAATAATTGAAAAAAAAGTAGATATATATTAATAATATAAAGCATATATATATATATATATATTGTATAGATTTATTATATTTCTTTTAAAAAATTAACCATTAATTTTTTTTTTTTTTTTTTAATTACCCAGTAGCAAAATATTCTCCATTTCTTGAAACACAAATGGTTGTTGATTTAACAGCACCTTCATCAGAGAATCTATGAATACATGTTCTACTTCCTATATCCCATTGATATACTTCACCATCAACTAAATAAATTTTAATGTAATAAAAAGTAATATATTATTAAATTATTTAATAACATTGTTAAATAATTAAAAATATTTATATGTATATCTAATTAAAAAAAAAAAAAAAAAAAAAAAAAAGAAAAAGAATAAAGCAAAAATATTAATAATTAATTTACCTCCTATAGCATATATATATTGACCATCCTTTGAAAAATCAATATCTCTAACAGTTTTATTAATTTTAAGATCAGCAATCCATTGTTTTGTTTTTCTTGAAAGTAAAATTATATAACCATTGGTACCAAGGAATGCTATGTAATTATTACATGGTGAAACTTTACATCTTTCATAACTCTTATCATCATGACCTTTAACACCTTGTATCTTTGTAATTTCACCACCATTTAAATCATATATATAGAAGAAACATCTTCTACCGGTAACAATAACTTCTTGACCATCTGGAAAGAAATTGGCACTATATATTGGCATATCTTGGAAATGCACACTTTGAATTTTCTTATTTATTTTACCATCAACCTTAAATAAATTTATAAAAAAAAAAAAAAAAAAAAAAAAAAATATTAATATAATAATTTAATTATTTGGATAAAAAAAAATTTTTTTTTAATTAATATTCATTTTAATATTTAATTTACTTACTTGGAATAATCTTAAAGTCTTATCAAAACCTGAAGTCATTAACACTTGACCATTTGGATGGAATGAAACATTTTGAATAACAGCCTGTTGATAATATATAAAAATAATGATAATAATATAATTATTATTATTATTATTATTATTAATTACTTTTTTTACTATTATCATCATAATTATATAATAATAAATTAACAAACTCAATAATTACTTGTGAATACTCTTCTTGATTAGCATCATGAACACGAAGAATATCAATCTTATCTGGTGATAAAAGTTTGGTAGAAAAATTATCATTAACAATATCATCAGACGTTTTAAAGAAAGAAAACTGTTCTTCTCTATTTAATCCAAGATTATTAGCTTCAGCTTTAGTGTAAGCCCATAATGGTCTTCTATAAACTTTTTCAAATCTTTATTTGTATTTAATAATAATAATAATAATATATTATATATAATATAAATAATATAAATTTTAACATTTAATAAATTTATTTAAAAAAAAAAAAAAAATATATATATATATATATAATAATAAAAAATAATAAAATTATATATAATATTATATTATATTAATATTCACTGTTTTCTTAAACGTTTTTCATATTCAACACCACTTAATGTAATTTCTTCTTCTGATTCACGTAATTTCTTAGTACGATTAACTGAAGTTAAATTAATTTCAAGAGTTTCATCATCATCATCAATCCATGCTGGAGTCATTTCTATTTTTTGATTTTCATTATCTACTTCCATTTCATCTTCTCCCTTAATTTCTTCTTCAAGTTCTTTTATATATAAAAATATATATATATGATTACATGAAATTTAATAATTTGATTATTATAAAGTATAATTAACAATTAAATAAAAAATTTAATTTAATACCTTCTAAATCAAGTGAAGTATTTTTGTTGGTATCAATAATAATATCCTAATAATATTTATAAATAGAAAT
>JACVTC010000039.1:1285000-1305000 GCA_016946835.1 Neocallimastix lanati (nom. inval.) | reverse complement strand
AATTTAATATAAATGAATTTTTATTTTATATCATTATATAATTTTTAAAATTATTGTAATAAATATAAATTAAAAATTTATTTTTATTTTTATTTTTATTTTTATTTTTATTTTTATTTTTATTTATTTATTATTATTATTATTATTTAATAATAATTCTTATAAAATAATATAAATTGTAAAATGTATAAATCTTAATATTGTATATTTATTATTTAACTTTATTTGAAATTATAAATTATTATATTGAAATCCCGGTTTTTATAATACAGATAAGGTACTTTTAAAAAAGAAATAGAAGTTTTTATTATTATTATTATTATTATTATTATTATTATTATTTATTAAATCTTTAAATTCCTTATTTTATTTTTCATTTTATTCTTTTATAATATAATATCTTATAAAGAATATTTTGGAAAATAATATAATTATAATATAATTATATTTAAAATTTTATAAATATTTATAAGATATAATTTATATTTATATTTTTATAAATTATTATTTTTTTATGATATTAACAAAAGATTAAAAATTAATGAAACTTTTGAATAATTAATATATTAATATATATATATTTAATTTTTATAATCAATAATTATGAAAATGAAATGTAAATATATTATTCACTTTTTACATATATATCTTATAATTTGATATAAATTTTTTTAAAAAAAAAAAATGATTTTAACAAAAAATTTAGCCTGCACCAGATACTGAAGTATGTTTTATCAATATATGGATAGAGAAGTCAAATATAAAAAAATGATTACATAATAAAATATTAATATTAAATATAAACATATGTATATTGTTTTTGTTTTTATAATTTAGGAAGAAATGATCATTGAGGTCTTTAAATATGTTGATAGATTAATGAATATGGTTAGACCAAGAAAATTATTATATATGGCTATTGGTAGTTTAAATTATATTCTTAAAGAGAAATATTATAATATTTATATCAATAATTATTAGTTTTTGTAAATATATGTATGTTAATATTAATTTTGATATTTAAATATCATTATAGATGGTGTTGCCCCTCGTGCTAAAATGAATCAACAACGTTCTCGTCGTTTTCGTTCAGCTCTTGATGCAAAAATAAAAGCTGATGAAGAAGAGCGTCAAAAAGAAGAAATGGAAAGACGTGGTGAAACAATAATAGAACCAACAAAAGAAAAAGTTAAATTTGATTCAAATTGTATTACCCCAGGTACACCATTTATGGATAAATTGTCAAAATATCTTAAATATTATGTCAATGATAGATTAAATAATAACCCAGGTTGGAAAGGGGTATATATTAAAAAAATATTAATAATAATAATAAATATTAGCTATATATATAAATTTTATTTTAATAAAAATAAATTTTTATTAATTTGTTAAGTATTTATATATATATATATATCTTCATTAATATTATTATAGCTAAAAGTTATTTTATCTGATGCTGGTGTTCCAGGAGAAGGTGAACATAAAATTATGGACTTTATTCGTAGACAACGTAATACTGAAGGATATGATCCAAATACTCATCATGTTATGTATGGTTTAGATGCTGATTTAATCATGCTTAGTATGGCAACTCATGAACCCCATTTTAAAATTATTAGAGAAGATGTCTTTTATCAACAGACAAAAAATGATAGTCGCAATCGTTACGCTGATCCAACTAGACAAGATGAAACTTCTATTGTTGATATACCTCCAAAACCGTTTTTATTCTTCCATATTAATATTTTAAAAGAATATTTGGAAGCTGAATTGAAAATGGATCTTCCATTTACTTATGATGCAGAAAGAATTATTGATGATTGGGTATTTCTGTGTTTCTTCGTTGGTAATGATTTCTTACCGCATTTACCTTCACTAGAAATTAGAGAAGGTGCTATTGATACACTTATTAAAATATATAAACAACTTTTACCAACATTTGGAGGATATATTACAGATAGTGGTGAAATTGAATTAGATTATGTAAAAGAAATTATGATAAAATTAGGTGAACTTGAAGATCAAGTGTTCCGCCAAAGAAGACAAAAGGAAGAACGTCATCGTGAAATGTTAAAAAAAAGAAGACATGATCAAAGAAGAAAAGAAGAAGGATACCGAGATGATAAAAAGAATAAATACAATAAGAATAAAAATAATTATTCTTCATCAAAGAAAAACAGTTTAAATGATGATGTTCCTCAGATATTAAAAGAAAACGAAAGTTTTTTAGAAAATTCTAATTCTTCTGATAATAAGTCAACTAATACTGAAGAAGAAAAGAAAAGTCCTGAGGAGAAAAAGGATGATAATCTTCCAGAACTTATCGAATTAGGGGCTACAAATCCATTAACATCTAACCGTGAAATATTAAAACGTAAAAAGGAAAATTTAAAGACCTCAATAGAAAAAAATAAAGATTTTGTTGCCCAAAAAAGAGCCCAACGTTTAAAAAATCAAGCTGCTGCTGCAGAATTGCGTGCTAGTATAAATAACATAAATAAAACAAATGAACTGGCTCCAGTTACTAGTAAAAGAAAATATAGTTATGATGATGAATCAACTTCATCACTATCAATGTCATTATCTGCTGACTCTGCTTTATCTATTAAAAAGCCAAAATTAGATGATGGAAATGAATCTGAAAATAGCGAACCGGAGCCTGAAGATAACATTAAGTTATGGGAACCAGGATGGAAAGAGCGTTATTACAAAAATAAATTTGGAGTCGAAATTAGTGATATTTCTTTCAGAAATAAGTAATAATCTTTATTATTTTTATTGTTGTTATTTTTTCTCCTTCATTTATTTATTTCATTAAATATATTATTATTTTTTTTTTTTTTTTTTTTTTTTATATAATATTTATTTATTATAATATTTTTATCAATATTTTATATATAAATTTTTATACATATACAGAGTTGTTGAAGCTTACACTGAAGGTTTATGTTGGGTATTAAAATACTATTATCAAGGATGTCAATCATGGAATGTATGTGTTAATCATTATACTTAATGATGTCTTATATGTTTATTAAAATAAATTTTTTGAAATTTTATAACAATAATATCTATCATATATTTATATTAATTATATTTAATATATTTAAAAATATTTATATTAGTGGTATTATCCATATCATTATTCACCGTTTGCATCAGATTATGTTAATATTAAAAAGTTCAATGTCAAATTCAAATTAGGTGAACCATTTAAACCATTTGAACAACTTATGGGTGTATTACCAGCTGCAAGTAATATCCATATTCCAAAGGCTTTTAGACATTTAATGACTGATCCAGATTCAGATATTTATGAATACTATCCAGAAGAATTTAGAGTAGATTTGAATGGAAAAAAATATTCATGGCAAGGTAAAAATATATATATATATATTTAAATATTTATATATTTATACAACTAAAATATATAATATATAATATTAAATATATATATATCATTTAAATATTTAAATATATACTTTAAATATTAATTTTATAAAAGGTGTTGCACTTCTTCCATTTATCGATGAAAAAAGATTATTAAAAGCATTAGAACCATATTATCCACAATTAACCGAAGAAGAAAAAGAAAGAAATTCTAGAAGTTGTGAAATTTTATATATTGATTCAACTAACCCATTATATGACACTATGCAATCACTTTATAAAGATAAAAATGTAAATATTTATATTTATAAAAAAAAAAAAAAAAAAAAAACATAGAAAGCTGGTTAATTATAATTTTATTACTTTTAAATATTCAATTAAATATTAATTTTTTTTTATTATTTTTTTTTATTTTTATTTTTTTTTTTTTTTTTTTCAATTCATTCTGTAGAAAACCTATGAATTAACAAAAGATAATTCAAAAAATTTAAATGGTACTATAGAAAGTTTAAAGAAAAATTATTATTTACCAGGAGATGTTTTTATATCACCATTAAAAGAATATGAACTTCCTGATCTTAAAGATTTGCAATCTATTGGGTAAATCAAATTTTCAAAAAAATTTTTTTAAAAAAATTTAATTATAATACTAATAATAATAAATTATTATTGTTGTTGTTGTTGTTGTTGTTTTTTATAAATATACAGAGTAAGATATATAAATCCAACTTTCGAAAAAAGATTTATTTTTAAAGCATATTTATTACCAAATGTTGAGTTACCTGCCCCAGTTTTAACTCCTGAAGATCTTTATTGGATTAGTGTGGGTGGAAAACCAAACAAAAATAGATTAAATATGGATGCTTCAAATAGGATGATGCGTAATAGTTTTAATGGTGATAATAGAAATAATCGTAATAATTACAATAATAGTAATAATTATAATAATAATTATAAAAGCAATCAAGGTAATAGAAGTGGAAATTCTTATTACCATAGAAATGATGCAACCCAAAAGTTTTATGGCGATTCATTGAATAATAATAATAGTAGGAGTAGTATAAATAATAGAAGTCTCAATAATAGACATAGAAATTATGGAAGCGGTTATTTCAATAACAATTATAGTAATAATTATAATTATAATAACAATAATAATTATAATAATAATTATAATTATAATAACAATAACAATTATAATTATAATAGCAATAGTAATTATAATAATTATAATTATAATAACAATAATAATAATTATAATTACAATAATAATAATTACAATAATAATAATAATAACGATAATAGTAGTAACTATCAAGTAAGTGAAAAAAGAAAATTTTAATTCGATTAATATAAATTTTATAAATTTAAATATTATATATTTATTTTCATTATTATTATATATTATTATATATTATCATATAATTGCTATTAACTATTAATAAGACATTATTAGCTCTGATAAATATATAAAATATATAGTAATAATAAATTATATATATAATAAGACAAATAATTTTTTTTTTAAAAAAAAGTTAAATTTCTTTTTTTCAACAAAAATAATATATATTTAAAATTAAATTCTAAATTTTTTTTTTTTTTTAATATATTTATTTAATAAAAATAGAGAAAAAGAAAATATATGAACTATTAAAATTTTAATAATGAATTTCAACTACAAGAAAATAGAAAATAAAAGCAAATGAAATAATAATTATTATATAATAAAAATAATAATAAAAATTAAATACAAAAATACACATATAATTCACAATCTTTTTTTTTTTTTTTTTTTTTTAAAAAAAAAAAAAAAAAAAAAAAAAAAAAAAAAAAAACTACTAAAAATTATTTAATTTCTAGTTTTTTTTACCATCATTTTTTAATTTTAATAATAACAATATTAATAAAATTCAAATATAATCAATATATATTATTAAATTTTCTTTAATTTATAATATTAAAATACAATTTAAATAATTCAAAAAGAAATATACATACAAAATAAAAAATAAAAAAAAATTAAAAATTAAAAAAACCAAATGAATGAATGAGTATATTTCAGAATTCATACTTTTCAAATAATAGTATGAATAATAATATGAATGAAAACTTCTCTCAAAAGATGATGAATTCAAATAATAGTTTTAACTGAATAAATAACATTAGAAATATAAATACTGATTTAAATATGAACTTAAACAACATGAATAATATGAATAGTAATTTTAATAATTTCAATCTTAATATGAATGGTATGAATGGTATGAATTCACAATCTAAATAACGACAACAGTAATAATAATAATAATAATAATAATAATAATAATAATAATAATAATAACATAAATATCATAATTAAGAATGACAAAATAATAACAATATATTGTTTTTTCTCCCTTTTTTTTTTTTTCACGATATAATAATTTCTAGAAATTAAATATTTAAGAAATCTTATAAATATTATACTATATTATATTATATTATTATATTAAATAACTATATAAATATTAATTTAAACTTAGATATATAAATTAATATTATATTATTATTTATTATTTTTTTTCAATTTTTTATTCAATATTATTTTATATTTTATATTTATTCGTTTTCAAATATTTTGTTAAAATACATTTTTCTTATATATAAAATTATTTATTATTTATTATATATATTTATACATCTATAGTAATAAAGTAAATAATTTCTATTTATAAAAATTTTTTTTCTCAAATAAAAAATAAATATATATAAATATATTATTAATAATCCTATTTATATATTCCTTTATATCTTCTTTTACTTTTCATCTTTTTGTTTTATGTTCTTTGTTTTTTGTTTTTACATAACATATTAAAAATTGTTTACTTAATAATAATAATGATTTACATCATAAAAAAAAAAAAAAAAAAAAAAAAAAAAAAAAAAAAAAAAAAAAAAAAAAATTAAATTTATCATGATAAATATATTCATATTATTTAGATTTTATTATTTTTATTAACTTTATTAAATAAAAATAGATTTTAACTTTATATTACTACCTTTTTATACATACAATAATGATAATAATAATATCTAATATATTTAAATTAATTGAAAAAACAAACATCAATAATGAATTGTTATTAAATATTATTGTAATTATTTTTTGGTAATTAAAAAATATTACATGATAATACTTGAAAATATAAAAACTTTGATATAATATACCATTTACGTATATAATACATATTAACTTATATTTTCATATTGCGTAAATATTATTATTTTATGTAATTATTTTTATCTTGTTAATATTTGTTTTGCTCTTTCTTTATTATTAACCTTTATAATTCTCAAATTATTAAACTATTAATATATATATATATATATATATATATATATATTTAATTTACAACAACAGTTGATCTATGTATTGAAGGGCGATAAAAGCGATTACTTCTTCTTGTTCTTGGTCTTAATAAAGAAGATGAGCTAATAGAAAGGTTTTTAATGAAACTATGTAGATAATTCGTTCCATTTTTAATTGATTCTGCATCTGGATTATCAAGATATTTAAGATCAAGAATCTGTACACTTCTTGGTATAGAATGAATAAATTTTTCAGACCATTGAACATTCTGAATTTTTAAAATCTCAGGAGTGAATTTATACTTTTCAAGGAAAAGTTCAGCAAGAATCATTGTTTTATTTGGTAAAACATTTTCAGGTTGGGTTGGTGTTGGCGTAGCATTTGTTTCTTCTTCCGTCGTTACTGTTGCGCTAGAACTATTAATTACCATGGGTGTTAATGACGATGAAGATGACAAATTGCTCTCATTATGTAAATTCCCTGATAACCCTAAAACTTCACTATTTAAATTATTATTAGAATGAGATAAACCACCTTCTATTGTAGACTCTGATGAAGAGTTAGTTGATGTTGAGGAATCTAAAACAGTTGTTTCATTATTATTAATATTATTAATATTAATATTAATATTATTATTATTATTATTATTATTATTATTATTATTATTATTATTATTATTATTAGCCGGTGTTGGTGTAGAAATAACATTATCTGTTTCAATAGAAATTTCGATACCATTTATATAATAAAATGACTTAAATTGAGTAATTTCTTTTTGTTTTTTGACCAAATAACTTTGTATTGGTTCTAAATCGAAATTTTGAAAAACCTCTTTTATACTAATCTCATCCTGATTTGATGAAGATGAAGACGAATATGACGACAAAGAACCATTATCTCTTATATTTATCATAGAATATTCTTCAGTAGAAGTTAATTGGTTAAAATTATTGAAATTATACCTATCATTTCTATCATTAATTAATTGTTCTTCTTGATCAACGGTAATAAAGGATAAAGGTAATGATAAATCAATTTGGAATACAATAGGTATGGATACTTCAGAGTTAGTTTTTTTAGAATCTAAAAGCTTAATTTTATAGTCTGGTTTCAAATCATTTAAAATATCCTTTTCTTTATTATGTTGATTTGTTATATAATCTCTTGAAGACTTACCATAACCATAATTATATTCATAGTCATTATAGCTACCATAACCATAATTATATTCATAGTCATTATAGCTACCATAACCATCATAACTCTTATAATTAGTATATTCACAAAATCCACCATAACTTTTATAACTACTATATCCACCATAACTATAAGAAGAATTTAATAGAGAAAATGAATTACTATTGGAATAGGATGATTTCATTTTTGAGAACAATTTTTTAAATTGTTGATCATCAAATATTTTTATATTAATTTGGCCAGCGAAAGACATTTTTGTTAATAAGTTATTCCAATGATGTGATACATAGGGAATTGAATGGAAAAGTGTATTGATATCACAATAACTGAAAATTTTAAATAAAATTTCATTTGGGATAATTTGATTTTTTGATTCTTTTTTCTTCTTAATTAAAGAAGATGAAAATGAAAGATTTAAAGATTTTTTAATTAATTTTTTCATTTGTACTAATGTAGCATCCATTCTTGATTTTTTTATTTTTAATTTTTTATTTACTTATTTATTTATTTATTTATTATTTATTTATTTTATTTTATTGAAGAAATCTTTAATTATTAATTATTGATTATTAACTTGTAATATTTTATTTAATAATTTTTAAATATTTAATATTTTTTCTTGTTTTGGTTAATTCTATTTTAATTTCATAGTTTTTTTTTTTTTAATATTTACTTTTAGTTTGTTTGTCTTAGTTTTTTACTTTCATAAAATATTTCACCTGGTATTTATACAAATATAATATAAATATTATAATACATTAATATTATGTATAAATCCTAACTTTTTTTAAAATGTAAAGTGAAAAATAAAATATTAATTCATTGTCTCAAATAATAATATCTTAATTTCCTCAACTAATTAAAATTATTATCTTATTTTTTTTAAACTATAATTTTTTTTGATACATTATTTCTACATTTATTACTTAATATTGTACTAAAATAAAATAAAAAAAAAAAAAAAAAAAAAAAAAAAAAAAAAAAAAAAAAAAAAAAAAAAAAAAAACATATAATACTAGATACTCTTAATATTAGATTTTATAAATTTAATTATACAAAACGTTTAATACTATAGTTTTTCTGTATTTTATAAATACATACAAAAATTTTCCATATTTTCACACTATCATCTATATATATTAATATACAATCACATATGAAACTCGGTTAAAATATATTTTTTAAAATAGTCTAAAAATTTACTAAATAAAAAAGGAGTTTAATATAAATATATAAATATATTAAAAATATAATTCTTATATGAAAAAAAATTTAAAGAAAAAAATTCTTAATTTTATAATATGTGTATAATAAAAATTTTTATACCTAAATAAAGCAGTAAATAGTTATTGTTCTGTTAATATAAAACTTTTTATTACTTTTTGGTTTTTTTGAACTTTAGATATATATTTATATTTAAAAATATTTTCATTTTAATTATTATAATTAGTTTTTAGTTTTTATTACAAAAAATATTAAATTGTAATATTAAATTATATTTTCTAAATGTTAGAATTAAATATATAACATAAAAGTATAATTACTACAAAGATAAAAAGTTTAAATTTGAATTGATATTTTTTAGTTATATAATACTAATTGTATATTTATTTTTTTTATTGTTGCTTTGTTTTTTATTATATTTATTAACTTACGTTATTTTATTTTATTAAAAATTGAATTTGTCGAAATATCAAAATATATTAATATAATTATTAAATAATTAACTATTTATATTTATTAATTTTTCTTATAATAGTAATTTGTTTAAAAATAGTAATTAGAAGAAGAATTAAAACTAATAAATGTAATATTATTTTAATAATATTAATAATTTAAACTAGAAATATTATATATTAGTTTAGTATTAATAGATAGTATTAAAAAAAAAATTATATGTACTTTCGATTAGTATATGAAAATAAATATATTTATTTTTTTATATGTGTTCTTTTTATTTTTAGTCTTATTAAATATTATTTTTACTTTAGAAAGCTTATTTAAATGACTTGTTTATATACTTTAATATTTTTTTTTACATTTTTATTTAATTTTATGTTCTATATAGACATATACTTAATAAAAATTAACATAGGAAAATTTTTTACATTTTTTTTTTCTTATTTTCATTAATTTTTACATTTAATGAAAAATTATATTACTTCTTACCTTTATACCTAATGATTTTTCCTATTTATATATTTTTCAGTTATTTAATTATTTAATACATTAAATCTACATATTAGTATTAATTATTTTCAATTTAAATTTATCTTCATTATTATAAATTGTTGTACAAATCCAATATATATTATATAGTATTGAATTATATAATTAAAAAAAGAAAAAATATTATTTTTATTCCTTTTTATATTGAAATTTTATATATTTATTATTTAAATAATTATATTATTTAGTTTTAATTTTTTTTTTCCTTGTTATTTTTATATTCTTCTCTTATTTTTTATGATTTAACTAAATATTAATAAAATAAAAACTTTATTTTATTGGATAAAAATGATATATAATACTGTTATTTTATTTATTAAATGTAATTTTTTTTAATCATTTAATTATAATATGCAATGAAATTATGTAGTTAAGAATTATAAAGTTTATGAAATATTTTTTTAATTTGAAAAATAATTTTGTTGTTAATTACATTTAATATAAATTTTCGAATTTATTACAATGAATCAAATTTTAATTTTTAATATTAAACTTTAATAAATTTTTTAAAATTATGAAAAATATATGTTTTTTAAAGAATTGAAGATGGTATTGGATAAAAATGCCTTATTAAAATATAGAGTTAGAATTCATGTGTTTTTTAATATTATTTTTTAAAAATAAAAAGATATATTATTATGCTATTAAAAAATATAATATATAATTTTAAAAAACCTTTTATTAATAATACATATATAATTACTATTTAAAATTGCAATTACCAATAATAACCTAAATAGTAATATTCATTATTTAAATATTACTTAGTAAAATGAAAAAAAATAAAAATAAAAATAAAAATAAAAAAATGCTAATAATAGTCATATTTTTAATTTATATATATATATTAGTATTATTATTTAAATCACACTGAATTTTTAAATATCTTGTTATACTAAAATCAGTGATAATGATATAAATATAGTTTAAACTCATTAAAAAATTATTATTACACAAAGTTTATTTGTTAATATTGGAAGTAGAAAAAAAGTTTTATTAGTTAATCATTACTATTATTATCTATTAAAGTTATTTTAAATATTCCTCACATGATATTTATCAATAATTTTAACTAATCTTTGTATTGACTTTTTTTTTTTTTTTTGATTATTTATAAATATTGAGAAAGAGAACAATAATTATTTCTCCAACATTATCATAAAAGGCAATATATATTATAATAAATCATGAATGAATTGATTATTTATTTAGAATAATTATAAAATTATTAAATATGTAAAGGATTAGGATTAAATAAAGATAATAATAAATAAGAGTCATAATCATTTAAAGTTAGTCATGATATAAATTTATAAATTTAAAAAAAAAAAAAAAAAAAAAAAAAAAAAAAAAAAGAAAAATTTAAAAATATTAAATATAATAGAATGATAATACAAATAAAAGTCTTATATAAATTTAAAAAAAAAAAAAAAAAAAAAAAAAAAAAAAAAAAAAAAATTTAAAAATATTAAATATAATAGAATGATAATACAAATAAAAGTCTTATAATAAGCTTATAATTTTGAGATAATTCTTTTTCTTAATGAAATCGAATGTTTGGTTTTTTAAAATATATTAAACTATTAATATAAAAATATAGAAAAATTCTTTTATTTTTTCTATTTTTCTATTTGTTATTATTAGTATTAAATAATAACTAATATTAATAATAAAATAATAATAAAAAATATGAAAAAATTTTATATTTACTACAATATTTTAATAAAAATGTTCATTTTTGTATTAATTGTTTAGAATAAATTTAATAAGACTTTTTTCCTAATAAAGAAAAGGGTATATTAATTATTTAATTATTTAATAATTATAAATATAAATTAATATATTTTAATAATATGTTATTCAAAGATATTTAGTAATGTATAAAATATAATTTATAATAAATTTTGTTAATATATATATATTAAATATATAGCATTTATAGTACTAATAAATTATATATTAATAAATTATATATATAATGTATTATTCATCTAATTTATTACCAAATATTTTATCTACAATATTATTATTAGCTTTAACATTAAAATTTTACTTTAATATCTTCATAGTTAAATTCACCAAAATCAACGTAAAATTTGTTATATTTAAGAATTTTTTATCAATACTATAGCTGTATACAACAAAACCTTTCAACATAAAATGAGTTACAATAAGAAAGTATTCATTCAAAACTTACTAATTTTTGAGAAATAAGCAAAGTATTTTAATAATATCAGAGGTTTTAATTAAACCAATCTTTTCTCAAATTCATCTTCTAAAGATGGAATACTCCCTTTAGTTTTAATACTAGTTTTTTATTAATGTTAAATACAATAATTATAATCTATATTTAAATAATGAATTATAAATAATATATTATACTAATTTAATAAAATAATTTATTAATAATAAATTTGTCCAATGTATCCATTTTATTTAGTATTTATTATTATTACTATTATTATTATTATTATTATTATTATTATTATAAATAATATATTAATAATCATCAATAGTTATTACTATTATTATTATTGTTGTTTTTGTTATTATTGTTATTATTGTTATTACTATTACTATTTATTTATTTATTCTTTATTATTATATATTATTTAAATCAAATTATCCTACTTCATGCAAATTTATAAATTAAGGCTGGTTATTTATAATATTTTATTCAATATAACTAATATTGAAATAATCAATGTTCAAACTTTTATAAATTAAACTATAAAGTTAATAAATAAAATTAAAATACACGATATGTTCAAACTTCATCTAGTTGTCTTTGAGATAGGTATTTTAACTATGGTCTTCATTAAGTATTGAATTTTAAAAAGTAATTATAATAGAATTGTTTCCCAAAACGATATACAATATGAATGATTATCATAAATATATTTATACAAATTTTAGGATCTATATAAATTTATGGTAAATTAATAAAAGTATATATGGATAAGGTTATTGAAATTATCCAATAAGGCTCTACCAGATATAGTTTGTACTTATTCTACAAATATTTTAATCATAAGCAAAAAATTTTATCTATTGAAAACCCTAACCTTAGTTAAAAATATTGGTACACATTTTATATGAATTCTGTTTTTATATAATATTAAGCTTTATTACTAATAAAAAAAATATTTTATGCTTTGAAAAAACTTATATCAAAATTAATTAAATTGAAAATAATATTAATATTTTTTTTTCTTATTTTTTGTTATTTAAAACAGTCGCTATCTAATATTTGAAGTTCATTTCAATTTGTTAAAGAATTAATCTTTATAAAAATTACCAATATTATTAATAATTAATAATTAATAATTTAATTTAATTTCATACATATTTATTTCTTCTTTAAATAAATATATTTTATAATATAAAATATATATTTTTCATATTCATTAAATTATTTATTTTATTTTTTTTTATATTTTATTTTTGCTACTTTTTTTGTTTTTAATTATATTTTTATATTTCCTTTTTAAGCAATTGTACTACAATATATTAATTAAAGTTACACTAAAACATGTTTCATATTATAATATTATAAACTTTTAATTAATTTGATATATACTTAAAATTTAATATTTGTTTTATCTTTACATAATAAATTTTCTGTAAATTAAAATTTTTATTTTACATTATTAGCCACTAAAATAAAATTAAAAATTATTTTAGAATCAAATTTTTATTAAATATTTATTTTTTCAGCCATATATATGTATAGATAATTAGTATACATCTTTTTTTTTTTTTTATTAGTATAAATTATATTTTTTAATTTATACATATAAAATATAAATTTTAATAATTTAAATAAAAAAATTGAATAAAATAAAAAATATATATTTATTTTTTTTATATAATATATTTTATATAAACATATATATGTATAAATATATAAAAGTTTAACCTAGTAGTATAAAATATATAAATGTATTTATGTTTCTTATTTTTTTTTAATGTTTTTTTAATTGCACTTTTAGTCTTCAATAAATTTTTATTACACTAATAATTATTTGTTCTTTTATAAAAGAAGAAATATCATATATATTAAAAAAAAAGTGATTGAAACAATATTAAATCATTAGAAATTGTCTCTAAAATTGTTATATCAAATCGGATATTCAATTGGACAATAATTATAAAAGTAAGATTATAGTAAAGAAAAAACAATAAATATAAAAAATAAAATTATAAAAAAATATTACAATAAATAAAGCAACAAAAATAATATATACCTATTCATTTAATGACAAATAAATAAAAAAAAAATATTCATTATATGGAAAGTTTAAATAATATAAATAATGAACTATATTATTGTTTTTCCAATTTAAATTATAATAAATATATAAATAAATATACAAGTAATAAATAATTTATATAAAAAAGGTAAAATAATTGAAGTTAATAATTAATTATTGTTTAATATAATAGTATTAATATAAAAAATGGTAAATTTTTCTAAACAAAAGTTAATTATTGCTTCACAAAATGGAAATTATAAATTAATTAAAAAATTAATTGAAAGTGGTTCAAATATAAATGAAAAAGATGAATTAGGTTGGAATGCTTTAATGTATGCTTGTCAAAATGGAAATTTAGAACTTGTAAAATATTTAGTGGGACGTAGGATTAATATTAATGAAATTGATAATAATGGTTGGACAGCACTTATGTTTGCAGCTCGTAATGGTCAACTTTCAATAATAGAATATCTTCATCAAAATGGTGCCTATTTAAATTTAGAAAGTATTTATAAAATAAATATATTACAAAACGTATTTAGCAGTAAATTCATTAAAAATTTAATAAAAGTTGAAGAAGAAACTTATAAAAATACCACTGCTTTAATGTTAGCTTCTTCCTATGGATATATTAATATTGTTAAATATTTAGTAGAAAATGGGGCTGAAATTAATTTAAAAGATAAAGAAGGTACATCGGCATTAATGTTAGCATCATATAATTCTAATACAGAGGTGGTTCAATATTTGGTTGAACATTATGCAGACATTGATGATCAAGATATTTATGGTCATACTGCGTTAATTCAAGCTATTTCTCAAAATAATGAACATATTGTAAATTATTTAGCAGATATGGGTGCGGATTTACATTTAAGAGATTTTAGTAATAATAAAACAGCATTAATTTATGCATCCGAAAAAGGTTATACAGCTATTGTTAAATGTTTAATTGACCATGGTGCAAATGTTAATGATTGTGATATATTAAGTTATTCAGCATTAATGTATGCTTCAATGGGAAATTACGAAGAAATTGTTCATTATTTAATCGAACATAAAGCCAATATTAATGCTAAAAATAGTAAAGGTTATACTGCTCTTACTTTTGCAGCTCAAAATGGATTCCTTTCTTTGACGAAGTATTTAATTTCTAAAGGAGCAAATATAAACAATAAAGATTGCTATGGTAATTGCCTATTAATGGAAGCATCTGAAAATGCACATGAAAAAATTATAAAATATTTAATAAACTATGGCGCTGATATTAATATAAAAAGAAATAATGGTGATACACTAGTAATGATTATGGCTTATCATGGAATTTTGAATCTTGTAAAACTTTTAGTAAATGATAAATCAGTAGATATTCTAAAAAAAAATAATCAAGGTGATTCTGCATTAATTTATGCTTCAAAGCAAGGTCATTTAGAAATAGTTAGATTTATTTTGGATCAAGATGGAATTAATGTCAATGAAGTAAATCAAAAAAGAGATACCCCATTATTACTAGCAGCTGAAAACGGACATGAAAATATAGTTAATTTATTAATAAAACATGGTGCTGATGTTAATAAAACTAATAAACAGCAAAATACACCAATATTATTGGCTTCCAAATATGGGTATATAAATATTGTACGGTCTCTTATAGATAATGGAGCTGATGTAAATATTAAAAATATTGAAGGAGAAACAGCACTTAGCGTAACTTCATATGACTGTCATCCAGATATATTTGAATTGCTTATTAGTAGTAACGCAAATTTAAATGAGAGAAATAATCAAGGGTCAGTACTTCTTATCGAAGCAGCAAGAATGAATCATAAAGAAATGCTAAGAACACTTATAAAAAATGGTGCTAATGTTAATGAAAAAAATAGTGATGGTGATACCGCATTATTAATAGCAACGCAATATGCTCATGAAGAAATGATTAAACTTTTATTAGAAGACTATAATGTAAATATAAATGATAAAAATTATGACGGAAATACTGCACTTATATTAGCAGCACAGCATGGCTTAGCGCATATTTTGAAGTATTTAGTAGATAAAGGGGCTGATGTTAATGAGGCTAATGCATATGGTTTTACAGCTTTAATGTTCGCTGTAGATCAAGAACATAAATTTATGATAAAATATTTAATTGAGCACAATGCATTGGTAAATATTAAAAATAATGAAGGTTATACCGCATTAATGAATGCATCAATAAAGAATTATATTGATGTCGTGAAATATTTAGTAAAACATGGAGCTAATACAAAAATTACAAATAATGATGGTGCAAATGCTGCATCATTAGCAATCAGTAATAAGAATTATGCTATATACTTTTATTTGCAATCAAAATAAAATAATAGGCAATAAAAATAATTATTAATTATAATACGATAATACGCATTGGAATATATTTAATAATAATTAAATAATAAATATTATAATAGATTTAAATAAATAAACAATAATAAATAATAAATAATAAATTGTATAAATTTCAAAATGTTGATTTATTAACAAAAATAATAGTAAAAAATGTCAGCAAATTATATATGTAAATTAAAAATATTAATATTTAAAAAATAAAAATAAATGAATAAGTACATTTATTCAAAAATTATTTGTAAATACAAATAATTATGTATATATTTTTTTTAAAAAAAAAATTAAAAAAAAAAATAAAAAAAAAAAAAAAAAAAAAAAAAAAGATATAACATTAAAAATATTTATGTATTATTTAGAAATATGAAAAAATAAAAACTTTAATTATATAAATAATAATAAAATTTTTAAAATTATTGATAAATTAACTTTATTGGTTTTATATATATACATTTATATATTTAGTTATGCTTTATAAAAACATATATAATTATTATTATTATTATTATTATTATTATTGTTTAGAGTCATGAATTTGTTGTTTATAATTATGTCTATTTTATTAATATATTTTATAATAAATGAGTTACTATCACATCACTTAATTGTTCTAAACTGGATGATTTTATATTAATGTATTGTGGCTTATATATTATTTATATTACAATATATTTCAATACATTGAAGCTTATTTTTCATATTCTAACAATTATTATTAATATTATCATTTTTGCTACTATTTATTTATTTATTTATTTATTTATTTATTTATTTATTTATTTATACCCATATTTAAATCAATATTTTTATAGAAATATATTTTATAGAAATATTAAAAAATATTTTCAAATTAATATTATAATTAATCATAATGTATTGATTTCTAAAATACAAGATATGAGTTTATTTTATAATCATTTAATTTTATATATTTTTATCATGGATGGTCCATTATTAATATAATTAAAATTAATAATAATATATTATATATATATTATTAATGTATACATTTGTTATGATTAATTAAACTAATTAATAATGTATCTAATACATTAAAAGAATTATTTTATTTATTTTTGATTGAAAAATCTGTAAACTTTGTTATTATTTAAAAAATTTAATATTATATTATTATTTATATAATTAAAATATGAAACTAATAATAAATAATTATTATATTATATATATATATATATTTTTTTAATAATTATTTTTTTATACATTTTAATATAATATATATATATATATATATATATTTTTTTTTTTTTTTTATTTTTTTTTATATACTTCATTTAAACAAATAGTGTAAATTGTAAAAATTAATTTTATTAAATATAAGGTAAAAATAAGAAAATACTTTTTAATGGAATAAATTTAAATTTAATATAAATAAAAATTAAAAAAATTAAAAAATTAAATAGATGTCAAGAGAAATACCGGATTATTTAAAAAAGAATTTTGATCCAAATTCATTATCAATTCCTCAACTTAGATCTATTTTAAAAGATCATGGTTTGGCTAATGTTCCAGCACCAAATCAACCAAAAAGAGTATTTGTAAAATTATTCAATAATGAAATTCTTAAAAATAGAGATGAAATTCTTAAGAAATTAAATTTAACTGAAACCCCAAAGAATAAAAGAGCTGGTAGACCAAAGAAAATTGTTGAGAATAGTACTGAGAATATAAAATCAGATTTACCTCAAGCTTTACGTGGGAAATCTGAATCTCCACAAGGTAAGGATATAAAAAATAAAAGAGTTAGTTTTGGAGGTAATGATTATACAATTAAATATGAATCTCCAAATAAAAAAACAACTGATAAGATAAAAGATGATATTGCAAATAAAAAACAAGAAGAAAAAGTTCCATTAATTCAGTCAACTATAAAAAGATTAAATGAAGAAAAAGAACTTAATAATTTGTACACAAAATCATATGATTCAGAGCAAAGTGGAATTTCTCAAGGAAGAGTTAAGAGAGCAAGACAACAATTTAATAATGAAAGTAAGCAACTAGAAATTAAAAAGATAGAAGAAGAAGAACCATCTTCCAAAAAAAGAAAACAAAATGAAAAATTAAATGCTAATGCTGCTGTTAATACAAGCCCTGGAAATATATTCCAAAAATATGATACAGGAAAAACAAATCAATATTCAACTTCATCAAGAATTCCAAAAGCAAATGTTGTATTTGCTGAAGAAAATGATGATGAAGATGATGATGAAGATTATGTTTATCAAAGCAACAGTCCTTCATATTCATCATCTGAAGATAATGCTATTAATGATGAAGAAATGGAAGATATAGAGCATGATTATGCTACCTCTTCTAATATTAATTTCTCAAGTACAATAGGAGATAATGAAGAAAGTAATCAAGAGCAAAATCCTCCAGAATCATCTTCTGCATCAGGTACCTCTATTCTACAATTAGATAATATCAATTATAGTCAAGCTATGAATGAAGGAAGCCCTCTTAATAAAATAAGCAAACTAGAAAAGCCAAAAATCTCACCATCGAAAGAACCTGCTTCCTTTTCATATAATAATAATAATAGTAATTTATTTAATAGTTTTAACAAATTAGAAAAAGAAAGACCAAAAACATCTCAATCATTTTCTTATAATCCAAATAATTCATTAAATAGATCTAGTAGAGTTGAAAAACCAAAATATTCTCAATCTTTTTCTTATAACAATAACTATAATTCATTTAATAAATCAAATAGATTAGGAAAACCAGAATATTCTCCATCAAATAATAAAAAAGCATCATCTTATTCTCGTAAAAAGGTACCAAGTCCATACAATACTAGCTTTAATGATAAACCAAAAATTAACATTTCTTATGATATGTCACCAATTCAGTCTAATCATAATAGTTTAATTTATGATGATAATTCACTTAATCATAGTAGTTCATATGATAGATCTCATACAAATAGCAATATAATTGGAAATCTTTATGAAACCATATCTGAAGATGAAGAAAGTAATTTAATGGAAATTGCTTCTCAAGAATGTTCAGGATGCTCTTTAATAAATGTTTCAGCTGGTATAATGTCATTTATTTTAACAACTTTAATAGGTTTGTTTGTACAATGGTATGTTTCCACTGGTGGTTTTGCTGGCTATTGTGAACCAGGAAAAACACTAGTTAGTGAATATACCTATTTGAATACTCTTCCA
>JACVTC010000039.1:1050000-1280000 GCA_016946835.1 Neocallimastix lanati (nom. inval.) | reverse complement strand
TATTTTTCTTTTATTAATAATTTTTATGTAAAAAGAATAAAAAAAAAAAAAAAGTATTATTCTAAAATTTTATTGATGGTCAATCAATTAATAAATATACGAATTGTGTTCAATTATTGGTATGAAAAAAAAAAAAAAAAAACAAAGTAATAGAAACTATGAAATATACATTTGTAAGAATTGATATAAAGAAAATGATTATCTTAATATCAGGAATACTTTTTAATAATTATATTTAAATAAAATTTATTAAAAAAAACATTTATATATACCGAGTAATTATGAATATTAGAATATATATAATTTTTTTAATCATATAATAAGTTATTTATATTTTATATTGAATTTTAAACATTATTTGTGTAAAAATTTTTTTTCTTATTGTATTTAAATTTTTAATATGAAAATTTATAAACTTTTTAATAAATAAAAAAAAAAAATTTAAACAAGATAATGATAAATGATAAGCATAGAAAAATTCAAAATTAAAACAAAAAACAAAAAACTTTAAAAATTATAGTAACGTTCAATTATTATTTATTTAAATGCGATTTTTAACCTTTAAAAAGTAACTTTAAATTTCTAAAACTTAAACTCATAATTTTTATTTAATAATTTTTTATTAATAATTTTTTATAATCATAACCTTTTAATGGTGATATTATTAAAAATAAAATTATACATAAATTATCACTAAATCCATTAAATAATACAGGCACGTGATTTCATCATTGGAATTTCAAATATGCCATAACTTAATTATATATAAAAATTTTTAATTTGATAAATCTTTGATAAATTTTTATTTTAATAAATATCTGATTATTATAAATAGTAATGATTATAAAAATTATTAAAAAATATATTAAATAAAAATGAATTTAAAGTTGTTTTATATTTGAATGATACCACGTGATAAATTAATAAATATAATTATTAAGAAATGAATTAAAAAGATATTTCTTTTATTATTATTATTATTATTATTATTATTATTTATTATTTCAACGAAATTTAGTAAATTTAATTTTTTTTAGTAATTATTAATTGTAATTATTAATTATAATTATAATTTCAAATAAGTAATTATGCCATTTGATAAAGAAGAGGAAGATTTTTTTTCATTTTTTGTAAAAAATTTTAAACCTGGAAATGATTTAATAAAACCTAATGAAGATATAATAAAAAAGTTAGAATCAATTGTTCCACAACAATTAGTGAAATTTTGGAAAGAATATGGTTTTGGAAATTATGGTGATGGCATAATAAAAGTAATAAATCCATTTGATTATACAGAAAGTTTATATACTTGGCTTGGAGGAGAAGATAAAAATAAAGTTCCAATAATGTTAACAGCATTTGGTGATATTTTTTATTATAGAAAAATAACAGATACCGAAGATGATGTTTGTCTTTTAGATATTCATTATAAAAATATAAATGTATGCAGTTACAGTTTTTCAGAATTTTTTGAGGATTATCTTTTAGATGAAGATATACAGAATGACATTTTAAGAAAACCGTTATTTTTAGAAGCAAAAGAAAAAGAGGGGGAATTAAAGCTAAATGAAATTTTTTTATTTACACCAGCATTAGCAATAGGTGGTGCTGAAGAATTAAAATATATCAAGAAGGGTGATGCTGCTGTACACCAAAATTTATTGTTACAATTATAAATTTATTGAAGAGAATTTATAAAATTTTATAAAATTTGAAACAAAAAATTTTTTTTTATATTATTTATGTGTAATAAGTAAAAGTATTTGAAAATATTATATTTATATAATATTAATAAAAAATTACAAATTTACGAAATAACAAGTGTAAATAAAATTTTAAATTTTAAATAACGTAATTTTATATATTCATATTTAATATAAAATAATTAAGAAATATTATATTTAAGAAAGTAATTAATAAAAAATTTCAAAATTATGAAATATCTAATTTTTAGTTATAATTATTATATATTAATATATACAAATTTAATATTTTTGATAGTTTGAATAATATATACATAATACATCATTTTAATATATATAGTTTTATTAATTTTTATTATATTAATAAATTTAAACAAATAATAATAAATAATAATTAATGATGATAATTAATAATAAATCATGTGATATGAAATAGAAATAAAAACTCTTATTAATAATAAATTTATGTTAATTAAAAAATGTAGTAAAAGTATAAATTTATGTATTAATCTAGTTTTTATTGTATTTATATTAGAAATTAATTTATATATTTTTATTATTTAATTTAATAATTAATGAAAGTAAATTAATATTTATACTTTAATATAGGAAAACTTTATTATAGTAAAAAATTATAAAAGAGAAAAATACTTAGAAATAGTTTAGTTCTCTGAGCCCCCCCCTCTCAAGAGGAGTGGGAATATTGAGGTATATTGAGGTATATTATAGTAAAAAATTATAAAAGAGAAAAATACTTAGAAATAGTTTAGTTCTCTGAGCCCCCCCCTCTCAAGAGGAGTGGGAATATTGAGGTATATTGAGGTATATTGAGGTAGTCACACTTCCTTTTTTATAAAGGTATAGTTGCCTCTACTGGACGACCTTAAGGAGTTTTTCAGTATTGGCGCTCTGACATGCATATTGTTGCTGAGAATTTTTTCTAGTACTACTTCTCCGAGTGCTTCTCCAGTTCGTAATTACCCTTTGAAGCTAGGTCATTATAACCTAACCCATATAAATTCGTACTATCTGGCAAATGAATAAATGTCAGAAAGATTGCAATTTAGTAGAATTTTTTTATTTAGATTAATAATTCAATCAATATTTTTTATTATTTTATATATATGTTAGTCTAAAAATAAAAATAGTATTATTAGATACATTATTTAACGTACTTTTTAATGTATTTTAGATTTAATCTTGTTGTTGATAAATAATAATAATAAAAAATTTTATGAAATGACAAGGAATTTGGTTAAATAGATTGATAATATATAGAAGGGAAAATATATAATTAAAGCATAAAGTAAAAAACAAAAAAACAAAAAAAAAAAGGAAAAAAAAGGAAAAAATTTATAGAAATTAAAATATTTTTAATAAATGAAATTCTATTATAATTTTTTTTAAATTTAAAATAATATATTAATATTGTCAATCAAGGACGTTAAATTTTAATTAATAATATTTAGAATTGATAAGTAAATATTTCTTTTATAGAATTTTTTTTTGAAAATAAGATTTAAGGAAAAATTAATTAGAAATATAATTGGCTAATATTATTTAAATTTTTATATTTATATATTTAATTATATATTTAATTATAAATATGTAAAATACAATGTAACATATTCAATTTAATATAAAAATGGATAAACCAATTAAACCAATAATATTTCATATAACTTTAATATAAT
The DNA here is from genome assembly GCA_016946835.1 of Neocallimastix lanati (nom. inval.). NCBI lineage: Eukaryota > Fungi > Neocallimastigomycota > Neocallimastigomycetes > Neocallimastigales > Neocallimastigaceae > Neocallimastix > Neocallimastix lanati (nom. inval.). The sequence goes on along the minus strand of JACVTC010000039.1, from coordinate 1,276,603 downwards.
ACTTAACCTAATATTTAGTTAAAAAAAAAATGAAAAAGACAAGACTTTTTTAAAAAAATAATCTAACCTAATATTTAGTTAAAAAAAAAATGAAAAAGACAAGACTTTTTTAAAAAAATAATCAATTTTAATATTTTAAATAATAATACAAATAAATATAAAATAATAAAATTTTTAATAATAAATAATAAATAATAAATAATAATAAATAATAATAAATAATAATAATAATTATAAAAAATAAAAAATATTTAACAATAGTAATAATACTTTAAATACTTATTATAATTAATTAATAATAAATAATAAATAGTAAATAATAAATAATAAAAGAGTAATATGGCATTAATTATATAAATATTTTAATAATAAATAATAAACAATATGTAATAAATAATTAAATAATATGACAATAATTATATGAATACTTCAATAATAAATAATATAATAATATTATAATAAAAAATAAATAATAAATATAATAAATACTAAAAAATAAATAAAATATAAATTATAAATTATAACAAGTAATAATATATAATATATAATATATAATAAATAATAAATAACAAGTAATAATATATAATATATAATTTATAATAAATAATAAATAACAAGTAATAATATATAATATATAATATATAATAAATAATAAATATAAATAATATATAATATATAATAAATAATAAATATAAATAATAAATAATAAATAATAAATAATAAATAATAAATAATAAATAATAAATAATAAATAATAAATAATAAATAATAAATAATAAATAATAAATAATAAATAATAAATAATAAATAAAAAAAATAATAAATAATAAATAACAAGTAATAAATAATAAATAATAAATAATAAATAATAAATTATAAATAATAAATATAATAAATAATAAATAATAATATGATATTAATTATATAAATATTTAATAAAATAATATTAAATAAAATTAATAATTAATATTAATAAAAGAATTTTTTTTATTTATTGCTTATTACACTGATACTTTGGTTATTTAGATTTAATAATAGTAGTCATCTGAATCGTTAATTTAATTAAACAAATTTTAATGCTATTTTATATTTTCAACCTAAAAAATTTATAATTTCATTTGAGCTTATTAATGAATTAATTTATTTTTATATAGAAACCTTTTTTAAAAATTATTAATAGATTTTATTTATATTTGGTCATGAAAACCAGAATCGATTAGCAATATAGAAAGCTTTAATGATAAATTCCCACTCACATTAATCAACAAAAACTTTTCATACTTTGAGTTTTAGAAATATCATCTTATATAAAGCGATTAATTATATAAATGTATTAAATTATTATGATATTAAATAAATGATAGTAACATATATAATAAATAGTAGTATGCAACATGAATTGATGTATTAAAACCAATTATCTATTAAAAAATAATTATTTTCTTATTGAATAAATCTACTAATTATTCTAACAATCCATAATTATCCACGCAATTTTAATTAAATCATTAATATTTGTTAATTATTATTTATTATTAATTTTTTTATTTTTTATTTTTTATTTTTTTATTTTTAATTTTTTTATTTATTATTTTTTATTTTTTACTTATTACTATTATTATTACTATTTTTATTCACTTTAACATAGAATACATTTTGATAAAATATATATTCATTAATCACTTTTTATTATTAAACTTTTATCATTTAATTGATTTTTATTTTTTTAAAAAATAATCTTTATACCAATAAACTAAGAAATGTATATTTATTGTACATTTATAGAATGTATTTTAAAGTATTCTTAAAATAAAAATTATTTTATAATAAAAATAAATATATATTTGTACATTTTATAATGTACGAATAATTAAATTATATAGAAAAAACTAAAAAAATGTTAATATATATTCTAATAATTAAAAAAAATATTTCCAATACGTTCTATTATAATTTTTTATATTAAAATTTAAAAATAAAAAAATAAAAAACTTTTTATCTAGAACTTGTTAAATAATATATGTTTATAAAAATAGAATTTTTCAATATAATAATATATTAATAGATATATTCTAATTAATATCAATATATTTATAAATGCTAAATAATTAAATTTATTCTTAAAAGAATAAAATAGAAAAATTATTTTTTTGACCAATTATATTGAAGTGCTTATTACAATGATTATTTTGGATTATTTTGGATTTAATTTTTAATCTTCTTTAATTTTTATTTTATTAAAGAGCAAAAAAAAATTTTTCATTAAATCTTTTTTTTCTTATAACTTATATATAATTATTATTACTATTAATAAGCATGCCATTATTTAAAGAGATAAGAACTATAATTCATTATAGTATTAGAATATCTTATTGAATATTAAAGATATAACATTTTATAATATCATTTATATTTTTATATAATTCTTTATTGATTATTGTTATATTACTACATTTATTAATAGTAAATTACATTTTTTTTATTATTACAAATATAAATAATTTTTTATTATAATTAAAAATTTAAATATTTTCATAATTATAAAAATTTTATATTATTTAGTGTTTACTTTATTCAATCAAATATTATATTATTGTATATAGTAATATATATCTTTTATATATTATAGAAGTAATAAAATAAAATAAATTAACTTTTATTACCAACTTTTTGTCTGTTAAAATTAGTATTATATAAATAATATATTCATATTATATGAAGCATTTAATAAGTATAAAATAATTGTATTGAATTTTAAAGATGAATTATATTATCCAATGTAATGTAATTTATATATGAAATTAATTTATTATTTTCCTTAAAGATTGATAGAAATGGAATATTTGAAGAATATTTTAAAAATAAACTCTATTAATATATATATTGTTATTTTTTTTTTTTTTTCTTTTTTTTTTTTTTTTTAATTTAAAATAGGTACCTATTTTATATATTATATTAAATTTTTTATTAAATTTTTTTTATGCCTATTTGAACCATAATAAAGTATTAATAGAAAAAAGAAAATATAAGAAAAGTTGCTAATTTTGTTCAATAAGTGATAATAAATTTATCTAATATTATATAATTAAAGTTCATATTTTACATTAATAATACATTAATAAAGATACATTATTTTTCTTTAAAAGAGAAAAAATTTGAAAAGGAAACTTACTTTAGATACATTGAAAATAGGTATAATAATAAAATCTGTTGTAAAATATTTAATATCATTAAAATGTTGATAATTACATTTAGAAAGTTTAAAGAATTTTACATATAAAAAGTTTTTTTTTGTAATGTATTGTAATATATTTAAGTTAATGTAATTGTATAGAATTAAAATATACAAAAAATATATTATAATATATATAAAAACTAAATAATTTATTATTCCTTTATTCAAATGAAACAATTTTAATTTTTGTAATTGTATTGAAATATACATATATTAAAATACATGATATATATGACATCAATAGTATTATATTTAATTATTGAAAAGGACTATATTTATTATATACGGTATTTTAATTAATTTTATAAATTCAATATATAATATAATAATATTAAATTAGATATTAACTTTAATTAAATTAAAAATAATTGTAAATATATTAACATTTATTCTAATAGATTCTTTATATAGTTATATTTTTCTAATATCAAAAATAAAAAAAAAAAAAATTCAATATATTTTTATATATTTTTATATATTGATTATTTTAATTATAGTATTTTGTTAATAATAAAAATTTAAACTAATAAAATTTAATTTTATAGTTATTAGTTATTATTATTATTATTATTATTATTATTTTAAATAATAAATGAATATTCATTTAAAAAAAAAGGAAAAAATAAATATTTAATAAACAATGATTGACCTTTTTTTTTTCTTATTTTTAAATTTTTTTTTATTTTATTACTTTAATAGAAATTTATAAAATTTAAAATAGTTACAAATAAAAGTTTTTGTATTAAATATTTATATTAAAAAAAAAAAACTAAATGATATAGTATTAATTTAATATTTTGAACAAAGGAATAGATTAATAATGTTATAAAATTGCAAATATTACAAGTTATCAGTAATAATAATTAAAAAAAAAAAAACAATTATTTTTAATAAAAAATTTATTTTCAAATATAAATGTATGTTTATATCTATTAAATATATAAACAATATTAAAATATTATTTTTTATAAATATTATTATATTATAATCATTTTTAATATTATATGTTAAAGAATTAATAAATATTAAAATTATTTAAAAATAAAATATTAAATAAATACCCAATCATAAATATATGTATTAAATTAATAATTAAGCATAAAGCATATACATCTGTATTTTTTTTATTTCATATTTATAAATATTTTAATTTATTTTATTTATTATTTTTAGTTTTAAATAAATTATCAATTTATTTATTTATTTTTATTTATTTTTTTTTTTTTGGTGATAAAACTTTCTTAGTATTTGCTTATTTATTTCTTACTATCAATTCATGCATTAAAAGTGAAAGCAATAAAATATAAAAGCAATACTTAATAATTATTCAATTAATATATCAAATTAGAAATATATTCAATTAATATATCATTAGATTTATATTTATTTAATATATAAAATTAGATATATATATATAAAATCATGTCAGAAATAAGTGATCATTTATTTGTTTCAAATTCAAACTCACAAAGTACATATTGCTTTGGTGGTTGTTGTGATAATCAATACTGTGTTGATTATCCTTCACCTCAAAGTTCTCCAAGTACCCCTGAATTTAATGATATATCAGATAATCAAACTGATATGGAAACAAATAATTATTCTTTATTTGGTTGCAATAATAATTGTTGTGCTTCCCCTTGCTCAACTACTTATAGTGATGATATCAATATTGACTTAGATACCACTTCAGAAAGAAGTTATACCAATATTAAATCTTATACCAATCCTGATATTAATTTACATATGGAAATTCCTTTATCACCTGTGGATTCTACTTATTGTAGTTCTCCAAAGAAATTAAATAAAAAGCGTTCATTTAGTGAAGTAGATGATGCTCAAACATTTAATAGCTTAGATACAATGAGTGAAGAAGAAATGGATAATTATATAAATAATATAGATTTGGATCTTTTTCCTAAAGTAAAATCATCTTCAGAACTTTTGATATTTTCACCATTATCTTTGAAACGTTTTAAACTCTCAAATAAAAAATCAAATGGAATAGAAAGCAATTATGATTGTTTTAATCCTAAAGATGATATTGATACCCCAAGGATCGTTGAAATAAATGATGATGAAGATATAAATCAAAGTTTTGATGAAGATGTAAATCAAAATTTGTCTTTTGATAAAACTTCATCGAAGTTTTTAAGGAATTTAAATAGTAAAATACCATGTTATGATTTTGACAATTCTTTCATTAAATCATCAATATCATCAAATAATTCCTATTGTTATTCAACCTCACCGTTTATGTCTTCTTGTCAACATAGTATGCATTATTGTAATAAATTATTATAAATAATTATTTCTTTTTAACTTTATTGATATCTATTGTATAATAAATATTTTTTATTAATTTTAATATTTTATTTTTTTTTTTTATTTTTTTTATTTTTTTCCCATAGATTCTTGAAACTAATAAACCATCATTAAGAATCCATAAAATATCGTTTACTGTAGAATTTAAAATGGAAGTAGTGAAACAAAGGGAGAATATATCAATTAAAATAGTTTTTTTTTTTGTTCTTATTAAAAAAAAAAAAATTAAATTAAAATTAAAACATAGATATATCTATATATGAAAGATTTCATTTATGAGTTATTTTACTCATTGTTAAAATATTTATTTATACAATAGAAAGGAAAAAATAATATAAGAAAACGATGAAATGTTTTCACAGATTATTTTTTTTTTTTATTGAAATTCAATTAATAATTAAAATAAATGCAAATAAATAAATAAAATTTATTTAAAATCATAATTATTAAATTGATTGATAAATATATTAACTTTGAATGAAATAAATAATAATTATTAAAAGTTAATGGTTAAAATAAGAACAAAAAAAGAAAAAAAGTTTTGGAAATTCAGGAGATATCGATAGGATATTAGAATAAAAATTGAAATAAAGATGGTACTGCCTTGTTCATGTTCATTTTTATGTTTTAAAGATACCTTAAATTAGGTTCCTTTATATAAATAATCAAAAAAAAAAAAGAACTTATTATTTATTTATTTATTTATTATTTTTAGAATTTAATCTATATTTAAGTTTACAAGAAATTATTAAAGAATAAAGAGAATAAAAAAAATAAATAAAATTTTATTTTTTGATAATAATAAAAAAAAAATTATATGAAATATTATAATATTTAATATATCAATTTTGTGCAATTTTGGAAGTATATTTAATTTTATTAAATAAATGATAAATAATAATAATAATAATAATAATAATAATAATAAACTTATTCATTAAAATTGATTTATGTAATGAATTTATTATAATTTAACATTAATTTTTTTTTATTCAAATTTAAACAATTATAAATAAATATTTTATATCAATTTTCATAATATTTACTTTAATATATAAAGAAATCATTTATCATATTTTACCTAAAAAGAAAAAAAAAAAAAAAAAAAAAAAAGTAAAATTTAGAAACATTTGTTCCTTTTTAGAGAATTAATAATATTGAGTGCTCTTTTGGCGGGCGTTCAATATATGAAAAAATTAAACTTAATGACGTGGAACAAAGACAATTAGTTGACAATATTTTTAAATAAAGTTCAACTTCGTCGACTGTTCCATATTTTGTGGGGATTGCAGAGTTTCTAACAAACATAATACTTATTAATTTGTCGATCTTCCATTGAATCCACCATTGCTAAAAGCGTCGACGTTGAAATGATAAGGCATGGATTTTCACCTCCAGGTGAAAGATCTGATACAGATTCGGTTGATAACACTAATACTGAAATTATTACTCGCAATAATGGACGCGGTGTTATCATCGATGAATGGGAAAAGTTAGAAACTATTGCTTCTAACGTACTTTTATAATTATATAATATATAATATTTCATTTCATGTATTTTATTTTTTATTTTTCATTTAAATCATGTAATTTTATTATTATTATAAATTAAATAAAATTTTCTCTAAGTCTAAAAAAAAAAAATAAGAGAATTGATAACATTCAAAAAAATTTAATAAAATATAAATTGTACATAACTAATATAAAAAAAAATTCATAAAAAAATCTTTTTTTTTTTCGATTATTTTTATTATTTAATCTTTATGGTGAGATTTTTTTTTTTTTTTTTTTTGCTTTGCTTTGTTTTTAATTAAAACACATGTATCTACATAAATTAATGAATATTCTCAGACATAAATGTAAATTTTTAATATAATAATATAAATTTTTTAATATACATAAATGAATAAATAAATAAATGAAAATAATATATTAATAATAAATATAAATAAAGTATAATCTAATTTAATCTATTTGTAAATATAATCTATTTATAATTATATAGATAATATATTAATATTAATAATTATTTTTAATATAATATTCTTTTTTGTTCTTTTTTAAAATTTTCTTATAATATTAATAGTAATAATATATATTTTTAAATTTTTTTTATTTTTTATTTTTTTATTAAAATTAAGTATAAAAATTTTTAAAAAACGAGAACGTTTTAAAACTTTAAAAAACAAACAAACAAACAAACAAAAAAAAAAAAAAAGAAATAATCAAAATGTCTACAAGACAAGAGTGGGAGGATTCTGTAAATATATTATTTTTTAATTTTATTAAATATAATTAATAATAAAAAAAGGTTAAAGTGAAGATATTAGAAAATTTTATTTGAAACAAATAATACAATATTATAGATTTATAAAGAAATATTGTATTTTATTTGTAACAAAATTGATCTTATATGATCAGTTTTTTTATTTCTTTACAATAAAAAATTAATAAAAGAAAATATATAAATATTAAATGTTTTTATTTATTATTATAATAATTTTTAATATAAATTGAATTATATTAACTTTAATAAATCTTTTTAATTTTTTTTTTTTTTTTATTTTATAGATGAAAATTATTTTGGATTGAGTTATTTACATTAATTTCTTTGCATAAATAAAATAAATATATAAATATGTATATAAACATAATAGAATCATAAATAAATAAAAAAGAAGTAAAATCATTAATTTTGAAATTAAAAACTTGTATTTACAAAATAATTTTCAAACTTTATCAGATAAATACAAAAAAAAAAAAAAAAAAAAAAAAAAAAAAAAAAAAAGGGAATTATATAGGAATAGAATTATTAATAAAAAATTTTAATATTTAAATATTAAATATTAGATTGATTTAAATTGTATTTTATTTATCACTAATTTAAAATTTTATTATATAAGATAATATATATATAATATTGAAGTTAATAAATAAGTAAATTTGAAATTAATTTCATTATTAAAAATAACAATTTAATAAATTTGAAAATTCGACAATTAATTACTTTAAAATATAATTTCAATTATTCAATTATTTAAATATAAATAGTCAGTTTTGGATTAATTGAAGATTAATTAATAATAAAATTTATTATTAAGATATTATTTTTATTAAATCTTAGAATAAAATAAACCAATATATCTTCCTTTAATTAATAATATTAAATTTTAAGTAGAGAAAAAAAATTTTTTTTAAAAAAAATTAATATTTCTAAATTATTAATATTTTTTAATATAATTAAGGAATTTCCAATTTTATGTGAAACATGTTTAGGTGATAACCCATATGTCAGAATGGTAAATATCAAAAATAACGATTATAGTACTTTTTATTATTATTATTTTTTATAAATAATTTTAATATATGTATTTATTTTTACATTTTATAGACAAGACAAGGTTATGGTAAAGAATGTAAAGTAAGTATTAAAGAGACACTTATGTTAGACATATATAATATATAATATTTAATAGTTAATAGTATAAAGAAATCATATATTAATTTAATATTTCATTGAAATTTTTTTATAATTAAGATTTGTGGAAAACCATTTACTATTTTCAAGTGGTGTCCAGGTGCTGGAATGCGTTATAAGAAAACTGAAATTTGCCAAACTTGTGCAAAATTAAAGAATGCTTGTCAAACTTGTATTTTAGATTTAGAAAATGGTAAATATAAATTAAAAATAATAATTAGTAATAATATTAAAAAGAAGAAAAGGAAGTTTTTTATGATCAATACTAAGTTCAAATATTTTGTGTATATACATATATATTATATTTATATTTAATAAATTTTATAATATATTTAATGAACAATTAAAGGATTACCACTTCAAGTAAGAGATACTATTTTAAATACAGCAAATGAAATGCCAACATCTGATATTAATTTACAATATTATTCACAAAATATGGATAAACAAGTAAGTATAATATTAGTATTATTGAATTAATCGTTTGATAATATAACTTATAGTTCATACAATAAATATTTTATTTTTTAAATAAAATTAGATGAGTCATGGCGCTGCTGTAACCAGCTATGGTCGTGTTGATTCATTAGCTCGTGAATCATTAAAACGTATGGCAAGAACAGAACCATATTATAAACGTAATCGTCCACATATTTGTTCATTCTTTGTTAAAGGTGAATGTAAGCGTGGTGAGGAATGTCCTTATCGGTAAATATATATATTTTTTTATTTATTGTCATTATTATTGATATGTCATTATTATAATAATAAAAATAATAAAAAGTTTTCAAAATACTTACAACTAATATATTAATTTTATTTTTTTTTTTTTTTATATTACAATACAATTAATATGTATATTTAAATAAGTCATGAATTACCAAAAGAAAATGAAATGATTAAGCAAAATATAAAGGATCGTTACTTTGGTACAAATGATCCAATTGCTCAAAAAGTAAGTGTTTTTTTTAATGAATAATGATTTGTACAATAATCTTATTAAAATAAACTCATATGTATTATTATATAATATAATAATTAAATAATTAATAAAATTGATTATTTATTTATTTATTTTTTTTTCATGGTAATAGATGTTGAATAGAACTAATAGAGCAAGTAAATTAAAGACACCTGAAGATAAATCTATTACTAGCCTTTTCTTAACAGGAATAGAAAGTGACATAACAGAAAAAGATATAAGAAACTTTTTCTATGCTTTTGGTGAAATTAAATCTGTTGTAATTATTTATAAATCAAAATGTGCATTTGTTAACTTTGCTACACGTAGTGGTGCAGAATTAGCTGTTGAAAAAGCATATAATAATTGTAATATTAATGATCATGTAATTCGTGTACAATGGGGAAAACCTAAAGTTCAAGGTCCCAAATCTGAATCTAAAGAGTCATCAAGTAAATATCATTTAATATTTAATATTTATTAAATAAAAAAAATATTTATGTATTATTTTTTTTATTTATTTATTTCAATATTCACAATTTAAAACATTATAATTAATAATTAATAGAAACCGAACAAACTCCAAGTTATAATCAACTTAGTTATTCAGAATTATCTAAAATGGTTCCTCCACCACCACCTGGTGCTCCAGGTACCCAACAAATATTATATCCATCTCAAGATCCTACTTATCTTGGAAATATTCCAGCAAAGAAAACTAGAAATTAATTTATGTAAAAATACATCATAAAAAAAGAAAAAAAAATAATTAATTTTTTTTTTTATGTTTCATAATCGCCAATTTAATTTATTATTTATGTTAAATTTGTTTGAAATTAATTATATATTTAAAACACATAGTAATAATATTATAATATTTATTTATTTATATTAACTATTATTATCAAATAAGAATTTATATTTAAAAATTGTTTTTAAATAAAACTTAATTATTTATTGTTATAATTTTCTTTTTTTTTTTTTTTTTTTTTTTTTGTTTAGTATTTCTTATAATTACTTATTTAACATATATTTCATATCTTTTAATTGTATGGTTATTAATTATTAATAAATTAATAATAATAATTAGATTATATTTTGTAGTTATAATTATATAATATATACATTGATTATTCAATCTTATTGAAATTATTACTATTAACAAAAATTATTTTATTTTTATTTTGTTTTATTATTATTATTATTATTATTATTATTATTATTATTATTATTATTATTATATAATAGTGTCTTTTTCTTTTTAAATAAAAAATAAAAATAATATAAAAATAAAGATAAAAATACATGAATTATTCACTAAAAATCAAAAGTTTGAGAAAAATTTTTATAATCAAAAGACTTTGCCATAAAATAATTGATAAATATTTGAAAAAATATGTTTTGATAATAGAAAAATATTAAAATTTAAACATTAAATAAATTTTTTTTCTTTTTATTTTTTAATTTTTTTGATTTTGCAATAAATGTTGAGTATAATTTAATAATATATTAATTATATATATATTTTAATATTTTTTTTTTCGAAAAGATATATTAAATATTTAGTAGTTCTTATATAACTTATAATATATAAATATAAATATAAATATATATATATTTATTTAATTATTTATAAAATATATAATACAAACTTATATATTATAGTTGTCAAGAAAAAAAAGGTACATAAAAAATAAAAAAATCAATTGCTTAAACATTAAATAGTTTTAATTTTTTTTTTATATAACCGAGCTAAAGAAAAAAAAATTATTAATAAAATTTGGTAATAAGATATAATGATTATATATTGATTGATTATTGAATTATTGGTACTATTTCATTTTTATCATAATAATATGTTACTTCGTATATATTATATTATGTATTTAAATTAAAAATTAATAAAAATTTTTATTATCATTAATAATATCATTTAATTTTTGGTAAAAGAATCCTCTATCTATATATAATAATTAATATATATATTATATTATTTTGAATTTGATTTTTTATATGATTTATTTATTTATTTTATATATTATTGTATATTTATTTTATATATTTATTTATATTATTTTAAATAATTAATTGATCAATATATATTTTGATTTATTTGAAAAAAGAATTATAAAACTTAATGGACATATTTTGTAAATTTTAAATATATATATAATTTATTATTATTATTTTTGTTATTATTTTTATTTAACTAACAGAATATATTTGAATATATATATTTTTTAACTTTAATAAAAGATGATCATATTAACATTTTTTTTTTTTTTACAATTTCAATGTATAAAAGAATTAAAAAAAAAATTTTAAATATTAAAGAATAAAAGTTTTTATTTTGTTATTATTATTTTTTTTTTAATCATTATATTTTTAAATCAATATTAAGGTTGAATTATTAATAATTAATATTAAAAAAAAAAAAAAAACATTTTAATAGTAATATTAATTTATATATAATATTATATACTTCGATGTTATGAAAACTTTATATTATACTTTTATTATTTAATATTAAATGCCTTAAAATAAAAAATATATATATATATATATTTTCTTTTTAAGTATCGCAAGGTTAGTTATATAATTATATTTATAATATATAAAATATAATATATACTATTAAAAATAATATTTATTTAATAATTAAACCTACATGAATGATATATTTTAAATTGAAATGAAGAGTTCATATTTTAAAAAATTAATAAAATATTAAGAAAAAAAAAATAAATCAAAATAATTATTTAATAAATTTTTAATATATTCATTTTATTAATTATATTATATGAGTAATATAATTTTAAAAAATTCAAAGATAAGTTTTATATTAAAAAAATAAATTATTTTTATTAACTATTTTTCTTTTTTTTTTTTTTTTTTTTTTTTTTTTTTCTTTATTAAATAATTATTAAAATATATTAAATATTAGAATATATATCAATGAATAAATAATTAATTAAAAAAAAATAATAATAAATGAATAATTGTATAATAATAAAATATTATTTTTAATTATTAAATTAAAATATATATAGAATAATAAATAAATAAATAATCTATTTATTAGTTTATTACTAGATATTAATATTTTATTTCTTACTATATTAATATTTTATATAACTAATATATTATTCATAATAATAAATAAATAATTTTTATATAAGTAAAAATAATATTTATTAAATATAATTTATTATTTTTATTTTTTTTTAAATTTTAAAATAAAAAAAAAATAAAAAATTAAAAATAAAAAATAAAAAATAAAAATATATATATATATAAATAATTTAAAATAATTTAAAACTAACATTTTTTTTATAATAAAATAATAAACATTTATAAAGTTGTACATTTTACAAAAAAAAAAAAAAAAAAAAAAGTAATATTTTTAAAACTATTATTGATTATAAAATATAAGTACATTATTAAATAAAGAGTTAATTGGAATAATTTTAAACTGTGTTTATGTTAAATAAAACTTAAAATAAAATAAAGGATAATAAATTATGAAGTAAACATATAATTTTTTTCGATATATTTCAAAATTAATATAAAGATATTTATATAAGCAATAAAAGATTATTATTTACAGTTTATATATATCATTAAACATATCATTTTACTTTGAAAGAGGGGAATTTAACTAATATTAATTTTTTATTACGTATTATCAATTTTATAATTTTATAATCTGAAAAGTATAAAAGTAATATATTATTTTAAATTTTTAAAATAAATTTTGAATTGCATTTTTTTTTTTCATATCAATATATATTTATTAAATCTTATCAGTAAAAGCAATATTCATCAAGAAAATAAGAAAAAATATATAAAGAAAACATATGAATATAAAATAATTATTTCCAATTTCTAAATATCTTCATTAATAAATAAGTAAATATATATAAATTATTAACAAATTATAAATTTATATCATTTTTAATATATTCTGCATTTTTTATGGAATATTACAGTAAATTAAATTAAATTAATTATAACAAAATATGAGTCGAAAATATTTCTAATTTATATTTAATAATTACTTTTTTATTATCAAGACAATAATTATAATCAAAAAAAAAAAAAAAAAAGAGGAAAAAATATTTATTATAAAAGTATAATTTCATAAACAATTTAATAAACAAGTGCTAATTTTACAAAAATTTAAAACAATTCATAGATATTGTTTTTATATATTTATTTATATTTTATAGAAAATAACTATTTTCATTAAATAATAAAATTATCATAAATAATTGATTATTTATAAAAATAAAATTTTTCGTAAGAGGATTAATTTAATTTATTTATATTATAATAGCATAAATAAAACAATTTCATATTCAAAATTTCTTCACTTTATATATATATTATTGTAATATAAATAATAAATATTGAACTTTTTTTTTACAAGTAAAAAAGTGGAGAAATAATTTTTATATATACATATATATATATATATATTTTTTTTTTTTTTTTTTTAAAAAATAATATCAAAATTAAAAAAAAAAAAAGAAATGTAATGTTAAATTTTAACTTTCATTCTTGTTAAAAAAATATAAAATATAATATAATACATATAATTAGTAGAGACAATGTTAATAAAATAAATATAAGAAATTTTAATATTATTATAAAAATCAAATTTATCATATATATATAAATTCTATAATATATTATTAGTAAATTAAATTTTCGAAAATCAAAAATCAATAATGAAATTAACCCAAAATTTCTTAAAGATATAATTATTTTAATCTATTTTATATATAATTTATTAACTTCTAAATTTTATTATTAATACTTTTATTTAATATATATATAACAGTAATACACATTATTCAATATAGTGACACATCAATTATTGTTTTCTTATAAATTTCCATAAATTTTAATATTTTACAATTAGGACTTTTTTTTTTTTTTTTTTTTTTTTTTTTTTTTTTTTTTCATATACAAGTAAATAAAAAATAATATTATCAACTTCAACATTTGTTTTAATTAGTTTTATTTATATATAACCAAACTATTAATTAATAAATAAAGTAAAAAAAAAAAAAAATATTATATCAATTAATAGAAGTAGAAGCAATGAATGGTAAACTAATTTAAACACACAAATAAACAAATAAATAAATAAATAAATAAGTAAATAAATAAATAAACAATGAACTAATTAAATAATTGAATTTATATATATATATATTTTAACAAATTTTAAAAATATTTAAGATATAAATAATACGAAAACAAATAACACATCAACTACAACTACTAATAATTCAGATACTAAAGCTGTTACTAAATCAAAAGCTCCTGGAGAGAAAGAAAAAACTTCTAAAATATGTATTTCATGTGGAAAAGTTATTAAAGGTCAATTTGTTAGAGCTTTAGGAGAAATATATCATTTAGATTGCTTTCGATGTATAGTAAGTAAAAAAAACAGAAAACAAAACAAAACAAAACAAAACAAAACAAAAAAACTATATATATATAGTTATTTTTTTTTCTTCTTTTTGATTTCAATAATTTCATAATTTTGCATTTATTACTAAAATTATTAATTTTTTTTTTTTTTTTTTTTTTTTTTTTTTTTTTTTTTTTTTAAAATAATAAATATTAATTAATAATATTAATTTATTAAATATATACAATTCATTAATTTAAAGGATTGTGATGAAATTTGTGTCTCAAAATTCTTCCCATTGAAAGAAGATGGTGTTACAAGACCTTTATGTGAAACAGATTATTTTAGAAGATTGGATTTAATTTGTGCAAAATGTGGTGGTGCTTTAAGAGGACCACATATTAATGCATTAAATAAAAAATATCACTTGGAACATTTTACATGTGCTGTGTGTAATGTAGTTTTTCAACCTAATGCATCTTATTATGAACATAATGGTAATATTTATTGTCAGAATCACTATTCTGCATTATTTGCTCAACGTTGTGGAGGTTGTCATACACCAGTTTTAAGACAATTAATTGAAGTTAATAAAAATACAGATTCGCAAGAACAATGGCATCCAGAATGCTATATGATTTACAAGGTAATTTATTTATTTATTTATTTATTTTTATATATATATATATATATATATTTTTTTTTTTTTTTTTTTTTTTTTTTTTTTTTTTTTATTTCATATTATGACCATTTCTTTAATCAATTAAATATATTTATTTTATCTTGTTTTATTTAATAATTGAATCCTATTAAGTCATGGAATGTAAAATTAGTCTTAGAAAGTGAAGTTTCAAAAGGTCCAATTGATCCGAAAGATTTTGATGGTAAAAAATAAAATATACTTATATATATATATATATATATATATTTATTCTATAATTACCAATTAATGATTATATTATGAAGTAATTGAAATATTTATATGTATTAATTGAAATGTGACTATATATTATCTTTTCAATTTTATAATTAAATAGCTGAAATAGAAAAGCAAAAGCGTGTTGAAGAAAAAATTGCCAATATTTGGTCTATTCTTTCTGCATTTGAAGAATCTTCTGCCGAATGTATGGCTGAAATTTTATCTTATGTATCTGATAATCTCTATTTAAATGGCATAGAACAAGCTGGTAATTTTGTTTGCCATGTCGATGTATTATTTTCTGGTATTGATGAAATTGAAGCCAATTTAAAGAAGTTTAATGATAAAACAGGACTTCAACATACTAAAGAACCAAAACTTTTAGCAAAAAGAATTGTAAACTTTTTTTCTTTACTTACTCATAAAAATAGTATTCCAAGACAAGATACAACACAAGAATTCTTAACCTTAGTAACAACTTTAGCTCATACTTTAAAAATTTTAATACGTTCTGCCTTAAGAGGTGCTTTAAAATTGGTGAATATTTGAAACTTTAATTTTTATTCAATTAAATATTTTATTTTATTTTATTTTATTTTTTTTTTTTTAAACATAATAACATTATAATAGAAAATTTATTCATAATTTATTATAATTAAAGAATTAATATAAATTAAACATATATATATATATTATTTAAATTTAAATAATCATATATTAATTGGATGATATAATAACAAAATATAATAACATATATTTAATAATTATATATATATATATATATTTTTTTTTTTTTTTTTTTTTTTTTTTTAAATATTTTTATGATTTTATTATAAAAAAGGAAAATGAATACGGAGTTAAAACCGCTTTAGATTCATTTTTAGCAAAATTTTTGACATTAGGAGAAATGCAATCTGAATTACGTCAACAACAATTAATGTCTTCAAGTGAATATAGTATCAAATCAGAATACTGTCCACTATGTCATAAATCAGTAGAAGAGGAATGTATAAAATTAAATGATTCTCGTTGGCATTCACATTGTTTTTATTGTCAAACTTGTAAAAAAAATTTATATGAAACATATGATGTAGAGGCAAGAATGGATCCTATAAATAAAAAAATTTATTGTAAAAATTGTTGTCCACCAAATTCAATTGATGGATTTGTTCATGTTACTCAATTAGAACAATATACCTTTTTATTAAAATTTGCATTAAAACGTTTATATATAATAAATATGAAGAGTGAGTCTTTTTTTTTTTTTTTTTTTTTTTTTTTTTTTTTTTTGAAATGTTTTTTAATATTAATAAATAAAATTTAAAATATTTATTTATTTATTTATTAATATTATATTACATTATAATATTAATATTAATAATAATAATAATATTATTATTATTATAGATGAAAATATGGAAAATAAAAACAATAGTAATGAGAACAACATTAATGATAACAATAATAATGCAATAACAGACAAGGAAGAACCTGTTTCTTCATCACTAAGACAACAATCTAATAAAATTAAAAGCTTACCTCCTAGAAAGGCATCAGAACAAAGACAAGCAAGATTAGAAAATAGTATGCAGTTCCATTCATTTGAACCATTACATGAAAATGTAAATGATGAACAAGATTCATATAGAGGATCAGGTCGTCCACCGGCTAATCCTGCTATTAGACAGTACAATCGTACTAACAGTAATGAATCTGATAAATATTACTATCCACCACCACCACATCAACCAATTGATTCAAGCAGTAACCCATTGCATAATAGTCCAATAAGGAAAAGTTATTCGTATGATCAATCAATAGAAAATATTGGTATGAAAAATGCATCAAGAGCATTTAGTAAAGAAATGTTAACAAGATCACCCGAGGGAATGAAACCATCTACTCCAGTTCCTGTACTTTCTCCAAAACCACCAATAAATAATAATCTTCAAAGATCATATAGTAATAGTGTAGAGGGTTATATGTCTTCTCCAATTTCCCCATCAAATCAAGGTATTCTTCCACCAAAATCTCCAAATATCAAATTAAGTCATTCTCGATCTCAGTCACCTTCTAGCCTTCGTATTAATAATAGTTTAAATCATATCCCAATTCCTATCAACAACAACAACAACAACAGTAATAATAATTTAAGTAAATCATTACCTACAAATGGTTTAAGTGTAAGCAATAGTAGTGTAACTCTAAATAATATTGATAATGGTATACGTTATTATTCAGAGTTATCTGCTTATGAATTAATTACAGTTAAACATATGGCAATTAATACATTGAAAGATAATTTAGATAATAGTATATCAATTGATTTATCTTCACTAATTGAGGATAGAAAATTGAAATTATGGGAAAAAGTATTTGTTTCCTTTAAATCAAATCAAAAGAAAACTAAACCAAAGGGTAATTATTATTATTATTATTATTTATAAAATAAATTATTTTGATATATATATATATATATATTTTAAATTTTTTTTTTTTTTTTTTTTTTTTTTTTTTTTTTTTTTTTTTTTTTTTTTTTTTATTAATGATAAATAATTCATTATATAATTATTTTTTATTTTTATTTGTTAATTTTTATTTATTGATTTATATTGTTTTAAATATAATATATAGATGGTACATTTAATATTCCATTAGATATATTAGTAGATAGATATGGCGTTAATTCTGATTTAGGTATGAGTCAAGGAACAGTAAAGATTCCAATCTTTATAGAAAAAATTATAAGGACATTAAGAACTAAGGGTATATATTAATATATATATGTATATAATTAGATTATATGATAAACTATATTTAAATAATATTTTAACATATTTTATGTATAAATAAAATTTTTATTTATTAAACTTTTTTTCTTTTCTTTTCTTTTATATATATTTGGTTATTATGTTATTTTAATATAAAATTAAATAATAATAATAATAATAATAATAAAAAAGATTTAACTATTGAAGGTATATTTAGAAAGAATGGTAATATTCGTCGTCTAAAAGCCTTAACTGAATCATTAGATCAAAATCCAGAAAATATAAACTTTGATGAAGATAATTCAATTCAATTAGCTGCTTTATTAAAGAAATTCTTAAGAGAACTTCCAGAACCCCTTTTAACATTTAAACTTCATAAAATTTTCATACAGTCACAAAGTATATAATATAATATATAATATAACAAAAATAATATATACTTTTTTATCATTGATTAATTTAAATATATATATATATATGATTTTTTTTTTTTTTTTTTTTTTTTTTTTTTAAATTTTATTTTATTTTATATTTATTTATTTAATTTTATTATATTTTTATTTTTATTTTTATTTTTTTATTTTTAATTAAAATTAATAATTATAACTAATTAAATATAATAAAATTTATATATATTATAATTTAGAACAAAATGATGAAAATAAACGTTTTAAAATAATTCAAAGTGCATGTACTCTACTACCAAAGTGTAATCGTGATTTATTAGAAGTTTTATTAATATTTTTAAAAGAAGTAGCATCATATTCAAGTCAAAATAAAATGGATATTGATAATTTAGCTACCATTATTGCCCCAACAATATGTTATTCAAAATCTAAAGATCCAATAAAGGATGATTCTTTTCTTGCAATTGAAGCTTTAAAGATGATGATGTTAAATCAAGATAAAATTTGGATTGTAAATTTTTATTTTATTTTATTATTAATTTTTTTTACCTATTATTTAAAAAATATATAATACTCTAAAAAAAAAAATTTTATTTTAAATTTATAATATATATATATAACATTAATTAAATGATTATATTTATCAAAACTATTAATATTTTATTTTATTTTATTTTATTTTAAATTAAAAATTACTATATTAAAATAAGGTTCCATATGATATAAATAATGTGTTTAAACCTGATATTCCACAAAATAATTTAAACTTTAGAGATTTCAATAAGAAGAAAAATGATAATCTAATTAAGGCCCATTCATCTAATGACTTTAGAGTAGCAAATATAGAAGATGAATATGGTTATCCAATAGTAAATGCTGATTCAGGAATTGTTCATCCAGGAAGTGCTGAAAAATTGGATATATATCAATAAATAATTAAAAAAGAAAAACAAGGAAAATAAATAAATAAATAAATAAATAAATAAATAAATAAATAAATAAATAAATAAATAGTAATAATAATAAAAAAGAATAAAATAAAAAAAAAAAAAAATAAAGGAATAGTAATATTTTTTTATTTTTTTATTTTTTAATAATTTATAAAAATTTAGTATTATTATAAATAAAAATATAAATAAGAATGAAATATAATAACAACAGTAACAAAATATAATAATTTTAAAAGCTATAAAGAAAAAGAAAAAAGGAAAAAAAAAGAAAAAGAAAAGAAAAGAAATTTATATATATTTAGAAAATTGAAAGTCAACCCTTTTTTTTTTTTTGTTTTTTTGTTTTTATATATATAAATTAAAAAATAAAAAAAAAAAAAAAATTAAAATAATTCATAAAAGTTAAATAGTTTTTTAAAAATAATATCAAATAATAAATTAATAAATAATAAAATAATAATCAATACTAATAATATATATCATAAATAAATAAAAATAGTATAATAAAGAAATTAATATATTATATATATAATTATAAAAATAATAATAATAATAATAATAATAATAATAATAATAATAATAATAATAATAATAAAAATTTAACAATAAATATAAACATTAAACAAATAATTAAACAATAAAATAAATAATATAATTTTTTTTCTTTTTTTTTTTTTTTTTTTTAAATGATAAGGAATTAAATTTATTTTTTTTTCTAATTTTTATTGTTATATATATATATATATATTTATTTTAAATAAAATAAATACATTTTTCAATTTTATATATATATATATATTTTTTGCCAAAAAAAAAAAAAAAAAAACTTTTAATATGCCTATATATATTTTGTAAAATGATTTATTAATAATAATAATTATAATAATAATAATAGTGATTGTGTATTGTTATATTCATTAAGCAATATATATTTATAAACAATAATGATATGAACAATAATAGATTTTAAAACAATTAGTCCTAATATAAATGTATGTGTTTAGTAAATAAACATATAAAGAAATATACAAACAGTGAATAAACATATAATTATAAATATATTTATTATAATATATAACTTCTATCTATCTATCTATATCTATATCTATATCTATATTATTTTATTTCTTTTTTTATTTTATAAAACATTATGTTTATTTATATTTTTATATATATATGTTTACATATATATGTAAGATATATTTTTGATTAAATTCTATTGTAATATTATTAATATTTATTGATATATATATATATTATTTTATATTATTTTATTTATTTATTTTTTTTTTTATTCTTTTCTAAGATAAAAAATTGAAAAAAAAAAAAAAAAAAAAAAAAAAACACTTGTTTATATATTATATATTAAAAATAAAATTTAATTTTATTTATTTATTTATTTATTTTTATTTATTTTTATTTTTTATTAAAGTAATATAATGCTTTTTTTTTTTTTTTTTTTTTTTTTTTTTTATATATATATAAATATATTATGATTATAATATCATTACTATTGTTATTTCTAAACATATTATTTTAATAGTTGTTTTTAACTTTGTATAGTCTTCTATATGATGCTTTTAATTGCTTTCTTTTTCTTTTTCTTTTTCGTTTTCATTTTCTTTTATATTTTCTTTTAATTATTAAATAATTATTATCATTACTTTCATTTCTATTATTATTATCATTACTTTTTATAAAATTAATTATTTGAGTTAGTTTTTAAGATAATTTTTTTTTTTTTTTTTTTTTTAATCAAAAACAAAAAATTTTTTTATTTTTCTTTCTAATAATGTAAAATAATATATATATATATATATATATATATATATTATTGTTATATTAATGTTTTGGTGTTATACTTTCTAGGGTACTATTATCTAGTGTTTTAAAATCTATAGTTTTCCATTGATCTTTAGGTATGGTTTGCCACCATATTTTTTTTTCTAAACCAAATTGACGATCAATCATATAGGAATAACAAATAGGATTCTTTAAAACTACTTCAGGTATTTCATAATAGAGAATTTCTTTATTTTTATTATATTGTTTTTGAATTTCTGGATCATTTTCATTTTCGTAACTTTGCCATGTTGTGAAAGAAAAATCATATTGATATCCAACTTCCGGTGATTCAGGATAAACAACAGTATTATTATAATATTTAAGTTTTCCAAAAATATGAAGTCTATTTTTAATACGATCAATGATTTGTTGACGTCGTTGCTCATTTGATAAAAAGAAGTAGTAATCAAAATGTGAATAGGATAAAACTTTATTTAATAAATGATCAATTGTGGGTAAAAAGTTACTCATATGCCATCCTCCACTCCAAAATAAAATATCATTCTTATCAAAGAAATCGTTCATTGGTCTGACAGTGATAAATCTCATATATTCACCAAGATAACCTTCTCCATCCTTATCATCATTTTCATTGCGTGTATAACTGTAACCTTGATATGGATCAAAATTTGGAAGAGTTAATGGATCAACATAAGATTCCTCATTTTCTTTTGTTTCTGGTCCATCTTTTTTACTAAACGATGTTGCTATTGTTGAATTTGATGGTATTGTGTTTGAGGGAATTGAATTACGTTTTCTCCATTTACTGTATTTATCATCTGGCATAATATTTCCATCTCCTTCGCTTTTGGTATATTCATAATGTTTAGGATATTGACCTAATGCTCTTCTTGCATCAAAAATTGCAATATTAGGGTTAACCTTGGTACCAAGAGTAGGGTCATCCACAAATTCAAAAGAATATTCATAGGACCAACTAAGAATACCAACAGATATTTCTCGATCATATACTAATTTTGGAAAACCATATTTATCTCTTTCTAGTTTTTTATTTAACTCTTTATCCTGTAGATAACTATCTACTTTCTTTTCATGGGATGATTGAGGTCCTCCTCCAATACCAGCTTGTAAGTGTTCCCATCCTCCACATTTTTTTAAACGAGTAATAACATGAGGCTTTGGCATTTCATCTAAGTCACCATGCATGAATATGTCACCATGTCTAGCTTCTACTGCCCTTAATCCCATTTCTATTACATGACGTCTTGCTAAATGCTCTTTAGTAAAAGGGGAACGAAAGAAATTACACACGCTACTCATTGGATATGGGAAAGCTATGATTTTATCTTTGAATTTATCGTAACGATCTGTTTCCAAAAGCATACGGGTGAAATAAAGGGGTTTTGCTTTTCCAGAAAATGTGGCATTTGATTCATAAATAACAAAATAATCAAAAAGTTCATAATATTGTGAAAGATAAATATCTAATAAGTCAAATTCCGTGTTAAACAATATAAAACTAAAAATACGTCGATGTCTAGGATCCGGAACTTCATCCATACGACTAGTAACAACATTTTTATAATAGGAAATTATATCTTCTTCATTTGTTAATTCCGTTTCTTTCTCTTCGTAATAACCATAATCAAACGGATGATATGTATCTGAGATTAAAGATTTTACATCTTTATTATAATAATTTGGTACAATTTTATCATCATTTTTAGACCATTCATTCCAATTTTTTATTTGATTTGTAATACTATGTAAGTGTAATGAATATGGTCTTCCCTTTCCATGATCAGATTTAAAATTAACTATTTGTATACTTTGATCTTCACATTTAGGATTCTTCATTTCCTCAGAATAATGAATTGGTTCTAAATTTGGGCAAGGAGGGGTATATAATTCCCAATTGTCCAATGTGTCATTATTAGGGATTTTCTGACTATATATTTCATTCGTTATGTATTGATTAACATCAATGCCATATTTATCAAAATATGATTCTCCTTTAATTTTTGAAAACAATTCATCTGTAATTATTGGTTCCTCACATGTATAATAAGTTAAATGAATATAATAAAGAAATGATATACCACCAGTTAGAAAAACTATAAATATTAAAATCAATGGTATTTTCCATTTTAATATAAATCGTTTTATCTTTTTTATTTTATTAACTTCATATATTTGCTTTTCAGATCCTTCAGTTGTCGGATCTATCTTTACATAAGAATACTCCATTTTATTATTTACATATATATTTTTTCTTACTTATTTCAAATGTATTATAATTGTTAAAATTTCCTGTATATATATATATATAATTATATAATGCTTTTAATATAAATTTATTTTATTTGTTGTAGATTTTTATATAAAAAACAGTTGCATTATGAATTTAATTAATTATTTTTTGTTTTTGAAAGATTTTGTTAAATTATTGAAATCTAAAACTTTCATATAATTTTATATTATAATAAATAAATAAATAAAAAAATAAATAAATAAAAAAAAAAGGCAGATTATATAAATTATTGATAATATTCTATTTATAATATTAATTATATAATTAATGTATTTTTTTATTGTTTAATTTTATAATTTCAAGTTTATTATTATTATTTAATTTTTTTACCTTTTATAATTAATTAATATTTATCTACTATAAAAAAATTTCAATTTGCTATAAATAATTAAAGATAAATATAATAGTTGTAATATAGTAATGAATGTAAATTATAACTGCTTATTTCTTGTAATTTTTTAAAAAAATTAATAATTTAAGCATTTTATATTCTATCATAGACAAATGCTAATACGTTTTTTATTTTATTTTATTTTATTTTTTAAGTTTGTTTAAATTTATTTATTATAATTTTATACTCAAGTCTCCAATATTTATATAGTATGATTCGATAGTATTTTAAATTTTTAAAAATTATGTAATATTTTATTTAAAACTTTTTTTTTTTTTTCATTAAATTATTAAATTATATGATATTTTCAATATAATATTATAATTATTAATCCTATGTCCAATTAATTAGAATAAAATTACAATATATATATATATATATTTATTTTTTTTTTTTTTTTTTTTTTTTTTTTTTTTTTTGAAATTTATGTTATAATTAAGAATAAAAACATATTTTATATTTAGATAAAATTAAAATAATAATTTTATAATAAAGAACTTTTATTAGCATTTTATTGAAATAAAAAAAAAATAATTTTCTTTTTACTTATTTAACTAAATATATATAATTTAATTAAAATATTAACAATAAAATATATATATATTTTCTTTTTTCTTTTTTCTTTTTACCTTTTTTTTTTTTTTTTTTTTTTTTTTGTTTTGTTTTGTTTGTTTGTTTGTTTTGTTTTGCTTTGTTTTTTTTTTTTTTGTTTTGTTTTAGTTTTTGTTTGTTAATAATCACTTTTGTGTTTGTTAATAAAAAAAGAATTATTAAATATTTATATATATATATTTTTAATAATTTATAAATATATATATCACATATAATAATTTATTTAAAATTACAAAAAAAAAAAAAAAAAAAAAAAAAAAAAGGATCGAAACACAACACAACTCAACAAAAAAAAAAGTAAAACAAATATTACTAAAAATTGATTGATAATAGTAGAAATATCATTTAATAATAATTTATTTCTTGAAATATATGATTCATTTGTGCAAGAAGTTTTATATATTATATTAATAAATTTTAATATTTTAAGAATTATTATTTTTACAAAAAATAATTTTTTAAATAACGTATAAACAAAAATATTTAAAATAACAATTAAATAAAATTACTTATAATATAAAATAAAAACTGATAAAAGAATAATAAAGTCTAAAGATATTTTTTCTTTTTTTTTTTTTTTTTTTTTTTTAAAATAAAATAATTATTTCATATGATATTTAATGACGATAAAAATTTATTTCATATTATATGAATAAATGATATAAGTACTATTTCAAAAAAAAAAAATCAAAAAAAATAAAACAAAAAGAGCATATAAAATTAATAATATTATTGTTAAATTAATAAATAGTAATAATATATAATAAAGAAAATAATAATAAAAATAATAAATAATAAATAATAAATAATAAATAAATCAAAATAGAAAAGTTAATGATTAAATTTTAATTTATTTTATTTTTTTATTTTTTTTTTTTTTTTTACTTTTTTTATTTTATAAATATTCATGTTTTATTAAAATATATAATTTAAATTATATCTATAATAATAAATATTAATTTAAGTATTTTATTATTTTTAATATTATTTCTATTAATTTATCATATGTTATTAATAATATATTTTTTGTTTTATTTTATCATTATTGTTATAATTTTATTTTAATATTTACTAACAACAATATATAATATATGTAAATTAAAAAAGAGAAAAAAATTCTAAAGAAAAATAAAAATAGATTAGAATGATTTTATTTAATATGGTTTATTTAAATTTAAGTTTCCATTTAATCCATTTAGACCATTAAGTCCTGCCATATTAGTATTAGTGCCTAAGATGTTATTATTAGTTCCACCTAAATTATAATTCATTGTATTTCCTGGTAAACCACTATTTAATGAAACACCCATTCTTGGATTTGTTATAGCAGTAGTTTGAGTAGTAGTCGTCATACTAACAATACCAGTCTTTAATCCTGGATTTATCATATTATTGCCAAGTAAGTTATTTCCAGTCATTAAACTATTATTAAGACCTGTTCCAATACCACTACTATAATTGGTATAGTTAGAGCTTGTGGTATAATTACTTGATGGAACTAAAGACGAAGCGGAGTTTATACCAAAAGTAGTTGTACCTAATCCAGAACCTAGAGTATTAGTAGTATTTAATCCAGAACTTAAAGTACTAGTTTTTCCTAATCCATTACTTGTATTTAATGAATTATTAGTGCTTAATCCTGAATTTAATGTTGGATTTAAACTGCTTATACTTGAGGTTGTCAATGCATTTGAAATTCCTAAACTACCAATGGTTGGTGTGTTGTTTATTCCCAAATTCATATTATTATTACCGTAGGAATTTGTATTTGAACTAAAGCTATTCATGCCTGAATTATTCATAGATGATGAAGGTAAAGCTAATGCTTTATTCATTGAATTATTCATCGAATTGGTATTATTAGATAATAATGAATCACCTCCTAATTTAATTAATTGAGTCTAATGGATATTTATAAATTTTCGAAATAATTATTTATATTAATACATATTTATATGATAATTAACACTTTTAAATGTAAAAATATATAAATATATTAACAATTACCTGATTAATAATTGAAGCTGAATTTATTACATCATAAAATATTTTAATTATATAATTATAATGACCATAATAAAAATTAAAAATATTTATTAATATATATATATATATATATAAAGTATTTTATATTTTAATTATTATATTATTATTATATATGATATTATATATAATACTTTGTCCATTTGGATTAATACTTGTTTGTGTATTATTCATGAATGATGAATAATTATCTATTTATTAAATATATCAAAAATAAATAGTAATATTATTTTATTATTTATTATCATTATTTATTATACAAAATTTTAAAATAAGTAATCAAAATTTTAAAATAAGTAATATAAATTGTAATATTTTAACTAAAAAATATCTAAAAATAATAAATATTTACTATTATTACTATTATTTCCACCATTATATTTACTTGAGAATGGATTATCAGCTTGAGTTAGCATTTTATTGTTATTATTCAGATTATTTATACCATTCATATTATTATTCATATTGTTTATACCACTCATATTACTATTCATAATGCTCATATTACCCATATTATTAACCATTAAAGTATTTGCTTTTTCTTTATTTATTTATTTTTTAAATTATTAATTATTAAATATAATTATATAAATAATTATTAATAAATAATGAATAAAATTAATAATTAAATATATATTAATATATATTTATTTTTAACTTACTGGCTGCTCCCATTTTATTAATTTTATCTATATTTTCTTTTTCTTTATTCTTTTCTTTAATTGCATTCATCATATTATTCATATTATTCAGAGCATTCATATTATTCATAGTATTCATATTATTCATAGTATTCATATTATTCATATTATTCATATTATTCATATTATTCATATTATTCATATTATTCATAGTATTCATATTATTCATATTATTCATATTATTCATATTATTCATAGCATTCATATTATTCATAGCATTCATATTATTCATAGCATTCATATTATTCATAGTATTCATATTATTCATAGCGTTCATATTATTCATAGAGTTCATAGTATTCATAGCGTTCATATTATTCATATTATTCACAGTATTCATATTATTCATATTCATAGATTTCATATTATTCATAGCATTCATATTATTCATATTATTCATATTATTCATATTATTCATAGTATTCATAGTATTCATAGTATTCATAACATTCATATTATTCATAGTATTCATATTATTCAGAGTATTCATATTATTCATATTATTCATAGTATTCATATTATTCATAGTATTCATATTACTCATAGCATTCATAGTATTCATAGTATTCATATTATTAGTGTTATTCATAGTACTCATGTTCATGCTATTCATATTATTTATGTTTAGAGAAGTACTTTTAAGATTCATTGGATCATTTGTAATTGATGATTTGCTGTTATTAGTTTGATTAGGAAATACAACTTGAGTTGATAATGCCGAAGTTCCAGTTGGTATAAATCCAAAAGAATTAATATTGTTTGTTGGAATTAATGGAACTGGCAATGTACCAAGTGGTTTTGGGGCTTGCTGTTGAACTGGCTTTGATGACATTGATTGTGATGATTGTGGAATTGATTGTAACGGTTGTTGAATTGATTGTATTGGATTTGAAGATTGTGATGCTGATTGAGATGTTGACTGTAATGATTTCGAAGACTGAGGTGTTACAGGAGAACGTTTTATTGGAGAACTTTTTATAGGTGAACTTTTTAAAGGAGATCGAACCATTTTTGTTGGTGAAAATGCTTCAGAAATATTTGTATTAACAGGGGATATATTACTTGGCTTTGGTCTTGGTCTTCCAGTTTGTTTACTCTGTAAATTATTTTCTTTTTCCGTAAGATTTGGTTGCCATGGATCATTTTCACGTTCTTGAGGTGCACTTGCAGAGAAATCATCAAATCCTGGAGTGCTTTCTGAAAATTCATTTTCCCATGTAGGTGTTGTACTTGTTGGTGACTTCTTTTGAGAGGACTGTCTTTTTCTTTGTGGAGTAGCCCAATTATCACCTGGGAATAAGTTTTCTGATTCTTTTGCACCAATAACTACACGATGAGAAGGTGAAGGTTCATTATTATTAATTTTATTAACATTTGAAGATGTTATTTTTTTACTGAGTTCTGTTATAGCTTCAGTCGTTATTGGTGTTGGTGTTTTACCATTTGTTGCTAAATTATTTATATATATAATAAATAGAATTTCAGAATATAAAGATTAAACTAATAGAAAAAAAGTTTATTTAATTTGAAATTTATTATAAAAAATATTTATACTTTTTCGAGATGTTTTAATAATTGGGGTGTTTGAATTAGCAGATTTAACAGATTTTTTTAGAGAAGAAGTTCTTTTTGTAACCTCAGTATTCTGTGGGGACTTTTTTTCTTTTGATTTATCAATAATCTCAGTAGATATAGAGGGATTAAATGATACAGAATGTTTCCTTTTATCATTATTAATAGAATCAGCAACAGCTTTACCTATATCACCAGCAGCTTCGCATTCCTCTTGTTGTAGTTTTCTTGCCAATTCTTCATCTTTTTTAACTTGTTCTTCCATTGCTTTCTATTGATCGTTAATATATATATATACATAAATAAATATAATAATAATTAATATAGCACAATATAATTATTATAAAAGTATTTATTTAATTTTATTAAACCTTTGCATTTTCATGGTCTTGTAATGTTGCTTTTTTAACACGAATTATATCACCCTCTCTTAATCCCATTTTCTTTAAGATATCGTGATCAGCATCTAAAATTAATTCTTCATCAAATTTTTCTTTAACAAATCTTTCAGCATAATGTTTAGCACTATACTCATCAATTCCAACTTTAGTGAAGAATAATTTCCAATTAAATCCATTATAAACATATGGATTTTTATCTTTATTGACATTATTACTTCTTGGTTGTGGTGGACGTGTTGCTTCCATTGGTCTTGTTGGTAATTGTGGTGGAACATTACCACTCTGTCTTCTAAAGTTAACTGAATTAGAACCCGTTTCTGAGCCTACTGATGTAGATTTTAATTCTTTTGATAATTCTTCTGTAATAACTGGTCTTTGTGGCATTGTGGGTGGTGTATCTATAGTAGAAGATCTTTTTGGGATAGATGGTGGAATAACTGGGTCAATAGGTCTTTGTGGAAGTGGGGGTGGAACAGTTGATTCAGAAGGTCTTTTTGGCATTGGTGGAGGAACTGTTGATTCAGAAGGTTGATGAATATCTTCAACAGGTTTTTCTAGAATTGGTGGCGGTTGATGAGTTTCTTCAGCAAGTCTTTGTGGAAGTGGCGGTGGGACTGCTTCATTTCTTTCTGGAAGAGGTGGTGATACGGCAGATTCTATTGGTCTACTTGGTAACGGAGGAGGAGATGTTTCATTTATTTGTGGAACTGGTGGTGGTGGTGGTGCTGTTGCTGTTTCATTTCTTTCTGGAATAGCTGGTGATACTACAGATTCAATTGTTCTATTTGGTAACGGAGGAGGAATTTCATCTCTTTGGGAAGGTGATGGAATTGTTTGTAGTGTTTCTTCTTTTGAAGGTAATAAATGTTGACCCGTCATGCTTTCAACAAATTGAACATCAGCGATAGATAACTTATCTAGGGCAACATCGATAGTCTTTCCATTGAGCTTGTGTAATTGAACTTTACCATTTTTTAATCCAAGATATTCAGCTTCAACTTTGAAAGCACCAGATTTATCAACCCATGTTCTGAAATTATCGTGATTAATTTCTTTAATATTTGATTTAATTTATTTTATTATTTATATTTTTATATCAAATTTATATTATATTGGATTTTATATATTATGAAAAAAATATTAGATTGAATATAATGTGATAATGTATTAATATTTATTTTATATTAATATTATAATTATTTTTTAAATAATATATTATTAAATTATATAAATTAGTAAAAAATATTTTATTTTTTGTAAATATATTTAAGTACTTATATTACCATTTTGAGTTGCCTTCGTTTGTGATTGTGGAGAAATAACTGGGTTAAATTGATTCTGTTGCTATAATTATATTTTTATTTTAAAAAAAATGTGAATTTAATTGCAAAACTATTTATATATTTAATTATTATACATAATAATTATAATATATACCTCTTGAATAGATACACCACTAGTATTTTGAATTTGACCAGGTTCTTTAAATTCAATATAAGTACGGGGAACTAATCCTTCACCACCTCCAGTTTTTGAGATTAAACGAACTTTTACCCATTCTGGATCAGAATTATCCAATACGGTTAAATTATCATTTTCGGTTATTGTTAATTCTTCCTCATCTTGAGCTTCATAATCATAGAGAGCAACTGCAATTTGTGTTGAAGTTTGATTTTGCTCAGTATTTTGTTCGTT
This sequence comes from Neocallimastix lanati (nom. inval.), assembly GCA_016946835.1. Classification (NCBI taxonomy): domain Eukaryota; kingdom Fungi; phylum Neocallimastigomycota; class Neocallimastigomycetes; order Neocallimastigales; family Neocallimastigaceae; genus Neocallimastix; species Neocallimastix lanati (nom. inval.). Next base: position 1,244,603 of record JACVTC010000039.1, on the reverse strand, counting down.
CATTGTTCTAACTGGTGATGGTGAGATAGCTGAAGTTGTTTCAATTGGTGGTGGTGCTGATGATATAATATTACTTTGACTACATGACTATGGATATATTATTTTTTATTTTAATATCAAAAATATAAAAAAAATAAAGTATATTTATATTTATAAATCAAAAAAAAAAAAAAATAAAAAGATTAATTAAATAATAATAACTAATGATATAAAAATATCATAATATATGATGAAATAATAATAATTACACTTCTCTTTAATTGAATTGTAGTAAACATTCTATCTAAATCGGACTTTTGACATGCAATAGTAAATACTTTGCTATTCTTTAGTTCTATTGCAATTTTCTTTGATTTTTTTTTACAATTATTTATATCAGCCAATTCCCATTTATTTAATATTTTCTAATAATCAATTTTTATAATAATAATATAAAAAAATTATAATTAAAATTATATAAAAGTAAGTATTCATTCTCATTAATATGTATATATAAATATATTATTTACACTATCGGAATTCCTAATTAAATAAATGATTTGATTATCAACACCAAGTTTACCCTTTTGTTTTTTTTTATTATCTTTATCATTAATCTTAATTATTGTCACGATATATAATAGATAAATAAATAAATAAATAAATAAATAATTAATTAAATAAATAAATGTAGTTATATATTTCAATTTATATTACTAAATTAATTTTTATATTTATATAAATATTATTTTAATTTACTTCTACTGGCCAATAGGTAATATTTTTTGGTGCTGTAGAGTTCATTGTCATTGCATCCTTGAAAGCATTCAATGCCTCCATAGCTTGCTCAGAAACTTCTTTCATATGTGATAAAGATTGCTGTGGAATTGGAGCTTCTTCTATTGTTTCATTAACATTATTTTGGACTACTTGGTCAACTGGACTTACTTCAACGACCTCATCGACTTTACCAGCTTCACCATTCTTATTTATATAAATTATTTAGTTATTATTTTTTTTAAATAAAAAAATATTTAAATTAATATAATTTATATACTTCTTCCACATATGTTGCCGGGACAAAACCTAAAAGACCATTAGCACCTTTTACTAACCACCAATCATTATCATCCTTCTCATATATTTGTAATGGTTCGTTTTCATTCAATGTTAATTCTTCATTATTTTGACTTTCATAACTATATAAAGCTATACCTTGAGATATACAAGGTAACTTTAATAAAAATTAAGATTAATAAATATAATAAATTTAAAAACATAATTAAATAATTAAATAAAATAATAACAACAACAACAACAAAAAAATATATATATATTAAAATAAAGCATAATAGTAATAGTTATACTTCTTCAACATAAGAAGATGGAAATAAACCCTCGGTTAATTTTTCTTTATTTTTTCCTTTCCACCAACCATCATTTTCTTCTTGGTCTTTTTCAAGTACATATACAATATCGTTTTCTTTTAATTCAATTTCACCCTCTTCCTGTGGTTCATAATCATAAATTGCTTTAGCAATTGTAACATATGCCATGTTATTTTAACTAATTTAATTTATTTTTTTTTTTTTTAATAAAATTCTATTTTTAAAAATTATATTATCAAAAGTAAAAAATTAAATATGTTAATTCTTTTTGTAACATATGTATAATAAAAATTATATGAATTCTTTTTTTTTTTTTTTTTTTTTTTTTAATATATAATAAAGTTTTATATTCAATTTATTAATTAATTTAATATAATATATATAATAAAAAAGAAGTATTTTATTATTATTTAACTAGTACTGAATATTATTAAATTATATTATTAACAGAATTATCTTTTTCCATAAATACTATCATAACATATTAATGTATTAAAATTCCATACAATATTCTTGATGTATTATTATTTATTGCTATAAATACAAATTCCATTTAATTAATAATTATTTTAATATTATTTATAATATAATGATATTAAATAATTCAATTATTTTGTCATAAATATTTCTATTCAGTACAAAGTTATTTATTGAATTTTATATTATGATATACTGAAATGCATTATATTTTTTTTTTTTTTTTTTTTTTTTTTTTGGTTTTCGAATTTAAAAAAATTATTATGGATAATTACTTCTTCAATGGTTTATTTAATTTAATATTTTCTTTTATACGACTTTTTTTATTTATCTGTTTTTTTTAAGAAAATGATTATTACATAACTCATATATATTAGATAATATAGATAATAATATACTTTTTTTCTTATCTCGCCTAAATCTTTTTCCTCGTTTTTTTTATATTTTAATTTTTTAATGCTATTTTTTTTTTTAATTATATTTCTTTTTAATTTTTTTCTTGTTTTTCCAAAAATTATTGCAATTATAAATTATAATTAGCTAATGGCTAATGAAATGTTAAATTTTATTTTAAAATTATTGTCAAGAAATGAAAGTTTTAAATTTTTATATATAAATATATTAATAAAATAAAATTAAATTTTAATTACTTCATAAAAAAAAATATAAAATACTACAATTACTATTATTATAATAATAGTAATGGCATTATCGAATTTATTTGTATAAATTATTAATAAATAAAATAATTCTTCTATTTATAATAAATTATGAATATGAAGAAAAATAATTTTAAAAATATTTAAAAAAATTTTTTTAATTAAAAATTATTTTTTTATATAGCTTAATAATAATTAAATTGTATCATTTTAATAAACTCATTAATGAATTTATTTATTATTACTACAAATTCTAATTTCTTTTTATTATAATTTTAATTTTATTTAATTCAAATTTTAATAATTAATTAATCAGTAAATTATGTTTAAATTTAGACATATATATTGTAATATACTTTATGACAATTTTTATTAATAAATAAAAATTTAAACCTTCACCTGTTTTTAACTATTTAAACTTTCATATTCCACCTTTTTTTTAACCGCTTTAGCAATAGTTTTTTATAATTAATAATAATAATATTTATGATAATTATAATAATAATTAAAATATTCAAAATTATTATTAATAGTTTATTAATAATTATGATAATAATAATAATTAATTAATACAAATAGAAAAAGCTTTTTTAACCCAATAATTAATTAATCGAAATATTGAAGATAAAAATTGTTTCAAAATAAATTTTATTGATTAATCCAAAATAATTGATTGTCTTATCAGTAATAAAATGATTAAAATAATTATATTAATAATATAATTTAGCAAAACTGTAATTGATTAATTAATATAATTATATTTAATTTTTTAATTGAAAATTTTTTTATAATTCTTTTATAGAAAAGATGTATAAAAAGTTATTAAATACATTATAAATATTATCAAACTGTTATATTCAAGTCCAATTCTTTTTAAGAATTTTTATAAAAAAACCTAGAAATAATAATAGAGCAATTAATTATTACAATTTAAATTTATTAGAATATAGAAAAATAAACATTGAAAATATATTATGTCTTCTACAGTTAACTAATATAGTACTTTTATTAAAATGAAAAAAAAAAAAAAAAAAAAAAAAAAAAAAAAGTAGATGATTAGGATTATCAAGAAGAATTTATATTTATTATAAATTGTTTTAAACATAAAAAGGAATTGTCAACTCACTGAAAAATATTTACTAGATGTAAGTACCAATAAATAATAATAATAATTGTATATTATCTTTAAAATAATATTAATTCTTATTCTTGTAGCGATATACACTGAAGAAGGAAAAAGTATAGTTAAGGAATTAAAAGTCTTTTGATAGCAGAAAATTAATAATTGTATTATCAGTTAATAATAAAAATTGTATCATAATAAAATAGTTTTTTAAAAGTAATATGATAAATAAATTTATTTTTTTAAAGTCATTCTTAATAATAATAATAATAATAGATCATTTCACTTTTTTTTTTTTTTTTTTTTTTAATTTTTTAATTTTTTAATTTTTCGGTTCCCTTCTTTTTTCTTCACATTGATTTTATTATTTATTTTTTATTCTTAATTATTCATTTATGATATATTGAATAATATATTGAAAAAAGTTTCGTTTTTTAATATAAAATAAAGTATGAATCTTTATATACATCAATATATTATTGAATATAAAAATTATTATAGGTTATTAAATCTTCATTTTGTTTAAAAAAGAAATATAATTAAAAGAAAAAACGAAAATGAACATTAAAGCAAATTTTTAAATATATATTATTTAAAAATCTCATCTCATTAGTTATTTTTTATTTATTTTTTATTTTATTTTATTAAATTTTTTAATTATATTAATATTTTTTTAATATTATTAGTCTATTCATTTACTATCTTTCTATTTTTTTTTTTAAAAAATAATTTTTAGAAAAGTAATCGTTTATTTGATATATATTTTTTACTTTGAGAGTTGATAATTGAAGTGCTTTATTATTAAAAATTTTATTGTAAAATATTATTTTGTATATATTTGTATTTATAATTATTTATTCCAAAGCTTATTTATTAGGAAATTTATTCTATATAAATTTAAATATTAATTACTTGTATATTATTTATTATTATTATTATTATTATTATTATTATTATTATTATTATTATTATTATTATTATTATTATTATTATTATTATTATTATTATTATTATTATTATTATTATTATTATTATTATTATTATATATTAAAAATTATAAAACTTTTATATAATTATTCAATAGTTAATATTTTTTAATTATTGAAAAATGAAATAATTATCAATTCTTTTAATAGTCATGATAGTACTATGAATAATATCAAATATAACTTTCTCCAATTAAATTATTTAAATAATAATAAATAATAAGAATTTACGTTTTATACTAAGTCACAGATTTAATATAAATTTTAAAAATTATGGATTGTTACATGAATTAAAAAAAAAAAAAAAAAAAAAATATAAATTTTAAAAATTATGGATTGTTATTAGATATTACTTTTAGATACTAGATGTTTGATTAAACATTTGTTTTAATCCTTTTAAAATTTATCATAATAAAGAATCACTTATTAATAAACAATTAAATTTTTTATTTTCTATTGATAATAAATTTCTGTCTAACAAAATTATTTTTAACACTATAGTATAGGTAATAGAGTATTACAATATCTTGATATCAGTACTATAATCATATAATCATAGCTACCTTAATTTAAATATAGATATGGTGATTAGAATTAAAAATGTCTAATTAGTACAATATTTAGTAGAAGATGAAGAATTATATTTTTCTATTAATATTTATGAAAAAGGTATGAAAGAAAAATATCCAATTATTATATATATCTATAGTAGCTATATGGAATTATTTGAATGTATACTAAATCATGGTACATATTGTAATACCAAGAATAAATAATGGTAATCCATTTCTATTTATTACATATTAGTAATAATCTTTTGAATAATACAAAAGATTTATTTTTATTATATAGATTTTTATAATTATTTAAAATTTTTTTAAATTTATTATATTTTTAATACTATTAAATATAACACTTAAAAAATCAGAAATGATAATTATATTTTGTTATGTGATTATTTATTTATTTTAATGCTTTTACATTTAAAAAGACTTATTCATTTAAGAATATGTTATTACATGTTATTTATAATTATTTTTCTATAATAATCAAACATTACAAGTAACATTTAACATTACACTGCATAATACTATCAAATTGAAATATTTGATTATCATTCTTTTTTTTTTTATTAATAATTACAATAAATTATAATATTTTTAGTTGATTATTCTATTAATTATACATTTTTTAAAATAAAAAAATATAAAATGTAACAATAATAATAAAATATAATTATATATATTATTTTCTCATTTAATATTAACATATTATTTTTTTTATTATATATAATAATATAATAAAATACTTAAAATGTAATTGTTAAAATATTTTATTTTTCTAAATATTTTTAAAATTCTTCATTTTATTAAATTGGTACATATTACAATTTTAATATCGAATATCAGCTTCTTTTTATGTTAATGAAATTATTTTTTTAATTCAACTTTTCCAGCAATTAATTGAAATTAAAGTAATCATGTTGTACTATTAATTTCAAATTATCGCTAAATTGGAAATCGGTTGTTTTTCAATTATTAATTACTTTTTAATTTCATTCCGAAATTTCTTTGTATGTAAAATATAAAAAAATAGCTCTTATGACTTTATTATTTATTAAATCACTTATAACTTATGAAGATGATATTCTATAATTCTTCTTGTACATTCTCTACAAAAATTAATAAGGATTATAAATAATAATATATTGAGGTTAAAAGTATTTTTCATTTGGACATCATATTCATTTGAACTTAAGAACCAGCTTCATAAGTATACAAAGTCATTTTATCTCTTTCGAGTTATAATTAATGATTGTGCAATTGGAAATGCTTCTAATTTTCTTAATGTATGAATTAATGCTTTTATTGGATTTGATCATATTAAAGCTTGAAGTATTTAGTCCTTAAAATTAATTGTCTTCTTATTTGGATTTATTCCCATCCTATATTACTGAATATCTTAACTTTGAAGAAATGATTCTAAAATGCTTGGAAGTATAAATTTATAAAAACAAATAGATAAAGAATAAATTTATTAATTTAATATCAATTTGAATATATTTAACCTAAAAAAGAAAAAAAAATAATAATGTCAATATATTTACTATTATAAATATAAAAAATTTAATAGTTATTAGAATAAAAAATGATTAATATTAATTAGTTTTTTAATAATATAAAAATAATGCTATTAGAAATTATTCAAAATATAACAAATTATACATAAAAAGAAAATTTTTATTAATATAATAATTTATGTCTTTATTTTATATATATATATATATATATTTTTTTTTTTTTTTTAGTTTAGTTTAATAGATCTTTCACCAGAATTTATATACATAATATTTATATTGAATTATTGAATAAAATAATTATTATGGCAAATGTGAAAATCTACATTTATTATAAATTTTAATAGCCATGTTGGTCCAGTCGGTTAGGACGATACAGGTCACTGTAGAGGGCGGGGTTCGAATCCTCGGCATGGCACCAAATAATCGGATGAGGTTTCTATCCTGGGATATCATGAGACCACACGTGATGTCCATAAGGCTTTCCCTCAGATGATTATTTCACCCAACCCTGATACTACGCTTTGAATTGAAGCATAGACCTTGATGATTGTAAAATTTCCAATCGCCAATGATTACACCCACTAGGGAGGAGTTAATGGTTCCGTTCTGATGCTCGTGGTCATTAGAGATATATGTAGGAACGTTAGGAATGCATCTCCGGGCAGTGTGTAACGACGATTGAGAGCGGCGAAGCTGATACAGTATGCCAATAACTCATCACCTTACAGTTAATTAATAACTGTATGGCCATATGGGAGATGGGTACCCATATGTGCAAGTCTATGTTTTTTTTTTTTGTTATAAATTTTAATACATAAAATCATTTTTTAGTTTAAATTTATTTTCAATGTTAAAATTTATGGTTAGGCTATATATATAAAAATATATATAAAAAATACATATATATATATTCTTTTTATATAAAAATATATTTTAATATATTAAATTGTTTTAACATTTAAATTATCTGTTTTATTTAATTGAAATATTATTATATATTCAAAAAAAGTAATATAATTTTAAATTACCAATAAATTTTATGTTAATAAATTTTTCAATTTCAATTTTTTGTTTTATTTTTTTTTATTACATATAATTATTAAATTATTTTATCTAATACTATTATAATTATTAATTTTCATCTAGAACTTTGATTTTAATCTATAAATAAAGCAATTTAATGTCATTATAATAAATTTAATAAATAATATATATATAAAATAAAATAAATATATATATTTTACATATAATTAATTCTTGTTAAATTAAATTTTTTGAACTAATTATAAACAAAAAGGAAAATGGATAGGTTTTTATCCCATGGTTTTTTATATATAATATCAAATAATACATTTCATTAATAATATTATATTACATAAATATTTTTTTTAAAAATACTTAGAAAATATATATATGGTGAAAGAAATTACTAAATAATATAAATAGTTTGATGAAATGGAAATTAAAAAAAGTTTTATAAAGGAAATTATCAAAATTAAATGAAAAATTTAAAAAATATATAATTTGAATATTTATAATAAATAACAGTAATTGTTGAATTTATAAGCCAATAAATAATATTAATATGGATTTCATACCAATAGTTACTTGGAAAACTCATTTTTTTAAATTAATAATAACAATCATAATAATTATTTGTCAATATTATTGTTATAAAAATTTAAAATTTCAAAGTGATAAATTCATCATTTTTTTAGACTTTGAGTGTATTAAGAGAAGAAGGAATTTCAATAAATGTAATATATAATATATAATATATAATATATATATTATATATTATATTTTACTGTCTTGTTAAAATTGATACAACATATTTTTATAATCAGAAATAAATAAAATAAGATTTTGTTCAATTTTAAAAATATAATCCTTTGTAAAACTTTTTTTATTATTTACTGTATATAATTATTTATATTTCTATTAATATAAAATTATGAAATAGTTATATAATAATAATAATAATAATAATAAAAATGTTAAAATTTTATTTTATTAGAATTTTTAGAAAATTATTATATACAATTCTATTAAAATAAAATTATCATTTTTATTTTATTAACTCATATAAAATACTAATAGTTAAAGAAACAATATACTATATAAATATATTTACTAACAAAATATATATATATTTAATAATTTTGATAGTGAAGATAAAATATTTAATAATATCCTTTTGATATTAATAATGAAATAATAATAATAACACTATTGAATATTTATTTTTATTTTTATTTTTATTTTTAATTTTTTTTTGAAATTCATTAATTAAATGAGATCTATATAAATTAAATTATTCTTTAACAAATTAAATACCTCCAGAAAGAATAAAAATTTTAAGTATTATTGAAAAATTAGGTTGTTCTAATGGAGAAGTATATTCTAAATTATCAGAAAATTTAAAAAAGGCAATATTAAAAGCTATTCAAACAGCCGATAAAAATAAGTAATTATTAAAAAATTAATTAAATAATTTTCATCTTTCATTATTATTATTATTATTATTATTATTATTATTATAAGAAAAAATATATAAACATATAACATTAATATTCTAAAAAATGTATTTATTTATATATTTAACTATTAAGAATTGAAAAATTAATAAATAAAGCAGCACCATATATTTCTGAACCAGGCTTATGTCAAATTCCTATCGAATTGTATAGAAATCAAAGTTATGTCCCGGATAATATATTGAAAAAACTTGAAGAAAATGATAAAATATACGAGGTAATAATAGCATTATAATTACAGTCATATATTTAATATTATTAAATAAATTTACTAATAACATTTTTTATAATTATTGTTAATTTTAAAAATGAAAAAGAAATGTCCATTAGAAATTAAAATACAAATATGGGAAAAATGGAAGGATCGTTTTGTAGAAGAATTAATTCCATTATTTAAAAATTATGAAAGTGATGAAGATCTTAAAAAATGGAGTAAGGAAATGAAAGAATATGGAATTCATTCTACCGATAGGTAAAGAATATAATATGTTTATATTATAAAATTAATTATTTATTTTTTTTGATTATTTAAATAATAGTAGATATAAAATATTTAAAATTAATATTAATCTTTTTTTTTATTTATTTTAAATTATTTAATTTATAATTGCATGAGTACAGAAGAAAAAATTCATCATTTTTAGCTATTACTGCATTAATTTCAAAAAGTAATAAATTATATGAAAAAGTCATGAGTTATGTTAAACAGTTTTATGCTAAAACTGGAAGTTTAAGTTTTTGTACCTTAAGATTTGATTTATTAATGTATATGCATGAATTAGAAATTAAAGAGGTAAAAAAAAATTTTTTAAAAAAATTTAATTAAAAACTTTCTTATTAAATAATCTTATTGTTAATACTCCTTTATATTAATATTATTTATATCTATTTTATTTTTATCACAATTATCAATATATTTAGATATATGATAATGATCCATGCTATAAATTAGCTTGGTGCTTTGATGCCTCATTGCAATATCAAACTTTAAGAATTAAGGTTAGATATATATATATTTGTAACATAAAAAATTTTTTTAGTAATAATTATAATATATATATATATATATATAAAAGGAAGCAAGAATGTTTTTTGATGGTGTAAGAAGTAAAGATCCAAATTTTGCGTAAGTAGTCAAAAAAAAAAAAAAAAAAAAAAAAAAAAAAAAATAATATAAAAAAATTCTTTTAGTATATAATTAAAAGATAATTGTTTATTATTATTATTATTATTATTATTATTATTATTATTATTATTATTATTATTATTATTATATAATATTTATTAAAAATATATAATATGTTATTTAATGTGTAATAGTGATATATCAATGATTATTGCTAATCCATATACTTGTAATATGTTAGCTGATCAAATATTTTTAAAATTAAAAGAATTATCAACTACAAAAAAGCAATGCACTGTAAATATAAAATATAATCATAGAAGAGAAAAAAAAAATACCAAATAAAATTAATAAAATAATTAATAAATTAATATATATATATATTATATTAATATAATCCAATTTTTTAAATATTAATATTAATAATAAAAGGATGACGATGATTTAATTTGGATGACTAATATTTTAAATTTAGGATTTAAATCACGAACTATGATTCAAAGTAATAATTTTAAGATTCAAAAATTTGATAAAGATATTACTGATATTTTCTATCCTGCCATGATTAATTTAATAGCAGAAAATAATGAAGCTAAAGAAGCTAAAGAAGCTAAAGAAAAAGAAGATAAAATAAAATCCCCTACAGAATCTGATTCTTCTAATAAAAAAGCAACTACACAATCTGAATACCTTTCGGAAGACGTAGTTGAAGTTATAAAAAAATCAGATATTGCTTTAAAGGTATTTATTTATTATATTTTTAATTGTCTTGAAAATGTTGACTACGCCGCCCTTGGAAGTGCACTTAAAGTAGTTAAAAATAATCATGATAGATTTGGTGAAGACTTTTTACAAACTTTTTCAACTATTTTATCAAAAATTATTGTTGTAAGTGAAGTAATCATTATATATATATATATAATAAAAACTTTAATATATATATATATAAATCTATTATGATTAATAATTATATATATTTAATAATTTAATAATTAATACTAACAATTTATTTATTTATTTATATAATAATTATTAAATAAATAAAAATCGAATCAATCATTCAATTTTTATCTATATTTTTATATAATATATATTTTTTAAAATTAAAAAAATAAATAATAATAATAATAATAAAAGGAACAAAATTATTTATTTGCATCAAATTCTCAATTTAAAATAGTTGTTGTAGAAAAATTCTTAACACCATTAGTAGCTTTATCTTCTTCAATTCATGAACATGTTTTAAAAATTATTATGGAATTAATGCGTGCTGGTGCCATTTGGGAAAAGTTTACTGCTTGGGTTGATAAAATCTTTAAAACTGGAAAAATGGATGAAGATGAAGATGTAAAATAATAATAATAATAATAATAATAATAATAATAATAATAATAATAATAATAATAATAATAATAATAATAATAATAATAATAATAATAATAATAATAATAATAATAATAATAATAATAATAATAATAATAATAATAATAATAATAATAATAATAATAATAATAATAATAATAATAAATAATAATAATAATAATAATAATAATAATAATAATAATAATAATAATAATAATAATAATAATAATAATAATATATATATATATATATATATGTTAATTATAATAGATGAAATTCCAAAAATTATATAGAGATATTTATGACTTTGGTACATCTCAAAGTAAAGATTTAGTTATTGAAAGGTTTTCATGGCATTATGCTCCTAATATGTTAAAATTCTTAGATATTCCAGTACCACCTTCTCCACCACCGGCTCCAGTGACTCCATCTCCATCCACAATGATGCAACCTTCTCCTAATCCATTAACAGGTAATATGATGCCATGGAATATGAGACCGATGGATGGTAATATGAATCCTATGATGAATAATCCAATGAATCCTGGAATGGGTATGAATCCAGGAATGAATCCAGGTATGAATCCAGGAATGAATCCAGGTATGAACCCTGGTATGAATCCAATGATGAATGGTATGAATAATATGAATATGAATAAAGGATATAATCGTTATAGTTATAATAATGGCTATCGTCCACCACGTAATCAAGGCTATAGACCTCCACGAATGAATCGATCCTATCCACCACATTATCAAAACAATTATTATGGAGGAGGAGGTAAACGATCCTATAATGATATGGATCCCAATTTTAATCCCTACAACAATGAACAAATGTATAAAAATCGAAATATGAATAATAATAATAATAATAATAATAGCAATATCAATAATAATAATAATAATATGTATTATAATTAAATTTAGGAAAAAAAATAGAACATAGAAAGAAATATTTTATTTATTATTTATTGTTATTAGTAACTATTATTATTAATATTATTTTTAATTTTAAAAAGCTTTTATTATTTTTTATATATATATATTATTCTATTTTTAAAATTCTTCATCTAAACATAATATACATATATATATTAATTCAATAAAATATATACATTGTTAAATAAATAAATTTATATATTAATAATTAAAATAATAATTTCATATATATTTTATTTAATTTTTTTTTTTTTTTTTTATTTTTTCTTTCAATTTTTTTTTTTTTATTTTTTTTTTTTTTTTTTTTTTTTTTTTTTTTTTTTTTTCTCTGTGTGTTAATAAAAAAAAAAAATGAAATAAAGAAATAATATTTGTAAAGTAGATAGTGTGGTTTTCACTAAGCTCTCCCTCGGACCAAAAGAAATATTATTAGGAGATTCAATTTCCATAGATTTGTTGTATGTGCGAAGAAGAACGATTATTACTACTATTTATAGAAGATGTACTTGGAGAACTAGTAATAAAAGTTTCTTCTCTTCCATATCGGTTTCAATGTTGAAACTCTCTTGGTTGTGAAAGTTTTTTTTTTTTTTTTTTTTTTTTTTTTAAAATAAAATACTAATTAAAGAAAATAACTCAAAGAATGTTACTAATGACTGGTATAATGCTGGTAATTTAATCGGCGAACTATATCAATGACCTCTTATATAGTTAAAATATTGACTATTCGAGAAGAGATTAGCATACAAGACTTTCAAAGATAGGAATAGTGAGTTCAGAATAATACCTGGTTCTATTATAATTTATACTGCTAAATGCGCGAATCTTTGAAGTAATTTTCCAATTTATCCTTTTAACAGGTAAGTGTTTGGTAATTATATAAATCACCTTTGAATAATCCTTATTATTATTTTAATTAACTCTTAGGATGAAGTAGTTTTCCATATTAATCTCATGTTTTATTAACAATTCCATGAATAATTTCGTTTACAATTTGATTTTTTTTCTTTTTTTTTTTTTTTTTTTTTTTTTTTTACTTAAGAATTTCTATAGTCCACTTTCAATCCAAGATTCAAGGTCATGAATAAAAATTATAACAATTTTTTCATTGTCAGGACCAAAACGTCTCAACCTCTGCGTATGGTCAACATTTCAAAATAAAAACTAAGCTATATTAATATATAAAAAAAAATATTATAAAAATAAAATAAAAAAATTAGTAAATGAAGTAAATAAATAATAAAAAAAAAAAAAAAAAAAAAAAAAAAAATCTTTGTTATGGTCTTTTCTTTTAAGATATATATATATATATTGTATTCACTCAGATTTTTAACATAATGAAAAAAAAAAAAAATTCTTTATGAATAGTGTTAATTGTAAAAAATTATGCAAAATAATTGATTGTAATTTTTATGGTTATCTATTGATGTCTAAAATACTTTATTATATAATTATTAATGAATAAATGAAAATATTAATATAAATAACTTACTTTTTATAAGTGCATGAGGTGGAAAGAATCAATTCCTACAAGAATATAAAAAAAAAAAGAATCATAATTAACATAATCATCCAAAGAAAATAATAAAAATTTTATGATAAATATAACATTATACTCTAATCTTCCTAATGAACAAAACATAGAGATCATCAATGAAATTTAAAGAATTCCATCTAAAAGATGCAAGAGCATTGCATTTAAAAATCCAATGTTCAAAAGATTGATTATCATCGCCATAACAGGGGCAAGTCTTGGGACAATCTTCTGAAACTCTACCCATTCTAATAGTAATAGTAATATTGTATTTATAACCACAGCGTAAATGTATAATCCACGAAAACCCTAGTTGAATTGGGGATATTTTAAGCTAAGCATAATTATAGCTTTATTATTTGAGAACTTGTTACTATCGTAATTTTGATCTTTAATACCTTGAAATTTGGAAACTGATTTACAGTAACCTTCTGAAATATCTTCATATTTTACACATTTATATTTTTTGATTTTTTTGTACAAAGTTCTAGATTCTTTAGTCCAGGAATAATAACTAAGGATTGAAGAACTTTTTTCTTGAATGCAATAGTAATAAGTTTATTTGAAAAGAAACGTGTAAATGAAAGAAGGGGTTTTCTAACTTTAAAATGCATGTGAGATATAATGTGTTCTAATAAGAAATCATCTGAAAAAGGAATACCTAGATAAATTTAACTCGAAACTTTAAGGATAGCATTCATTCCTAAATAGAAGGTTGGGTCACTATAATTTGGAGGAGATTGGAAGTTCATTGGTTTAGAAATGGCTTGGTTCTTAAACAAAATATTCCATTCCTTTTTATAATTTAAATCTATTATATCTGCATCCCTTCCACCAAGAAGAAAGATATATAATCGGTACAACGTCACATATATATTTACACACTCATTATTCAGAAAATTACTTAAATTACCACGATTTTCACTAAATTAGTAGTAACGATATTATAATTTTCACTATAACTAATAATAATATTCCTATTTTCACAATCACTATTTCTACTATTATTAACAATATTATTTCTATTGTTATTATTATTAATATTATAAACTTCGTTACTACTATCAGAATCTGTACTTGATTCTATATTATTCATATCTGCGATAACAATGCTTACTTTACTATTTGATATTGGACTATATTTAGAAATTATAAAAAATTTTTCATAAAGAGCTTCAATATCCTTAAAATATTTCATTCGAAATTCATGGAAAAGATAGCATTTAGAAAACCAATGTTCCAATCGAGGATTACTACTTTTTCTATAACAACAAGGATACCTTTCAGGACAGTCTTCATCATATTGGTAGCTTTGGTAACACGAGCATCAAATTTATATCCTCGTCTGGCACGAAGTACCCATCGGAAGCCAATGATAAATTCAGGATACTTAAAGTTAAAATAAAAAGTAATATTCGAAAAATAAAGTGTACAAATAAATTCGGAAAAAAGTTCATAGGCATTGAACCTCATTTCCAGATTATAAGATTTCTGTTTAAAGGGTAATCTTATTCCGGATTAGGTTTTAATAGAAATATATTGACTACCTAAAAGAAATTATAGTCATCTCTTTCAGAGGTATTGGCTATGAACTGCATTTTCAACGTTGACGCTTGATGGACAATATTTAGAAATTATAAAAAAATTTTCATTAAGAATTTCAATATCCATAAAATTTGGCATCGTATTTATATTCATATCAAACACAAAGAAATGTTACATTCAGGATACTTATAGTTAAAATCTCTTGTTGGAATACCTAAAATAAAAAATATTATTATCATTTTTTTTTTTTTTTTTTTTTTTTTTTTTAACGGCAGCAAACTTGTTTCATCTTTATTAATTAAATATTTGATAAAATACATGTAATAAAATAATAAAAAAAAAGATTTTTTTTTTTTTTTTAACGGCAGCAAACTTGTTTCATCTTTATTAATTAAATATTTGATAAAATACATGTAATAAAATAATAAAAAAAAAAAAAAAAGATAAAAAAATAAACAAAAAATAAAACACAAAATAAAAATAAAATAATGGTATAATATATTCTAGTTTCATTTAATTAATATTTGTAAGACTTCACAAGGGCATTATTATACTGAAGTATAATAATTAACTTTGACTTCGCAATGTTAATCATAATTTTAAGATACAAAATTATGATCTTCATTGGTTGCGCTAGCCCTGCTGGCCTGTCTTACTGTTTCTTCAGCATTGACGCTCTTGGTAGTAGTAGTACGATTCGATTTGAACCTATTGAACAAAGACCATTGCTGGCCAATAGCAATAGGTATAATCGATTGGAGAAGTGCCGCAGTAACCACTAAGAACGGAGTATCAGAATAAGCACCTGATTTCATCTGGCACTTAAATAGATCCTTCCATTCCCTTGTACTGTTATTAATACTTCGACCTCCAAGAAGGAAATTAAACACTTTTTCACACACACTAGAATCAATATACACATTATTTTCAATACTATTACTAACATTACTAAAAATACTATTACTAATATTATTATTACTTTTATAACTATTACTATTATTACTATTACTATTATCATTATTACTATTAACAATATCATTTGTTAGGTTGCCACGGTAAAAAGCATTATATAAAAATAAAATTTTATCATTAACTTTACTACGAGTATGATTGAAAAAGGGACAATCAATTAACCAATGACTTATCCATTGTTTATTACTTTTACAACAGGGACAAAAATTAGGACACATTTGGTCCACTATTTTTGCAGCTTTAGCAATTCTAGCATCTAATCTATATCCGCTTCGTGCTCTCAATAGCCAATAGAAACCATATGAAAGATCAGGATAGTCATAACAAAGTTTTATAAATTTTGATGTTTCTTCGAATTTGTTTTTGTCATAAAACTCAGCTTTAATAGAATTGATTTTCATATCTCTTTTCCAATAAAAATCCTTGATTTTATTATCGTTATTACCTCTTTTCTCTAGTTTACGTTTAAGAGTTCTACTTTCTTTTGTCCATGTATATTTTCTAGATTTTGGAATATTATTAACTAAATAGGAAATAATACAATTTGAATTTTTCCATTTATCAAAACATTTGACCTGAGACAAAGCACACTTAGCTGACAATGGAGGAATATGTAAATCTTTTGAAATAGAATATACATTAATAAATGATTTGGCTTTTTGTATACCTGCAATCCATCTTAATCCTTTATTAATTAATTTCTGAGTATTATTTGTTCTCGTTTTATTCGAACCAAGTAAAGGTGCAAAGTAAGAGAATTTACTAAGTACATAAGAGTTAATTATAATCTTCTTAAATGGAATAGGAATTTTGGAATTTGAAAGAAATTTACTAACAGAAAAGAGAGCTTTAGTTACTTTAGAGTTAAGTAATTTAATAATAGGTTTCAACGATAAGCTTTTATCAAATGGTATACCTAAATAGGTATAACATTTAGTTATTGGAATTGGTTGACCAGCAAGATAAAAAGTAGGATCTCTTTTATTTTGAAAAAGAGGTGTGTCTGGTCGAATCACCATCGTTGCACACTTATTAATTCCAAAATTCATCATATTAAATTTAGCCCATTCATTTACCTTCTTAAGCATTTTTTTCAACTTAGTTCTTGACGGTGCGCATAGAACAATATCATCTGCAAAGAACCACAACATCTAGATTCGCCTAAAGGAATTCCAAGTTCTGAAACATCATTAAAAATGTCATTAATAAAAAGATTGAAAATTTTTTTTTTTTTTTTTTTTTTTTTTTTTTTTAGACTAGGAATAAACTTTATTTAATAATATTTTTTTAAAAAATACATGAAATTTAAATACATGAAATTTTTTTATATTAATATTAAAAAACTACGTTATGAGCTTCGAGGACGAAAAGGCCTCTAACTCTTCCCATTCATCGAAGATAACCCCATGTGGATGAAAATTATCATTTGAATCTGTATCAGAATTTCTTCTTTGCCTTATCGTTACGACGTCGACACTCTTGACAACGGTAGGTCTAACACTATACAAATCGATCATGGTGTAAAAATCACCAATCACAATAGGCATAACGTTAGTAAGGAATTCCGCAAGCCCCACAAAAAATGAAATCGGGAAAGAAGACTCGTTCGAAGGTGATTGAAAAATATTATTAATAAGTCGCCTTCTTTCCCCCGAGCCGATCTTTAAGATTTCAAATACTGCATTTCCGCCAAGAAGGATACACAGCACGTAAAAATTGATATTATCATCAAAATCTTCCTCTTTATCATCAGGAATGTTCAATGATTTCTCATGAACAATTAGAGAAAAATTAATAAAAATTTCATCAACAAAGGGAATGAAATGTTGCCTAAATTCTTCAAATTTAGGACATAAAAGTATCCAGTGTGTAAAACTAGGTATGCTGTTACTCTCACCACAACAAGGGCAGTATGTTGGGCAATTTTCTGATACTAGATTACTTTTAACATACGTTTTTACATCAAATTTGAATCCACATTTAATTCGTCCAATCCAAAAAAATCCAAGAGAAAATTGTGAATATTTAAGTGATAGACGATGAATAAATTTTTTAAAACCAAATTTAAATTTCTTGTATTTTGTAGATCTGATCGCAGGAGTGCTTGAATAATGAATATTTTCCCAGTAAAACTTCCTTATTTCTCCAGGAAGTTTATTACTGTGCTTGTGTACTGCTAAACTCCGTGCTTTTTTCGTCCATGAAAAGTGAGAAAGTGTAGGTATATTTTTGACTAAATGAGAAATAATACAAGAAGAATCTTTCCACTTTTTAAAGCATCGAATCATCGCCTTAGCACAAAAACTAGCTATAGGAGGTATAGAAAGTTCCTTAGACATATTGTAAATTGAAGTATTGGAGGTTTTATTTTTAAACCCGAAACTCCAATACAAACCTCGATTAAAAGCAGTTTGAGCTTTTTCAGTATTCTTTTTATTTGAACCAAGTAAGGGAGCATAATAAAGAACTGAACTAAGGACAAAAGAAACTAGTATACGAGTTTTAAAGTAGAAAGGAACATTCCTATTGGTTAAAAATCTAAAGAAAGAGTTAACTGTATAATTAATTATACTGTTCATCTTAGCAATAATAGGTTTTAAATCCAACGATTCATTAAAAGGTATACCAAGATATGTATATTGATTAGTGCTTGGTATATAGTTCATACCAAGTCTAAATGTAGGATTTTCATAATGTCTTGAAGGAATAAAATTCTTTGGTTTAACAACTAGTGTAGCGCATTTATTGATTCCAAAGGTCATTTCATTTTTAATACCCCAATCATGAGCAATATTCAAAAGGTTTTTAAGTGAAGATTTTGTAGGAGCTAATAATACAATATCATCAGCAAATAATCCACCACAACACTTTTTCTTTTCAGTAATCACACCATATCTTTTACATTTATCAAAAATATCATTGATAAATATATTGAATAAGATAGGTGAGAGAGGACACCCTTGGCGAACACCACGGTGTATTGGAAATTCTTTTGAAAGTTTACCATTAAAGATTGCACGAGCTTTCGAGGTAAGGTATAGATTAGTAATGAATTGAAGGCATTTACCACGAATACCAAGATTATCTAGTTTAGTAAGTATATTGTAAATTGGAACTGAATCATAAGCTTTTTTAAGGTCAAGAAAGGCAAGAAAGGTAAATTTATCCTTAAATTTTCTTCTTTGACAAATTTCACGAATGGATACAAATAAACTAATACATTCTTCTTTATTTCTAAAACCAAACTGTTCTGGTCTAATTATTCCATTAGAAAAAGCATAGTCCGATATTCTTTTAGTGACAATTTTTGATAGAATTTTTAAACCTACATTGATGAGTGAAATACCACGATAATTATTACAATCTGAAAGATCCCCTTTTTTAGGAATAGAAACAATAGAAGCAGAGTTCCATTCATTAGGAAAGTCACCATCCCAAATTTTATTAAAAAGTAATAACAGACACTTTGCACAATCGGAATAAGTAACCTCTTGATTAGAGTCATCCTGAGAAGAATTTCTACTCTCAGAATTAAAAAATGCTTTAAAAAATTCTGTAGGTATACCATCAGGACCAGGTGAAAAGATTGAAAAGAATTGGTGATAGTGGACAACCTTGTCTAACTCCTTTCATAATATTAAAATATTCCGAATATTGATAAAAAAAAAGATAAAAAAATAAACAAAAAATAAAACACAAAATAAAAATAAAATAATGGTATAATATATTCTAGTTTCATTTAATTAATATTTGTAATTATTATCATCATTTTTTTTTTTTTTTTTTTTTTTTATATATATATAAAAACACAATGAACTTTCATATATAAATATATATATATATATATTTTTTTTTTTATAAAATTTTTAATTTATTTATTAAATAAGTTTAGATGAAAAATATATAATGTATTACTAAATAACACTATATCTTGTAAATAATAATGTATATGTCTAATATTTGATTGATTTCTTTCTTTTTTCTAAAATAAAAAAAGAAAGCTTTAAATGGAAATATATATAATAAAAAAAAAAAAATGAAAATGAGTACATCAATACAAACGCTCTATCTTTTATTCTCTATAAATAATTTTATTATTACTTTTTGAAATTATATAAATAAAATGGATATTTTATATAATTTTCAAATAAATAATAAAATATTAAATGTCTTAATTAAATTACTTGTTATTATACTATAATAAAAAAAAAAGTATTAAATTTTATTTTTTTTAAATAACCTTATCAATTTTTTTTTTTTTTTTTCAATTACATAAGTAATTATTATTCTAATTAATAAAATAATAAATTACAATTTATGTATATGATTAAATTAAAAAAAAAAGATAATAATTATTTTTTTTTCTAATTATATATAAATAATTTAAATATTAGTAATTATGTACTTAATTTTTTTTTTTCATTATAAATAAGAAAATTTAAAAAAAAAAAAATATATAAAAAAAAATTCTTTTTTTATATGTAATGTGGTTAAATTAATCATTTAAATAATCTAAAATTTTCTTGGTTTAGTGTGGAGGAATCTGCAATCAGCACGAGAGCAGTTTGGTTCATAACGGCAAGGAATGTTAATAGTAGATAAATCTTCAGAGGATGTCTTACTTTGGACAGTGTGTGTATTTTGCTGTTTAGCGGCCATCATAGCAACGATAGCAGCTGGACTTGGGTGAGAGAATTTACAATCTGGACGAGTACAGTTGGCACCAAATTTACATTCAATAGTACTACTACCAGAAGCAATAGATCCGGCATCAGAACCATGACTACTGAAAGCTGGGGATTGTGGTTTAGTTGGTGGCTTACTTAATGGGGCTGGATGAATGTATAAACACTTGTCACCTTCTGGACAGTTTGGATACTTACGACATAATTCCTTTGGATGCCAGAACTTACATGTTTCGCCACGGTTACAGTTTGGCCAGTATTGGCAACGAACAAGATGAGTCTTTTCACCATTTTCGCTACCAGCGTAACTACTACCACTAACACTACGACGGAAAGACTTCTTCTTTTCAAGAGTCTTTTCATTTTGCTTTTTGTTTAAGGATTCAGTAGTAGCAGCAATTGCCATAGCTTGACCGTAAACTTCCTTTTGAACTTCACTAGCTAAATCTAAAGAAGAAGCTGAACGACTAAGACGTCTCTTTACTAATGTATTCTTTTGAGTTTGAGCCTTAGTTTCTTCAGCTGGCTTTTCTTCCTTTTTTTCTTCTTCTTCTTCTTCATCAGAGGAGAGTTCAAATTCTTCATTATTAGATTCAGTAGCTGGAGTAGCTTGATTAATGTTGAAGAATGTAGCATAACCGAATAACCAATCAGTGAATGATGGTTTGTAATATTCTTCACCAATTAAAGTTTTTAAGGTAACGTTTACTTCTTCCTTTGATTTTCCTTCAGCAATTAAATCAGTAACGATTGGTGCTAAATTTTCAGCTTTTTCTATATAATAAAATAAAATTTTATTAGAACCACTCCTCTGCCATTATTTTCATATATCGTAATACAATAATAAATTATTATATATATTTATACATACCACTCTTTAAGCCCATACCAGTTAACTTGGTTTGAACAGCACTCTATTTTTTTGATTAGAAAACAATTATATTAGTATTTCAATAATAATTTATTTATTCTCTTTTATTCTATTTACACTAATGTTTTAATTTTATATTTTTTTTTCTTCAACTCAAAACAATTTTTTTATGTTACTTTATCACTTATTCATATTCTTTTTCGATATTTTCTTTGAATATCCATTTTTACTATTTTACTATTAATTTAATTTTATTTCAATTTCTTCGCATTCAATTTTCATTTCTTTCAATCAATTTTTACTCAAATTTTTACTCTTTATTATCATATTAAAATTTTTTTCAATAATAATATTTTATTTAATTTACCTTAACACGTTGCTTAATTCTGTCCTTAGTATTTTGAGCGTCCATGATTATTTTATTAAATTTTAAAGTCTAAAAATTTATTTTAAATTTTTTTTATTTATTGTCTTTTATTTATTTATTTATTTATTTATTTTTTTTTTTTTTTTTATTTTATTTTTCTTTTAAATTTTTATTTTTAAAAATATATTTTTTAGTTATGTTGAAAAAATATATTTTATTTTCTATTTACTTTATTTTACTTTTTTTTTATTTTTGTTTTTGTTTAAACTTTTTTTATAGATAAATTTACTTTATCTACTATTAACTTTCAATTTACTATATTATTAAAGAATTTTTTTTTATAAATTTGTGAAGACTAAAAAAAAAAAAAAAAAAAAATTTTTGTAAAAGAAAAATAATTTATTTTATATGATTTTTCGAAAAAACTTGTAGTATTATAAAAGAACTAATTAATAAATTAATAAATAACTTTATTATTAATAAATAGATATAGAAATTGAAATAGAAAAATTGTTATGAATAAAATAAGTAAAAAAGATTTATTAATATTCTTTGGGATAACTTTAAAATATATTTAATTCAATTGATTATAATATATAAACAATATAATTTTTTTTATTGTAAAAACGTGAATACTTGAATAAATTGAATATAATATATTAATAATAAAATTCTATTATTTATTTATATACTATATTATTTAAATTAAATCAATAATTGTTTACTAGTAAATTTATTGTTGTTTATACTTTGATATATTAGTATATATAATCAGCAATATAAATTTGAAATAAATCAATTAGTATAATATATTATTAATATATTTTATTTATTATTAAATCAAATAATTAATATATAAAATAATTTAGGAACCTATAATATAATTGAAATATAGGATTAAAATCTCTTATATATTAATACTATTTAAATTCTATTGATATATATTAAAATTATATTATTACAATATATTATAAAATATTTAATAAATTTAATATAAATTTTAATGTAATAGAATTATAGAATTATAGAAAAAAAAAATTTTTATTTTTGAGTTTATAATTATACTTTTTTTGTAATATCTAAATATTAATTTATATTAAAATTACTTTTATTAATATATATTACAATAAATAGTAATATATTTGTATTTATATATCATCATTTATTTATAATTAAAGTTCATCCATAGAATTTTTACCCTATTAAAAACAAAAAATTAATAGTAGCATAGTAACATGAAAAAAATTTTTTATAACAAAATTCTATTTATGTAAAATATTCGTAATATATATTAAGAATATACAAATTTTAATAAATAAGGGCTAATGTCTTTATAATACGTAATTTAATTATGTACATTTATTTAATAATAGTAAATAAAATTAATATTAAAGGTTTGAATGTAAATTTTTATATGCATATAATTTTTTTTTTTCAATTATTTATTCATTATTTATTTATAAATATTACTTATTATTTATTATTTATTATTATTTATTTTAAGCATATTTATTTTTTTATTTATTTAATAAATAGATAAATTTATAAATGTTAAGAAATAATGATTAAAATGAAGAATAAGATAATAAATAAAAGAAATAAATTACTGATATGCTATATAATATGTTCAACCATCCATTAAGACAAATAATTACTCAAGCACGAATTAGAGTAAAACGAATTAAATGTATATTTTAGTTTTTCTATTAATTCATATTCATAATAATTCTTTATTAATTTAAATAAATATATATATGTTATTAAATATATAAATTAAAATATTTTTTTTTTCTAAACAATAATTATAAAAATAAGTTGCTATATTTACTTTTTAGTTTTATTGTTTTTTAATGTGTCTAGTAAATTCATGGTAAATTCAATTTGTTTTCATGCTAAAAATAAAATTTGATTATCTATATAAATGTTAATTTCATAATATTGAATTAAATATTATATACTGTTACTATTAATAATATAAAACTTATTAAATAATAAATTTTCACTTTACAAATTTTTACATATATTTTTATATATTTTTATATTTTTTATATAAATTTTTACATGTATTTTTATATTTTTATATAAATTTTTATTTTAATTTCATATTCTTTTTAAATTTTTTTCCTGGTTTATTAAATTATTAAACAGATATTTTATTTTATTAATATATATATTATAGTTTTTTTTAAAATAAAATAAAAAACCTTTTTTTTTTTTTTTTTTTTTTTTTTTAAATTTTAATATTAAAAAAATGAACAACTTCTAAAAATAGAATTATTAATTTAAAGATTGTAAACTATTAAATAATTGAAATAAGAAGAAAATTTATAAAAAAATATACATATTATAATTGTTTTAATGATTCTAATATAATTAATTATAAATCTTGAATATAATTAATAATATATATTTATATTTATATTATATATAATTTTATTTAATTAAATTAACATTTGTTGTTAGTTTTTTTTTTTTTTTTTTTTTGTTGAAAAGATGGAAAGTTTTCTTTATTTTTTTCCTTTTATGTAACGTTTTTTTAAAGTTTTTAAAATTAAATTACTTATTATTTTATAGTAAAAGCGGTAATATATTATTATAATTTAAATAATATTTAATTTAAAAATAATTTATTTTTTTTTTTATTTTATTTTATATTTTATATTTTATATTTTATATTTTATATTTTATTTTTTATATTTTATTTTTTATATTTTATTTTTTATATTTTATATTTTATATTTTATATTTTATATTTTATATTTTATATTTTATATTTTATATTTTATATTTTATATTTTATATTTTATATTTTATATTTAATAATAAAAAATGCTTATAATATATAATTAAATAATTAAATGGGTTTAATTCATTAATTTTTTTAAATAAAAAATTAAAATTTGCTTTTATATATGAAGAATAACAAAAAAATAATAAAAATTAATAACTAAATAGTAATATTTAATATTATTGATTATAATTACTACTTTTTCTTTGAATATTTAGTATTATATTAATATTACTATTAATTTTTCTTTTTATAAATTTTTACATATGAAATAAAGTTAATAACTAAAATATATAAAGTTTTAAGTATGATAATCCAATAGTATTATAAATGTAATTAATTGATTGGATTATATATTATTAAAAACTGTTTGTGTTAAGTGAAATGCTATATTGTAGTATAGAATTAATAATAAATAGAATAATAAATAAATAAATAAATAATAGATAATTGAATAATAAATAATAAATAATAAATAATAAATAATAAATAATAAATAATAAATAATAAATAATAAATAATAAATAATAATAAATAATAAATAATAAATAATAAATAATAAATAATAAATAATAAATAATAAATAATAAATAATAAATAATAAATAATAAATAATAAATAATAATAAATAATAAATAATAAATAATAAATAATAAATAATAAATAATAAATAATAATAAATAATAATAAATAATAAATAATAAATAATAAATAATAAATAATAATAATAATAAATAATAAATAATAAATAATAAATAATAAATAATAAATAATAAATAATAAATAATAAATAATAAATAATAAATAATAAATAATAATAATAATAATAATAATAATAAATAATAAATAATAAATAATAAATAATAAATAATAAATAATAATAAATAATAATAAATAATAAATAATAAATAATAAATAATAAATAATAAATAATAATAATAAATAATAAATAATTAATAATGAATATTCTATATAGAGTGTTACATATTTTATTTTTCCTTCATACGTAATTAGTAATTTTTTAAAAAAAAGTTTTTTTTTTTTTTTTTTTTTTTGATAGTAATTTGATATATTATATAATATAATATATATAATATATATATTTTCTTTGCAATTTTCCATAGAATGAATGTGAATTAATAAGGAGATATTTTTTTTAATAATAAAAAAAAAAAAAAAAAAAAAAAAAAAAGAAAAAGAAAACAAAAAAAAACTATTTCTTTGAGATACCTGTTAATCTATAAAATAAAAATATTAATTTTATACTATTCAATTAATAATATCAATTTAAAAAAAAAAAAAATTTTTTTTTTTTTTCAAAGATAAATCAATAAATAAAATTAAATAAATGAGATTAATGAATACTATTCTTTACTATTATTTTAATTTAAAAGCAATTTTGTTATTTATCATTTTTAACATTTAAAGATGAAGTAACTGCTTGTTCAAAATATTAAAATAGCCATTCTTTTTTATAATTAATATTTTTATCTTGATATTTATTAAAATGAACGGAATATAGAAATTCATAAAATTTAATATTAATAGAAATTTTAATTAATAATTAATTAATAAAACAATTTTTATTTATTTATTTATTTATTCATTATTTTTATATTTTTATTTTTATTTAATATAATAAATATATTAAAAACTAAAAATAAAATATTTAATACTAAAATAAAATATAATAAAATATTAAATACAATAATAAAATATTGAATAAGATAATAAAATATTACAATAAAATATTGATAATAAAATATTAAATATTAAACTTGATTATTATATTTTTCTCTCTTTATTGTTTTATTATATTTAATTCAAATAATAAGATTTCCATAAAATAATAAATATATATTTATAAATTTAAATTATGTTAATAATGTATATTTAATACAGTGAATATATAAATAACAATATTGAATAATTAAAAATTCAATTATATTATGAAAATGAGAAAAGATAAAAATTTTTATATTTTTATTTATAATAGTCGAATTAATTTATTAAAGAATAATCTTTAACATTTTTTTTCGAGTTTCACAAACAATTATTTTGAAAGGTTTAAATAATAATTAGTTTATGAATTCTTGATTAGATTATAATCATAAAATATGAATCTAGTGCATTTTCGCAATGTGGCGTATTTTTATATATGGCTTGTTTTTTTAATAATTAAATAAATACTATTTAAATAAATAATAAATATTCTTTTTTATATATATATAATTTATTAATATTCAAATTCTTTTTTAATAGAATATATTATTATTTCTTTTAAAATAATATTTAATAATAATTAATTGAAAAAATATATTATTATTTCTTTTAAAATAATAATTATTTATATACTTATTTATGATTGAAGAGAATATCTATCTTAAAAATGTATGGCTTTAAATAAAAAATTTTATACTCTACATTGCGAAATGCAAGATTGCGAAATGCACGATCCTCATAAAATATATATTATTAAATATAAAATATAAAATTTTAATTTGAAAAACATATCAATTTAGAATATATGGAGTAATTCGATCAATAACATTTTCTAACTTATTAAAGAAATAAAATAATAATAATAATAATAATAATAATAATAATAATAATAATAATAATAATAATAATAATAATAATAATAATAATGAAAAAAAAAAAAATAAATATTATTTGACAAATTAATTATTAAAATATTGAAAATTCAATAAAATTTTCCTGATTTTGTTATATTTGATTTTTCTACTTTTATTAATGATTATATTTTATATTTTAGTAACATTAAATATAAAATTTTTAAATTTCATTAAAAACAAATATTTCATTATTTTAAAGTAGAGAAAATAATATATTTCTTATAAAAATATATAAGATAATTGTATATATATACTTTAACAAATGAAGTAATAGCTTTTTTTATTTCTTTTTCTTTAATGATTTAGTACTTAATAATAGAATTTCGAATTTTATATAATATTTTTTATTTTTATTTTTAGTTTACTATTATTTTTTTTTTAAATAGTTATTAGCAATTTATATAATTAATTTATAGAATTGAATTATATAACTATTTTTTTTTAAAAAAATAATAAACTTCTTATGTAATAATTATATTTTGAAAATCTTAAATAAATATAAATATTATAATATATAGGTTAAGAGAGAAGTAAAATTATTAGAAAATAAAAAAAAATTAGTTTAATATATATATGTTTATAAATTGTTTTGGTTCATAATTAATATATAATTCAATTTTTAAATAAAAATTAGCTTCTTATGTATTAATTATATTTTGAAATAAAATATTTCACATTAAGAAAGACTTGAATTTTAAATCACAATTTGATCTCTAGAAACTTCAAACTTCATGAATTCTACAGACTTATATACACCAAAATATTTAATGGATATGATTATAATGATTCAGCGTATTATTATGACAATTTTAAAATAATATTTTTTTAGTATGTGAATAGTGACATTATTATAAAACTTTAGTTGATATTATATTCTTAATTATGAGATAATTTTTTTTACGATCGTTAATAATTTAAAATTTATTTGGAAATTAGAAATAAGAAAAAAAAATATAACCATATATTAGAATATATGATAATTTTTTAAAAAGTATTATAATAATAATATTTTACATTTATTTAAAAATTATTGATAAGCAAAATTAATTTCAATTATATTAATTATTTTTTAGATCTTTCTTTGAAGATAATACTCGTATCATAATAAAATTTAATAGAAGAAAAAAAAAGTTATTTTAGTATAATATACAATGATGTAAATATCGTGCTATATAATAAATGAAATGTATGGCTAATTAATATTAATATCATATTTTCTTATATAACAAAAAAAAAAAGTCATAAAGTAATTTATTAAACGAAAATAAAATTCGCTATAAAATAAGTGAAATATAGAAAGAAAAGTTAAAAAAAAAAAAAAAAAAACAATATAACTTTAAATATTACAGAATATATATATGAGGATGTTATCATTTATTAGTAATTATATTAAATATTTATTTTAATAATAATGCTATCTTGAACTATAACATATAAATATCATTGTTATATTGATTTATTTATTAATTGGTAAGGAATCCAAAACATAGTAGGGCAATCTACCCTTGTTATACCATTAACTTGATCATAGAAAATATCATAGAAATATTTACATCAGAAAACAGTATATTTCTTCGTGTCTAAAGTACTATTAATTAATAAAAAAGATAAAGAGTTTAATACCAATAAAAAAAAAATAATTCAATAATAGATGAAATGATGATGGATTACAACAATAATTATAATGATAGCGATTATGATATTACTAAATATAGAAAATAATAAAAATGAAGAAAATATTTATTAAATACCAATAAAAATGCTTAATAATTCAGATAATTGAGCTGATAAAACAATAATCAATGAAATATATAAATATTAATAATTTTTGATATAATATTCTAAGTAAAAATATATATAGATGTTAAAAATATCATTTATGAAAATTTAAATTTTATTATATTTATATATATATATATAATCTCTTTCTATCTCTCTTTTTTCTTTAATTATAATTTATTGAAAGGTTGTATTTTAATCATTTGTGTTTTTTAATTTTTATAAAAACTATATGGCACATTACGCCATATTAAAAAGATATATAATGTATTAAAATTAAAAATTTAATGATTTATTAAAGAATTAAAGAATAATTTCTATTTTCATTTGAGGTTACGCGGCTTTTATTTAATTTTTTTTTTTAAAAAAAAGGAATTAATCTATTATATTATATTATATTATATTATAATTATATTATATTATATTTTATTTCATTCAATCTGTACTTTTTATTTAAATTCAACTATTTATTTTATTTTATTTTTTTTATTTTTTTTGGGTTTTCAAGAATAATTTAGTATTGATAAAAAAAAAAAGATAATTAATATTTAAAGAAAATAACAAAACCATATAGAATGATATAATTTATTCTTAGATACTAGATCATAATTTGATTTTTTTATTATAAAGATTTTATCTTTATTTTATTATTTTTATACTGACATTTATTTAAAATGAATTTTTTTAAAAAAATTAGTGACTAATAATTTAATATTTAAATATATGTTTTTAATTATGAATTTAAAAAAGGAAATATTTATAATTATATATAAATGTTCATACTAGTGGAATTTCAATAGATAGAAGTACTATATTTATATAAATATATATTATTTATACAAACAGTAATTCAATAAGACGAATATAGACATAAAATAAAAAAAAAAAAATTATTTGATAATATCTTTAGAAGGAAAAATTTCTTTTGATAATTTTTGTCACTAGACATTATGTCTTTAAATTTACTAATCCTAAATTATTGTAAAAATTATAAAAATATCATTATTATTCTCAATTAATTATTAATACTATTAATTTATATATATATTATATATAACAAAGCTTTCAGTATATATATACTGTATATAATATATGGCATATGATATATAATGTAAATTAGTAAATAAGTTGTATTATTAAGTATTGTTTATAATGAAAAGTTTATATTTTTAGGTATCTTGAGGAACGTAATACTTCAAAATGTGATGCTTTCAACATACTAGATTGATATTAAAAATAAATAAATAAATAGGAAAAATTTTATACAAATATATACATTTGTATATTTTGGATGACACATGAATAATAATTTATGGAATTTTACATATTCAACATTAGGTTAAGAAAGAAATTTTATCCAATTGTAGTAATATCAAATTAGTATTAGTAATATATAATAATATTATAAATATTTTAAAAGGATGACATTTTAACAAACGAATTTCATTTTATTTAAACTTCTTCATGATATAATAAAATTCAATTCAAAGTTGTATACAAAAAAGTTTTTATAATTATTATTTTTATGATTAGCATTTTTAAATAATTAAATTTTGCAATTTTCTTTAAAATATATAGTATTATTGCACATAGTATAATATTTATATTTATATAATTGTTATTTTATTTTATTCATTTTTTATTTTTATTCTTATTTAAATTTTAATAATTATTTGATATTCATATTATCATTGAATATGAAAATAAAAATTTCATATTAAAATATGAATCTAAAATAAGTTGGTAATCAATTAAATAAATAATTAATATTAAAATTTTAATTTCTTTATAATTATATTGGCTTAATTTTCTATTTTTTAAATTATTAATATTTCATATGGTTGCATATATTATATTTCTTGTATTATTTATATAAAATTTGTAAATATTTTATCTTTTTTTGACTTTATTATTATTATTATTATTATTATTATTATTATATTATTTTGATATAGTTATTTTTTATTTTTATTTTATTTAATTTTTTAATAATACTTCACTATTTTATACTACATCATTTGTTTTATTTTATTATGTTTTAATATTAAATTTATTAGTAAATTTTGGATATATGAAAATTCATATATAAAAATTTAATTTATAAAAAAATTGGTCAATAATTCATAAATTCTTAGTAATTATTGAAATAGTAATAATTATATACCTATAATTTCCTTCTAAATTAAATGGAACTTAATAAAATATATTAAGATAAATGACATAATTAAAAAAAATTTTAAAAATACTTATTATATTATTATATTGAAACATTAAATAAAATTTTAATATATTATAAAGATTTTATTTATAATAATAAAGTTTTTAAATATATAATAATATTATATTCATATATTTTAATATTTTTATTAATAATTATTTGATATTCATATATATTATAGAAATAAAATTAAAAATTTGATATTAACAAAATAAAAATATAAGTTAATTCATTTAAAAAATTAATATTAAAAATTAATATTAATATTTCATATTTAAAATTTCCTATTAAAATTTTTTTCCTTCTAAAATTATAATATATTCTATAAATAATTCATTTTATATTTTATTTATATTTACTTATTTATTTATTTATTTTTTGGATTATTTTATTTTATTTTATGTATTAATAACATATATTTGTTTATATTGATTATCTATAATAATTATATATTAATAAAAAAAAAAAAACAGACTAAAAAACATTTTTGTTTTAATAATCAAAAAAAAAAAAAAATTGATTAAATTAATATTAAATTAATAATTTATATCATATTACATCATTTATATCATTTATTTTAATATATCTATAAAATTATAAATTAGAACACAAAAATAAATTTTAATATAATCCAAAAAAAAAAAATATATATATATATAATATAATTAAATGTAAATAAAAAGAAAAAAGATTGTACAACGTAAATTTTAACACGATTTTTTTTAATAAAATATTAATAAATAAAATTTATTATAAGTTTAAAAGAAAAAAAAAAAATTTTTTTTTAACCATTTTTTTTTATAATAGAAATTTCTTTTTGAATCTGTAAAATTAAAAATAAATAAATAAAAAAAAGTTAAACATCTTTTTTAATCTTAAATACAATTGTAATTGAGAGTGATGATAATTAATAGTAATATGATATGTAAAAAGTAATGATAAATTATAATATATAAATAACCATATAAATAAACAATAAGTAAATGAAAAAATAATCTTTTATTTTTTTTTATTTTCATTTTATTTATTAATTTCACGTTTTAATATAATAAATTTCATTTTAATAAATTATAATTATTAGAATATGAGTAATAAATGAAAAATAGGCTTCAAATACATTGGCTGATATAATTATAAGCCGTAAATTCATGGCTTTTAACAATAATTATTGTTATTGTTATTAATTATTATTAACATTATTTGTAGATTCCAAATATAGTGAATAAAATTTCAAAATTTATGATATTATTGTATACTAAATTTATGATGAAATTGACAAAAAAAAAGAAAAAAAGAAAAAAAAAATATGATTTTTTATATATTTCATAAAACTTTATTTTTTTAATTTAAAATTTTATTTTTTTATAACTTTATAATATATATTTTATTTTATTAAAATCAAAAATTTAATATAAATATTATTTGTATTATTTGTAATAAGATTTGTACAACCATAGAAAAAAAAAAAAAGAAAAAAATAGATGCTTAAAAATATAATAGTTAAATATAGTATTGTTTAGAGTATGGTTATAAGAGCTAAATCTTATTAATTAATATTTTTTTGTATAGTTGGTATATATAATATAATTTTTTCATTTCTGTGAAATATATTAAATAAAATTATAAAATAAAAATATAATATAAAATAACATTAAATAAAAGAAAATAAAACTGATTAAGTAAATTATAATTTGTTTTTAAATAAAAGAATTTATTATATACTCTTTTATAATAGTAATCTTTAAGGTAATTAGTAAACTTATATTAAAATTCTTATAGTTTATATTAAACTTATATTCCTAATTTTACAGGCCAATTAGTAACCTTTAATTTTTATTATTATCTAATTTTGATGGCTAACATTTTTCTGAAGAACCATTTCATTTCTATTAATTCTCTTAAAAAAATAATTTTCTATAAAAAATTATTTCTATTAAAGTGTTTAACATTTCTAACAATTTATATTTTAAAGTTTTAATATAATTTTATATTATTAAACTATTTAATAATTAATTTATAATTATTACATTTATCTTAATTTATTATTATTTAAAGTTATATTCCATATGTATGTATTAATTTATAATATTTCCGTATTATATATAGAAATTCGTGTAACATTAATTAAAAAAAATAATTTTATTACTGCTATGTTATAACATGATATAACCATGATATAACCCTGAATCGAGTATATAATGTTGGGATTAATTTATTAAATTTATTAAGTACTATTAATTTATTTATTTAATTATATATATATTTATTCAAGTAAAAATAATTATACTTGATTATACATTAAAACTTTCTCATACACCTATCTAACAACTTTGTTTCTTAATTCAGAGAAATGTTTTATTTTTATGCTATTTAATTATAATTAACTATTAGTTGTTCTAATGATTAAAATAAACTATTTAATGAGTTTTTATGTTAAGTGTTATAAATATGAATAATTATTATTTAGGGAAATATTTAATAATTATACAAAGATAAATATAAAATAAGAAAATATAATTAAAACATTGATTTATGTTATAAAATTTATCTTATTAATTATAACTATAATTTATATTTAGAAATCGAATCACTTATAATAAAGAACATTATAAATCATTAGATTGAAATTTGATATTAATTTATGTTTGAGTAATAAAATTTATTTTATATTAATTAAGGTTTGAATATTTTATTTTATATCAGTTAGCAATAAAAGTTTTTGACAAAAATTGTTACATGAAACGATTTAATTATTTGAATTATATATTAAATTAATTGAAGCATTATTAATTTTAAATATATTACTATTTTAATATATAGTACTACTTATTATATTTTTAATATCATCATTTAAGATATATTTTTATATTAATATTAAAACCATTCATAAATAAAAATTATTATATGTATTTTTTTCTATTCCAAAAAAAAAAAAAAAAAAAAAAATTGTATATTTATTCCTAACTTATTTTCCAGTTATATTATTTTATGTATTTATTATATAGTAGTTCTGATAAAAAATTTATGCTTTAATTAAAAATTAAATATGGAATATAGAATAAATAAACATTAAAATTATTAAATTTAACTAAATAAAAGAAATCAATGATCAAATTCAATGTTTTTTTTTTTTTTTTTTTTTTTTTTTTTGAAAATTTATGAGGAAATTTACTATAATTATTTCCATATTCAAACATTTATTATTCTTGGAGATGTAACTAAAGAAATATTTTCCAAAGGAAAAGTATTTTTATATATCAATACAATAATAAGAGCCTAAATTTACATCCATAACTGGTGACTCTAATATTAGTTTCTACTATAATCTCTATTATTTTAGTTGACTTAGTTATCACTATTTATATATTAAAGACTAACAATCAACTGTAATGTTGATTAAATATTTCTCTATTGTTTTAGTTGACTTAGTTATCACTATTTATATATTAAAGACTAACAATAAACTGTAATGTCGATTAAATATTTTAGAGTTATTTGATTTAAATTTAAATCAAAAAACAATTAATAAAAAAATAATTAAAGAAATATAACAGTTTTTCAAGAAAGACTGTATTCTACAAAAAAAAAGTTATTTTAAATTTCAAAAATAGTTTTTATATCAGAAAATTATAATTTGGGAAATATTTGATTTTTTTCTCATTTTAATTAAATCAATTTAATTAAATGTATGTTTTTTAATATCTATTAAATTTTATTAATTAATAACTTTATTATTATTATTATCATTATTATTATTATTATCATTATTTTTTTTTTCAATTTTTTGGTTTTCTTTTTAGTTAATTAAAACTTAAAACAAATTATTGAAAAAAAAACAGAGTTTTTTGATGAGGTGTAATTCAATCCTTTTTAATTGTTTTGCATTAGAATATTTATTTATTTTTTATAATTAAAAAAGTTTTAACAATCATTAATATTCATATTCCATAATGTCCCCAAAAATTTTAATATATCTATTGAACCAATTAAAAGAAGTTGACATCAAATATTAATATATTGGATAAAATATTTTTTATTAATGAATTTATTAAATTATTAAATCTTTATTAATTTGGAAATAATATTTATATTATTCCTTTTTTTTTTTTTTTTTTTTTTTTTTCCACTTTGAAAATTTAAAAATTTAATAATACATACAAAAAAGAATATTAGATCTGCATTTTATAACAGTTTTAATATAAATAAATAAATAAATATTAGTGAATATGAAAGTATTAAAAAAATATATATATATATATTATTATTAAGATTTATTATGTGTAACAAAAAAAAAAAAAACCTTTTGAAATTACTCAAAAAAAGTATATATGATTAATTTTAATTGTAGTATATTATAAACATTTATATATTTTTTTATACATAGTTTATGTTTAACGATAATATTCAAAATATTTAAATTATAATAAGTAATTAATAAAAATAAAAAATATATATCATTAATCATAATTTCAATAATGAAATAATCATCAATAATTGTGACAGAATTAAAATATAATTAAATATTATAATATTTAAATTAACAATGTTAAATAATTTATGCCTTTTTATTTATGATTTTATATTTTTGAAATTTATATTTGTTTTTAATATTCTTTTTATTATTGTTAATATTGTATATGATATATTATACAAAAATAGTGATTATTATTGGCTATAAATAATTATATATACTTTTTATATTTATAATATATTATGAATAATAATTATGAAATACATTTTAAGTAATTTAATTTTAATATTTTATATTAAAAAAAAAGTATAATTAATATAAAATTCAGAAAGTTAATAGATGATATCACAAAAAAAACTTACCAGTGGCTCTATAATTAATAAATTTATTTTTTTTTATATTGTAATTTATTATTATTATTATTATTATTCTATTTTAAATTTCCATTATATAATTAATATTTTAATGAATATAATCCACTTTAATATATTATAATAACTATTCATATTATCAATTATTAATATAGTATTATTTTAATTTAAAATGGTATTTATAATGATTTTTTTAAACTTTATAAATATTTTTTCTTTTTTTTTTTTTATAATTTTTATTTTTTTATATTTTTATAATATAGATATTTTTAATATTAAAAAATGTTCGTAGAAAAGAAAAAAAAAAGAATAAAATAAAATAAAATAAAATAAAATAAAATAAAACGAAACGAAACAAAATGAAACAACATGAAAAATAAAATAATTTAATAAATAAAAATTTATTAAAAATAAAAATAATCGCACCACTTAATCTTTTTTTTTTTTTTTTTTTTTTTTTTAATATTTACAAATAAAAATAATAAAATAATAATAATAATAATAATAATAATAATAATAATAATAATAATAATAAAAGAGAAAAAGAGAAGAAATAAAATTTAAAAATATTAATAGTATATAATAAAGTGGTTTATACCCTTTTGAATATTGTTAAAAGAATATAAGAAATATTTAATATTTATTTAAGAATTAATAGTAGTACTACAAATAAAAATAAAAAATATAAATAAAAAAATAATAGTAACAGTGATAGTAATAATAATAAAAAAGAAGTTAATTAATAACAAAAATATATAGTTTATATTTTTTTTTATTGAAAAATTTTTAAATTAAGAAAACTTATCATTCACATTATAAATATAAATATAAATTTTAAATTAATAAATGGCTATGGATCCGAAGTATCATTTTAATTTCCCAGAAAATTGGAATCGAGATAATGAACTTGCTCTTAGACAATACGAAAGATGTGCACCAAGTTTTACAAATATTAATGATTTTTTAGAAATATATACAAGATCACCAATATATCATGTAGTAGTTTTTGTTATATTAATTTATATTGTAGTCAGTCTGATATTGATTTTCTTCAATGGAAATAATTATGATACCTTAAAACTTAATAAAACTTTTATGATAATATATGCTTTTAGTGGCATTATTTGTATAATAAATTGTTATCTTCGTAACGTATGTATTTCTTAAATTATATTTTATAATTTATAGTTTAAATAATTTTCATTATTAAAAATAAATTTTTTTTTATTATTATAATATATATGTATATATATATATAAATAGGCCTTTTATGAATCTATGCCTTGTGCTGTAGTAATATTTTTACTTAATCTTGGTATTTTTAATTTCTTTAATAATTCTATTAAAAAATAACATTTTTTCTATTTTATGAAATGTATATATTAATTGACTTATAAAATATTTATTAAATATATTTTATAGGATATATACCGAATTTTTTATCATGTATTGGTTGTATTATGTATTATCTTCAACAATGTTATTTTACAAAAAGTAGTTATGAAAAAGCTACAAATAGAAATTTTATTAAACAAGGAAATTTTTTCTATAGAGCATGTTTATTTTTTAATGAAGAAAAATTTGTAAACATTATAATTTATAGTACTCTAGCAGGTGTTTTTTTTAGTGCTATATTTGGTGTTAAAGGTGACTATTATACTTTTGTTCCATTAAGTAAAGGATTTTGTACTTCAAGGTAGATTTTTGTAAATTTTATTATTAAAATTATTGGATATAAAAATATATCTTTATACTATAATATAAAATATATTTTAAATTATAATATAAAATATATTATTAACTATAATATATACTATTCTATTCTAACGAAATATTTATGAAATATATATATTATATATGTATTATTATTATAGTAATATTGAGGGTTATCCAATGTACTTTGCAGCATTTGTATATTTTGTCTTTTCCTTCTTTGCGTTATATGAATTACATAAATTAGGAAGTGATTTTGTGTTAAGAAGATCATTAATTATTACATTATACATATCAATCGTTTTACTTGTATTAACTGTTATTGGTAATACAACTCCATTTGTAAAATGTCATAAAATTATTCGTTATATTCCTCATGATAGTCTTTTACAAATTTTTAGTTGTGTATTTAATTATTCACACATTTCTTATCCAGTAAGTTTTATATTATATTTTATAATATTTAAGTTTATGTTATATACAAATTTTTATAATTTTTTTTTTTTGTTTTTATTTTTTAATTTTTTTATTTTATTTTATTTTACTATATTTTATTTAATTTTACTATATTTTATTTTATTTATCTATTTAATTTCATTTTTTTTAAAAAAAAATTTTATTAAATCATTTTTTTTTTAAATATTTTATAATAGTTATTTCAATTATATTACACTAAATATGAAGTTAAAAAATTAGATCTTACAAAAAGTGGTTTAATTCATATATTAAACGATACAACTCTTTTTAATGAATTCCTTAATTTCTGTAATACTAAAAGATGTGTAGAAGGTGTAATTTTTCATAGAGAATATAAGAAATTCAAAAATATTTTCAGAGAGAGTGGTAAAAAATTAAATTCAGCAGGTGGGGTTTTTGAAAGCACATCAAGTAATTCTAGTAGTTATAACATTAGTATTGATTTATTATATAAAAATATTACTGGTCTTTCAAATGAACCATTACCTTATTTTGAAACATCAACTTATAATAATGCACAACATAATTATCCATCTTTTGGTAATAATGAAAATTTTTTATTTAATAATTCTCTACCGTCACCACAAACAAAACAACATAAAAGAATGTTAAGTTTTGGAAGAAAGAAAAAGGATTATTCTGATGCTAATGGTAATAATAATGATATTTATTCAGATCAAATTATTATTGATAAGAAAATTGTTCATATTTATGATGAAATTTTTGAAAAAGCAAATCTTATTTATAACTTTTTCTTTAAACAGAATTCTGATTACGAATTAAATGTTTCAGGTTATATTGTTAAAAAAATTGAAAAAAGAATACAATTATTTAATCTTCATTATTCAAAGATGAAAAATAAACAACTTTTCTTATATGAAGAATTAGAATGCGAAGATATGTTTGATGAAGCTTATGAAGAAGTTATTCAATCTTTGTACATTAATATATACAGTGCTTTTGTATTATACAAAAGAAAGCATAAATGATTTTAATAAATGTAAATTTATATATAGAAAAAAGATTTTAAAATTCACAAAAAAAATAGGGAATAAGGAAAAGAAAATTATTTATAAATATAAATATGAAATAAGTTATTAAAAAAAAATTAATTAAAAAAAATTTATTAATATTTAAATATATTTACTATCTATATTAATTTAAATATAAATTCATTTTATAATCAAGTTTTTATAAAAAAAAAAAAAAAAAAAGTACCTTTTTTTTTTTTTTTTTTTTTATCATTTTCAATATTAGATGTTTTATTAAAATATTTTTTTAAATATTTATATTATACTTATTAATTTATTACTATTATAATAATATAAAAGTATATAATTCATAGAAAAAAGAAATTAGTGAAATTATAATAAATTTTATTAAAATATATTATTTTAAAAATATTTTATTATATTTCAAATAAATTATATTTAATTTTATAAAATAAAAAAGAAAAAAACTATAAAAATGATTAAATTAATTTTAGATATTTATAGTTTTTTCTCTGAATATAATGAATAAAAAATTCGAATAAAATTTCAAATAGAAAAAAAAAAAATAAAAATAAAAAAATAAAAATAAAAATAAAAAAGAATTATTATTTATATATATAATAAAATTTTACTCTTTATTTTTTTTTTTTATAAATATATTAATGTAGAATTTTGTTTTTATTAAGACAAATGACTATAGTATATATATAATTATTTATAAAAGGTACATTTTGTTTTCCTATTCAAATAATTATATTCTCTTCAGGGATGTGTTACCTTCTACGGGGTTCACTAAGGGAAGACCATCTCCATCTTAATACTCGTGTGAGTGCAACATTGTGCAGTGAATATTTTGGTACAATTGCTTATTGTAGTTGTAGTAATCAATATTATTTATCAAAATTATTAATTAATTTATAATAAAATATTTTATAATGGACAGTATCATTTTTCTTTCATGTATCTTTTTCTTTATTTCATATTTTCCTCTTTTTTTTTTTTTTTTCCTATTTTTTAAATGATTATATAATTATAGTAATTTTTTGTACTCCTGTTGGATTTATTTTTCATTCCACATCATGTATATTTTATCTTCAAGATCAATATAATAGTTCATTCCCAAATTCTTATATCTAATTTTTAACTATTTCATAATCATTATAGAACAGTACTGAGACATGGAGACAAGAAAAACCTTGGTATGTGGGGCCTTTATATTGGTGTTCACTCTTCCTAATGATAATTTAGAATATAAATATATTCTCTTAGTAAATATAGTTTTCAATTGTAAGATGTTTTTTAAGAAACATTAGTATCCTTATCAAAAAATATAAAGAATCTAAGAGATAAAGCATAAAAAGATTTTGTTAATTGGCTAAAGAACCACCCGAACAACCTTTCTATTAATGTTGATAATTTCAACGTGACCGAACAGCAACTTAAATATCCTTTTCTTAGAGTTTTCCCTCTTTAGTTTGTTATGGATATGATGATATGATTGTTCTCCAGTTTTCTTGGTCTAACAGTGGGAAGTATTCTTGTTTTGAATTTATAGTTATTAATGATAAATTAAAAGACTATCTGAATATCGCTTCTGTATGTAACTCTTTTAATGATACCACTTATTCTTTTTTGTAAAAAACAAAAAAAAAAATTTCGGATGGCTTTATTACTCTACCTCCTGATAAAAAGAATTAAATGACCTAGTCGAATTTGTAGGGATAAACATGAATCAATTTTCTCTCATAGAAAATTTACATGTTTACTGGATGAAATTTATTATAATGATAATCTGGATTCTAACATAATGATATAGAAACTTCTCGATACAATCAACGAAGTAGGTGATGAAATTAACACAAGAATTCCTAAAAATCAAAAGATTTTCCATTGCCATGCATACATCAAGAAATTATCTCATACAAATCATTTACTTCATAAAAGGATTAAAAATTTTAAACTTAGAAATGATATATCTAATCTTCAAGGCATTCCTAAGAAAGGATGTCTTTCAGGTTGAAATAATTATTGTTGTCTTTCATTCATCAATGTCGGATTAAAGATTCTGTCGAAAATTATCACTAAAAGAATTTTAGACTATGCTTTTTCTCATTGGAATTATTAGACCAGAATAGTTTGATTTTTTGAAATAAAAAAAAAAAAAGAATATATTTGTTTATTTATTTCAATTTATGAAATTTGCCATGGAAGGAAATTTAATGATCAATTTACCTTTCTTGTTTTTCATGAGCTCAAGAAGCTTATGATTCAGTGCCAATTTTAAATCTTTTTACAAAACTTAATAATATTGGTATTCGTGGTAAGTGTTTTCAGTTTGTGTAAACTTTAACGGTAAACTTTCAAAAGAATTTCCAATACATCATAGTGTATCCTTTATCACCTATTTTATTTAATATATTTATCAATGATGTATTTGATAAATTCAAGAGTTATGATGTGATTATTTAAAGAAAAATAATATTGTAGTGGCCTATTTGGTGATAACCTTGTTTTGTTGGCCCCTATGAAATCCTCTCTTAGAAACATTTTAAATAAAGCTCGTGATTGGGTTATTAGAAATGAAATGTCCTTTAGAATCAGTAAATACATTACACTTGTTGTTAAACAAAAGAACTTTATACCTTCGAGAAATTAACAAGTAACAAGCACTAATCAATTACATATATTGGGATACACTTTAATGAATTATTAAACTTAGAGCCTATTAATGCTAAGATGAACAGTGAAATAAATTATACAATTAATTCTTTTTTTAGATTTTTAAACAATAGGAACTTTCTTTTCTACTTTAAAAAATTCATATTCTAGTTTCCTTTGTTTTTATTTCAGTTTTTTTATTACACACTTTTATTATTAGAATCTAATAAAAAGAATACTGAAAAAACTCACACTGCTCTTAATCGAGGTTTGTTTTTGAGTTTTTGGATTGAAAATAAGACTTCCAATACCACTATTTGTAATATGCCTAAGGCACTATTATTATCTCCTATAGCTATTTTTTTGTACTAAGAAGATGATTCCATATTTTAAAAAGTGGAATGAGTCTTCTTGTATTATTTCTCATTTAGTTAATAATATACTATCATTTTCACATTATTCATGGATGAAAAAAAAGTACTTATATTAACAATATGTAAGTACAATAATAAAAATTCCTGGAAAATGTTCATTATTCAAGTAACTTTGTGATTAGATCATTTTAATGTGTGAAGTTTTATTTTGATTTTAAAAAATTTATTCAACGTCTGTCTCTAAAATATTCACAATTTTCTCTTGGAATTTTTTGGATTAGATTAATTAAATGCCGATTCAAATTAGAAATGAAATCTTATATTAAAAAAAAAAATTGATATCAGAAGATTGCCCAACATGCTGCCCTTGTTGTGATAAAAGTAACATCATACCTAGTTTTAAACATTTAGATACTTTTATGTTCCTAATTATGAAGTATTTAAGCAACAATTCATTCATTTCGTTGATGAAGTATTTATTAATTTTTCTCTGATTGTTCATGAAAAATCATTGAACATTTCTGATGATAAAGAGGAAAATTTTGATGTGTTGATAATAATATTAATTTTTACATATTGTCTCACTTTTTTGGCGGAAATATAGTATATGAATTATTAAAGATCGGATCTTGGGAAAGAAATGCATTTTATTAATAATAACTTTAAATCACCTTTGAGAGAATCTTCTTTCCTTATTTCATATTATGTGGGGTTTTTAAATTAAATAAAAACCATCAATTAAAAAATTTTGGACTTAATAAAAAATAAAAAAAAAATTAAAAATTTAAATGAATATATTATAATATATTAGATTTAAATCATATTTATATTTTCATTAAAATAATTTTTATAGTTTAATATATTATTTTATAATTAAATATATAGTAATATATATCAATAATTTTTTTAATTTATTTTAAATAATTTTCTATATTTTTGAGCCAAAAAATATAAATTTCTTTTTAATTATTATTATTATTTTTTCTTTTTA
The DNA here is from genome assembly GCA_016946835.1 of Neocallimastix lanati (nom. inval.). NCBI lineage: Eukaryota > Fungi > Neocallimastigomycota > Neocallimastigomycetes > Neocallimastigales > Neocallimastigaceae > Neocallimastix > Neocallimastix lanati (nom. inval.). The sequence continues at coordinate 1,200,502 of JACVTC010000039.1, read as the reverse complement.
AATCTTAAATTTGAATTTTATTAATATTAATATGAAATCATTTAAACACATTATAATTAAAACTCTGATAAAATTTTTATTTATAACTTTTTTTTTCTTTGACTACGAAATGATGAGTAATTAGAGGCTAGAAGACTTCTTTGCTTATCCTTTTTTTTTTTTTTTTTTTTTTTTACGTATGATATGATAATAGAAAATTATAATAATAATCTATAATAAATTGCCTTATTGTTTCGGTGTTGACACCATCCAATCCCCAGATAAGGCCAGTAAAATAGGACTTACTTTTAAAGGCGCGTTAAAGTGGGCGTCTTTGTTAGTTATCTCCTTGTACAATCATTGAGAATTACGATATAATCCTCTCAAATTAAAATATAAATATATATATATTTTATAACAATATTTATTCCTAAGGAAGTAACCTTCTAAATCTGGACGTCATTTCTTCTTAAACATTTAAATTATTGTTTAATGATAATTAACAATAAAAAATTTCCATTTTCATCTTTTTTATTACTATTCAAAAGTAGTTTATTTTGTGTCAAATAACTCAAAAAATTTCTTTAAACATTTTAATATCATTTTTAATATATTTTGGTTTTTTTATAGTAATAATAACTTTTTTTATATTATTACAATGAAATATGTTAATTGAAATTATATTAATATATCTTTAAATAAAATAAATAAAAAATACCTTTGGAATAATATCGATATATCTAAAAATAAAAAATAAAAAGTATTAATATATTAAAATGAAAAATTATTATAATTAAATGACTTTATTGAATTTTTATTTTATACAATTAATTATATAAATATTTACATATATTTAAATGATTTTAGTAATACTAATAAAATTTAAATTTTTTTTTTTTTTTTTTTTTTTAAAAAATTATTTAAATATATATATATATATATATAAATAAAGTTTTCTTAAAATAAAATAATTTACTATATATAATTATTATTATTATTATTATTATTTTAAAAAAAAAATAATTAAAATCTATTTGACATAGAAGTATTAACATATTAAAAAAAAGTTAGATTTATATATTAAGTTGTAATAATAATAATGTTTCATTAATTATTTAATAGGAAATATTATAAAAAATTATTATGGAATTATGCAACTCTGACAAGAGAATATTTGATCTTCGTGTAAAAATTGATTCTGAAAACATTCACAAAGCAAAAAAAAAATTTTGGATGATGCAAATGAAAATAATATAATATTGGATATTAATGAGAAGGATGAAGATGGAGAATACTTGCTATTAGAAGCCACTGAAAAAAATAACTCTGAAATAATTAAATTATTGATAGATTATGCCATTAAGAATAATATTAGTTTGGAAATGAATGGAAAAGGTTACTTTGGAAATTATCCATTATTATTATCCATTTCTAACAATAATTTTGAAATTGCTCAATTATTAATAAATTATGCCATTAAATATAATATCAATTTGAATATTAATGAAAAAGATGAAGAGGGAAACTATCCCCTTTTATATGCAACTAAAGATGATAATACTGAAATTGTTAAATTATTATTTGATTATGCTAAAAAAAATAATAAAATTTTGAAAATAGATGAAAAAGGTAAAGATGGAAGCTATCCACTTTTAAATGTTATTCGTAATGGTAATATTGAAATTGTTAAAAAATTAATTGATTATGCTAATAAAAATAATATCATATTGAAAATTAATGATAAAGATACTTATAGATATTATCCACTTTCAGAAGTTATGAAAAAGAATAATATCAAAATTTTTAAGTTACTAATGGATTACGCTCAAGAAAATAATATTATTTTGGAAATTAATGAAAAAAGTAAATATGGTTATACACCAATATTTGGAACAACAGATAATGATAATCTTGAAATGCTTAAATTATTATTAAATTATTCTGAAGAAAAAGACATAAAATTAATAATCAATGAAGATGTTATTAAAAAAATAATGGCAAAAAATATATATTATGTACATTTAAAAAATATTTCAGAAATTAATACTATATATATGTATTTAATATATCTATATAAAAATAAAAATATAATTAAAATAATCTATAGTAAAAATAGCTACTTTTCAAAAATATTTAATGAATTTAAAAAAAGTAAAATAGATCAAAAATTAAAAGAATTTAATGATGCGGTTTATACTAATAATATTCAAAAATTAAAAATAATTTTAAATAATACCAATGAAAATGAAAATATTTTGATTATTAATGAAAAATGTTTTGGAGTTTATCCTTTTATAGTAACCATTTTAATGAATAACATTGAAATGGTTAAATTATTGATTGATTATGCTAATAACAACAAAATTATTTTTAAAATAAATGAAAAAGGTCAATATGGAAGATATCCGTTTTTAGAACACACTATTAATAATAATATTGAAATGCTTAGATTACTAATAGATTACTCAATTAAAAATAATATTACTTTACAAATAAATAAGATAGATAAATTTGGAGATTATCCACTTTTAGAAGCCATTTATTCAGATAATATTGAAATAGTCAAATTATTCATTGATTATTCCAATAAATGTAAAATTAATTTGGAAATTAATAAAAAAGATGAAAAAGGTAATTTTCCAATTTTATGTGCAATTTGTTATGGTAATATGGAAATATTTAAATTACTAATGGATTATGCTAATGAAAAAAATATTATTTTGAACATTAATGATAAGAGTGAAGATGGAAGTTACCCACTTTTATTTGCAGTTTATAGTAATAATATTGAGATGGTAAAATTATTAATAGACCATGCAAATAAATATAAAATTAAACTGGAAATAAATGAACAAAATGAGGAAGAATGGTATCCATTATTAGAAGCCATTTCTAATAATGATCTTGATATGGTTAAATTGTTATTAAACTATTCCAATATAAATAATACTATTTTTAAAATAAATAAAAGAAACAATGATGGATGGTATCCACTTTTAAAAGCAGTAGTTCAAAATGATGTAGAATTGGTTAAATTATTGATTGATTATGCAAATAAAAATAAAATTAAACTGGAAATGAATAAAAAGAATATTGATGAATACTATCCAATTTTAGAAGCTATTATTAATAATAATATTGAACTGCTAAAATTATTAATAGATTATGCCAATAAAAATAAAATTACTTTGAAAATGAATAAAAAAAAATAGAGATGGAGATTATCCTCTTCTCTATGTCATTAAATATAATAATAATATTGAAATGGTTAAATTATTAATAGATTATGCTAATAAAAATAAAATCATTTTAATAATTAATGAAGAAAACCATGAAGGAAGTTATGCCCCAATAGTTGAGGCGATAAATAATAATAATCTTGAAATAATTAAATTATTAATAGATTATGCCAATAAAAATAAAATTATTTTGAAAATTAATGAAAAAGATTTGTATAATGAAAGTTATCCACTATTACATGCTGTTACTATGAATAATATTGAAATAATTAAATTATTAATAGATTATGCCAATAAAAATGATATAATATTGGAAATAAATGAAAATAATGAAGATGGATATACTCCAGTATTTGGAGCAATAAATAATAGTAATATTGATATATTTAAATTATTAATAAACTATGGTGTAGAAAAAAACAATAAATTAATAATCAATGAAAATGATATAAAAAAAGTAATTTCTAAAAATTTAGAATTTGTACATTTAAAAAATATTACTAAAATAAATATTCAATTTTTAAAATTAATAACATTATATAAAAGTGAAAATAAAATTGAAATAATATATAGTAAAAAAAGTAAACTTTCAAAATTAATTAATGAAATTATTAAAAATGAAAAAAATGGAAAAATGGAAGATGGTGAGAGAGAAAAAGAAAGTTTTAGAAGGAATAAAATTAGGAAGTAAAAAAAGTATTAATGATACTTCATTAACATTTGAATGCAAAAAAAATAATATTGAAAGAGTAGAACTGTTAATTAATAATGGAAAAAATATTAATAAAAAAAATAAGGATGGAGATACACCATTAATTATTGCGTGTAAAAATAATAATATGGAATTAGTAAAATGTTTATTAAATCACAAAGAAATTGATATAAACTTGAAATCTGATTATGATATAAATTCAATAATGGTAGCCTCTTATTTTAATAATAAAGATATAGTGGATTATCTCATTGAAAACAACGCAAATATTGAAATGCAAGATAGAAAAAATAATTTGCCTTTACATATTGCATGCTATTTAAATTCTGATATTGAAATTATTAAATCTTTAGGAAACAATAATAATAATTTATCAACAATAAAAAATTTATATGGATATACCCCATTAGAAATTACTAAAGAATTAAAGAATAAAGCGGCAACAGATCTTTTAACAGGTTCAATTCATTTTTATACATTATTAATAAATAAAAAAAAAATTAATGAAATATTATTCAATGCTAATTTAAAAAATTATATATTAAATTCAAATTTAAAAATTAATATATATATTTATATATATATATATATCTTTTTAAAAAGGCAAAGAAATTGAAAGTGACGATTCGGATAGGTTAGAATTTATATATTAATTTTATAATTTGTTATTATTATAATTTTTGAAGTCATATATATTGAAAATTTAACTAAAATATTATTTAATACATTTATAATACTTTTTATTTATAAATTATATAATAAATAATGTTTATGATATATATATATATATATATATTTTCATTTTATTTTAAAAATTATATAAAAAACAATTTTTTAATTAAAAAAATTTTTATAAATAAACTATTATTATAGTGATAATGAAGAAAATTTTTCAAAATTGACTGATGAAAATATAATTTCATATGAAAAGAAGCCAATATCATTTAATAAATTTTTTGATAAAATAAATCAATCCATTTGCAAAATAAAGACTGATAAAGATGTGGGTACAGGCTTTTTTATCGAAATTCCGGTTCCTTCAAAAGAAAAATCAATGTATGGCATAATGACAGATAATCATGTGCTAAATGAGAGTGTATTTAAAACAAATAAAACATTTAAAATATATATGGCTAATAATGAAGAGCAAGTAATAGAAATTCCAATAAATAAAAAGGATTTTATATTTACATCAGAATTAATTGATATTACATTTATGGAATTAGACATTAATATTATTGAAAATATTGAACCAGTGTTTCTTCATCCTAGTGATAAAGATGCTATAATTCATGAATCCATTATAATATATCAGTATGCAAGTGCTGAATATTCCCTTGCTCATGGAAATATAATAGATATCCAAGGCTTTAATTATTATCATATTAACAAATAAAGGATCATCTGGCTCCGCTCTTTTAAATAAAAATTACGAAGTAGTAGGAATTCATAAATCAAAAATAACTGAAGAATATGAAGATGGTAATATTGTTTTTAAAAATATTGCTATTAAATATAGTGAAGTGGAATTTGCTATTCGTATGTCATTTAATAATATTAATAAATATGGAATGGAAAGAGCAAAAAAATCAGTGAAATTATTATTGGAAAATGAAATGGAAACATTGAATAGATATGGATTACAACTAAAATTGACATCTAATGATATAATTAGACTAGAAAAAAGTATAAATGAAAAAAGTAAAAAAGAAAAAGAAAAGGGGGAAAAACTCAATGAATTAAAAATCCTTACAAAAATCACTTTTTTATTGTACCTTTTCCAAAAAATTATTATTTTACCGAACTAATTATGTATGGTACATTACATTATTATCCAAAAGAGCAAATAATTATATTCCTAACAATGAATTTAATCTAGCTAACATTAAAAAGTTAGATTGGTCTCCTCTCATTCCAAATAGTATAGAATTAAATGAAAAAATTAATTCAAAAATTGAAAAAGGTAATGGTAGAGAATATACTTTAATTACATGGTTAAAATTAACAGAATTAATATATTTATAAATTCAAATTACAATAAAATGCTGTAATATAATAAATTCATTAATAGAAATACTTTAATCATAATAATAACAAAGAACTAAATATATGAATATTACAAGTAGAAAGAATAATCAAATTTATATTTTATAATTAATTTATTCATTTTATTATAATATTATAAAAAAATATAAATAATTCATTTAAATGTTAATTATTCATTAATTTTAATAAAAAAAATTATAAAACTCTATAATAAAATTAAATTTAATAATAATAATAATAATAATAATAATAATAATAAAAAAAAAAAAAAAAAAAAAAAAAAAAAAAACTTAAAATTAACTATTGAATTAAATCATATTTTTAATTAATTATTAAATGCCTGAAAGTTTAAATTATAGTGTTAATTTATTATTTGAACAATACTTTGATATACTTTATATATATATATATTATACAAGTTTTATGCTAATTGATATTTGAATCAATAATATACAAAATAATAGTTCAATTAATTAATCAATAAATCAGTATAATTGTTTAATATTAATATATTATGCATAATCGCTTTGAAAAGAGAGAAAGTAAATTATTGAATTCTTTATAATTAAGATTATAAATTTTAATAATAATATTTTATTTAATCAAGAAGAAATCTCTTTTTAAAATAATAATTATTACATTTATTTATATAAATTTTATTTATAATAAAGCATAATGTGCTTAAACTTATTTACTATAATTTTAATATTCCCTCTACATTATGACTTTAATTAAAAATTTATTAAATATTTAATTTATTTCATTATCATAAATTGTATCAATAAATTTTTTAATATTAATACCAGAAACTGGTTTTGTTGAAGGATCAGCAAGCATTTCAGTTGTTCTAACATATTCTAATTTTATGTTCTTTTATTTTATTTTTTCTTGAATAAATTTATATCTTGTATCAATGTATTTACATCTTTCTTTGGCATTTTCATCTTCAGCTTTTGCTATAAAGGCTTTATTATCTACTTTTAATTTTTTTATTAAAACTTTTTTGTTAGTAATTTCTTTGGATAAAATTTCTTAACCATATACAATGTTTTGTACATTCAGTTTAACTAACAAATTCAGCTTCAGCTGTGGATAGTGTGAAATTTCTTTGAACTTGAGATTTTCATGAAATAAGACTATTACCAAGTAAAAAAAAATATATAACCACTAACTGATCTTTTTGTAGCTTCGTCATTTGCATAATCTACATCTGAAAAACCAACTAATTTATTTTTTATTTTTCCATTATAATGAATTGATTTGTGTATTGTAGACTTTAAATATTGTAAAATCATTAATAAAGCTTTTATAATCGACCGTTGTTGGATTTCTTGAGGCTTGATTTACAGCATAAGCTATATTCGTTCGATATTTTTTACTGCTACATACAAAAGTGAACCTACAAGAGATCTATATTTTCCAACATCAGCAGGTTTTTCATATATTCTATCATTATTTGATATTTTTCTACAAGGATAATTAATAATATAAATTTTAATTCATATTCATATTATAATTTTTAATAATTTTACTTATATAATCTTCTTGATTATTTTTATAACAGTCTTTTTTTGTTTTATAAATAATTTATTTCAATAACTTTATTGGCATCTGATTCGTTTGAAATTATGTATTTATTTTTTCTATTTTTTAACATTAAAAATTAATTTTTTTTTTTATCTTCTCCTGTGATTAAAATATCATCTACATATAGGGTTAATAAGACTCTTAAATTATTTTCTGTATTATATTTACCATATAAACATTTATAAGATTTAAATTGTATAAAACCAATTGATTTTAAGATATATATGTGATTTCTTTGTTCCACCTGTGGTCTGCTTGTTTAAGTTCATACAAGGCCTTATTTAATAACCAGAATTTATTGCTATTATAGTTTTTATTTCCTTTTGGTATTTTGACATAAATAGTTTCATTAGGGTCAGCATTTAAATATGCTGCTTTTATATCCAATTGTCTTAAATTCCATTTATTTATTGAATTCATAGCGATAGATATCCTAAGATCCTCTGATTGAGCAATAGGAGTATAAGTAGAGAAAAAGTTTTTTCCTTCAGTCTGATGATATCCTTTAAGCCACAACTCTTGCCATTTTTTGAATTATCGTTTTTAATAACTAGTATTCACAAAGTATCAATAATTATTATTTAAACAGATTTATTAATATTAATTATTGCAAAATCAATAATTAAAAAATATCAAAATTTTATAATATTAAAAAAATTTTATTTTATTTTTGGTAAATCTTCATATAAACATTAAAAATCAATTATAAATTTGATCTAAAACATTTATTATTAAAAAAAATTTATTTTACATTAAATTTATAAATTAAGAAATTTTAAGAATTAAAAAAAAAAAAAAAAAAAAAAAAAAAAAAAAAAAAAAAAATTACTTATGAATAAATATATATATATTTTTATAACAATTCATAAAATATACATTAAAAGAAGTATTATCTTTCTGGAATAAAAAAAATTTTTTTTTTGAATTTTACAAGATCTTAATACATAATTTATGTATTATAATAGAAAATTATACTATTAATTATTGAGTATTGATGTTTATTCTCCAAAAGAGAAATACAAAAGAGAATTAATTAACTAAACAGTATAGTTTTTTTTTTTTTTTTTTTTTTTTTTTTTTTTTTTTTTTTTTTTTTTTAGCATTACTATATAGAATTAATATTTTTTTTGCTGCGTTCTTCGTTGTTGCGAGAACCAAGAGATCTAATATTGTCAAACGTTGTTTTTACAATATTTCATAGAAAGACTATAACAGTATTTTATTTTTCATTACTTTTTTAATTTCTTTAAATTTAAATAAATATAAAATTTTGTTTAATATGATTAAAAATAAAGTTACACAATTTTAAATAATTAATTTAATAATAATTTTATTTTAAAAATTCATTTTATATAAAGAAAAGAATTTGATTAGATTTCTTTATAATTTAATAATATTTATTTTAACTTTTAATTACACAAAAATTATTGTAAAAAAATTAAAATAAAAATGGTGGTTATATATTTCATTTATGTGTAATAATTTTCAAAAAATTATAAAATATCAATAAAATTTAGTTTAGCAAAATCTAAATTTATTATTGTTAAAACTTCTTTTTATATCTATTTATATTAGATAAAGAACCATAATTATTATTTAATAAAATAAAAAAGTATATATATAATATATTTTGAAATAAAATTTTTTAATAAACTAATTTTTCTAAAAATGTTTCTGTAAAATTTTTATTAATATTAAAATTCTATTATTTAAAAAGGATAATAATAATTACTCCAAAATAAGGATATATATTATTATTATTAGTAGTATTAGTATTATTAGTACTATCATTTACTGATTACAAAAAAAAAAAAGAAGGTTAAAATTTTTATATAAATATACTATTTCAAATATCATTTTCTAATATATATCTATCTTTTTAACATAAATAAACTATATAAGAAGTTAATATCTATTTATATAAATAAATATTTACCTTTATATTTATTTTTAATATGCTTTCGAAATAAATAATAATTATAGTAATAATAATAATAATAATAATAATAATAATTTTCAATTCATATGTAATATATATAAATTATTATTATAATTATTTTAATAGTTATATTACGGTTTATTAATATTTTATTTAATTGATTTTATTAAACAATTATTTTTTAATATTTATACTTTATTTTAAATGATAATAATTATGAAACAAAAAATACATGATAATATTTATGAAATAACATATATTTATAAGTGTATATATTTATTATTATAATTTATTGATTAAAAAATATAAAGAAATAAAAAAAAAAAAAATAATTATAATTAAAAATTTTATATTTAATAAATTATTCTAAACATCATTCTCTATATCTATTTTTTTTTGACAAAAATAAAATATCTAAAAGATGTTTATTAGTATACGTAAATATTAATGCTACTATTATAAATTTTTAATATACGAGAAAAAAAATAAAATAGTAAAAAAAATTTTCGTGCTAAAAGAAATAAAATAGTATTCATATTTTCAATTTAATTATATTTATATAATTCATCTAGTTGTATTTAAATAATTGTAGTTATGATTAATATATATATAGGTGTGTATGTATAGGTGTGTATGTAGATATATTTTAAATAATTTTTTTTTTTTTTTTTTTTTTTTTTTATTTTATTTTATTTTATAATATCATTGATCTTAACTATAAATTAAATGATTGATTAATTATCTTTATTTAATTTTGTAATGCCACCATCACCAGCTATGACCATGTTATAATATTCACCTTTCTTTTCCATAAGTTCTTCATGATTACCAATTTCAATAATTCTACCTTCTTTAAAGACACAAATAATATCAGCATCTTTAATAGTAGATAAACGATGAGCAATAGTAATCGTAGTACGTCCTTCTGAGGCATCTTCTAGGGCTTTCTGTACCACTAATTCTGATTCAGCGTCTAAGGCTGAAGTAGCTTCATCTAATAATAAAATTTTTGGATTACGAATCATTGCACGAGCAATAGCAATTCTTTGTTTTTGACCTCCACTCATTTGGGAAGTACCTAATCCTCCAACCAAGGTATCATACTTTTCTGGAAGAGTCATAATAAAGTCATGGATATTGGCCTTCTTAGCGGCTTCATAAATTTCTTCATCGGTAGCATCTAGCTTTCCATACTTTATATTTTCTTTGATTGAAATATTGAAAAGACAAGGTTCTTGATTAACAATACCAATTTGTTCACGTAGCCATTTAATATTATATTTTCTATTTTCATCACCATCCACTTTAACTGAACCATGACCAGCATCATACCAACGAGGTAATAAACCAATAATAGTACTTTTACCACTTCCTGATGCTCCAACAAAAGCACACATTTTTCCTGCTGGAATAGTAATCTTTTTATTACCCATACGTAAAACGGTAACTTTTGGACGGGAAGGATAACGGAAACGAATATCACCGAATTCCAAGTCTCCCCTGAAATCAGTTTCTTCCTTCTTATTGCCATTTGGATCACGAGCATCAATCTTTGGAGTACGATCAATGATTTCAATAACATGCATAAATGCTTCAATAGCTTTATTAGCTTCACTTAAAATATTACTACTTTGACCAACAGCCATAGATGTTAAAATAATAGCCATTAAAACCTTAAACATATTATTAAATTCAATTTCTCCATTTTCAATGAAAACGGCACCAACCCAATAACCAATAATGAAGGCAATAAATGCAACCGCATTACTAAAACCAGTACCAATAGCACTAAAGTAAGCCTTACGTTCAAGACGTCTAACAGGCTCCTCTAATTTTGTATCATAAACTTTAACAAAATAATCCGAAAGATTTAAGGCATATACCGTTTTAATATTGACAATAGCCTCACAGGCGACCTTGGAACTATTTTCAAAGACAGCTCTATTTTCCTTGTTCTTATTTCGGATAGATCTTGATCTTATAAACGAACCTGAAAAGAGGAATGGAACGGCAATCAAAAGAATTAAAGTTAATTTCCATCCATTGAAGAAGGCAATACCAAAACCACCAATAACCGTAACGATTTGTTGGAATACAACACCAATATTAGTATTTAATCCACGAACAAGGGTCGCTTCTGTCGCTAATTTTGCAGTTAATGTACCTGTACTAGTAGTACTTTCACCACCACCACCACCACCAGCGGTAGGCTTTTCAGCACCAGCATCACCAATATCATTAGTATCAAAGAAACCAACTTCTTGACGAATCATATTATTATACATTTCCTTACGTAAATCAAATGATAAATATTCACCAGCAATGAAAAATCCACCAATATTAAAGTAGAATGAAAGGAAGTTACAGAAACCTAAAACAATAAACATCATACCCCAGAATAAACCTCCGTCAATTAAATCATCACCTTGTTTGGTGAAAACATTAAGTGCCGAAGAAAAGATGTAAGCAAAAGCAGGTTGAATACCACCATTGAAAAGGGCTCCAATAAATCCGAGAAGATTTGATAACCAGTATGGTTTATTATAATTAATATATCTTTTCCATTCCATATCTTTAAGATCATAGGTTTTATTCATTGGATTTAAGGTGCTTACTTCACTTAAGGCACCGGTAGTTTGACGACGAGTCATCGAAAATGTTGAAGTAATACGACTTAGAATTGTAGATTCGCGATTAGCTTTAACAAAAGCGTCATCATTCATGGTTTGCTTAACAGTGTCAGGATCTTTTGCAATATTATCGTCTGATGAATCCTCATCGTCTTCCTCTTCTTTCTTAATTTTAATTTCCTGATTTTTAACTAAATTATAATAATTTTTTTGAAGTTTCATTAATTCATCGTGCGTTCCTGTCTCAATAATTACACCCTTTTCCATAACAATAATTAAATCCGCATTTTTAATAGTAGATAAACGATGGGCAATAACTAAAGTAGTACGGCCTGAGGATGCCAATTCTAATGCAGATTGAACAATCTTTTCGGATTGATTATCTAAAGCGGAAGTAGCTTCATCTAATAATAAAATCTTTGGATTATTAATTAAGGCACGAGCAATACAAATACGTTGCTTTTGTCCTCCACTTAATTGTAATCCTCTTTCACCAGTACTGGTTTCATAGCCATTGGATAAATTCATAATAAAGTTATGAGCATTAGCTAACTTTGCCGCTTCAATAACTTCTTCTTGGGTAGCATTAGGTGAGTTGATAGCAATATTTTTTGAAATGGAAGCGTCAAACAGCGTTGGTTCCTGAGATACTAAACCAATCTGAGAACGAAGCCATTTAACATTATAATCTTCAATATTTCTTCCATCAATTAAAATTCTACCACTACTTCTATTATAAAATCTTTCTAAAAGTTGAACGGTGGTTGACTTACCAGAACCTGAAGCACCAACGAGAGCAACAGTTTGACCAGGTAAACATTTAAATGAAATTCCCTTTAAAACTTCTACATCAGGACGTGAGGGATAACTGAAACGGACATCTTGGAATTCAATTGTACCTTCTATCGGCTTATCTGGAGAAATACCTTCATCCATTTTAATTAACGGTTCCCTTTCAATAATATCAAAAAGCATCGTAGCAGAACCGGTAGCTTCACTAAACGAACTGATCATCACACCAACACCTGTTAATGTCATGGTACCCATCATAATACCCATAAATACACTTAACACATCACCATACATCATTTCACCATCACGAATAAATCGAGTACCATAAATAAAAGCAATTGAAAATGATGCATAAATAATACCGAATGCTAAACCAATAGTAATACCAAGAGCATGACCTTTTATAACACCATATCTTCTTGTAGGATTTAGTTTTTCATAATAACGATGAATTTCTTTCTCTTCAGTACCAAATGAAACAATTGTTCTAATTTGAGAGAATGCTTCTTGAGCAATACCACCTAATTCAGCAAAAATATCCTGTGTAATTTTAGTATATCTTCTTAAAATGGTTGCCATAACAAGTACAAAGATAAGAATAACCGGAATCATTCCAGTCATATAAAGAGAAAGTTTCCATCCTGCTTTAAAAGCTAAAATGAAGCAAGCAATAAAGGTAACAATACTTTGAATGACCATACCTAATTTAAAACCAATACCTTCCTCAATTAAAATGGTATCACTTATAATACGAGAGGATAATTCACCAGGACTAGTCTTTTCATGCCAAGCAATTTCTTGCTTTGAAATTGATTTAAAAGTAAGTGATCTAATTCTAGTAACTTGACGCATTGATGAAATAGTTAAAAATGCATCCATAAAGAATGAACCTACAAAAGAAACTAAAGCAATTATACCTAAATAAATCATATAACGATAAAATTCACTCCAAAAATCATCACTCTATTTAATTTATTTGAAAAAATGTCAAATATAAATATTATATATTAATATTTATAGATATAGATATAAATTTAGATATAGATATTAGATATAAATTTAGATATAGATATAGATATATAATTTTTATATATTTTCATTAAAATGTTTAATAATATATAAATATATATAAAAATAAATAAATAAAATAATTATAATAAATTTACTGATATAAAAAGAGAGGCAATATTTAAATCAGAGGCATAAGCATTTGCAGGATCTGTTGCAAGACTTGGTAAATTTGTCTTTGCAATTTCATGATGTTTACTTAAAAATGATTCTAATTCCGTACTATTTCCTCCAGTTGCAACAGCTAAAAATTCTCTAATAAGATCATCCTATTATAATTTTAATAAATAATTAATTATAAAGGTTTTTTTTTTTTATTAATAAATATTTATATATATATATATTTATAGTAATAATAATAATAATAACTCTTTAATATTATTATTTTTTCTTTATTATCGTATATTTTTTTTAATTATTACATTATCCTGAATTCCTAATAATTTTCTAATTGTAACAGAAGCTACAAGAGACATAAATAAATTAATCAAGTCACTCATAACATCAATCCTATTTTAAATAAATTTATTTAATATAAATCCAATATTATTTAATGATATAATTAAATATTTAAAAAAGAATAATAAATAAATATATATATATTTAATAAGTATATTAATAATAATAATAATAATAATAATAATAATAATAATAATAATAATAATAATAATAATAAAAAGTATTACATTATAGGCATAGTGAGACCTTGAGCAATTGAACCTAAAATACCTACAAAAATCATAATTTTTTCTTTTATATTAGAATATCTAAATAATTGTATAAAAGAAATTTTTGATTCCCTTTTTTTATTATTTTCATTTTTCTCATTTCCTAATAAATTTTCACTTGAAGTAATATTTATATTTTCATTTGAAGAGACATTCTGATTAATATTAACAGACATATCAGAGATATCAACCTCTTTCGCCATTTTTGTAATAATATTTTTTAACTTTAATATTATTATATTTAAAACTGTTTAAAACTGTGTTTTTATTAAATTAACTTTCTTTTTATCTATAAATAATTTTTTTTTTTTTTTCAAAAATTTATTTAATTAGAATATTTAAATAAAAATAAAAATATTGAATATTTCTATATCAAAAATACGTTTATGTAATTTTTGTTTTTATTGACTTTGTAGTATAGTATTTTATTCTATTGATAATACATATCAAAACAAAAGATAAAAATTATTTAATTGAAATACATAAAAATATTAGCATTTATTCTTTATACTTCAAATATATTATATACAGTCTAAATAAATCCTTTTTATATTTATATGTATATATATATATATATATTCTATTTATGTATTAAATTTTCAAAAATATTTTTTTCTTTTTTATATTTTATTTTTAATTTTGAACAAAAATTTATCTTTTTATATTTTTCATTTTTATATTAATTAAATAACATAATTAATATATAACATATACTATATCAAAATATATGTATATGTATATATACATATATATATATATTTTATATTTTCTATTTTTATATATATTAGTAATATTAGTAATATAATTTAATATTTTAAAATTTAATTTTTATATTAGATTAATTAAATAATACTATAAAAGTTTAAAAAAAAATAAAAATTAAAAAAAAAAAAAAAAGAAAAAAAAAACAATATTAAAATTTTATATTGTATTTAAATTGTTTTTTTAATTATTAAAAAAAAAGTTAATCTATTTCAATTGATAATAAAAAATATTTTTTTTCTTCTTTTATTTTTTTTTATATATTTAATTATTTCAATTTATAATTAATATACTTTTATCATTTTTTTTTTATATTAAAGATTACTAATTAGAAAATAAAAAAGTAGGAAAATTAGTTAACCTGTTTTTTATTAACAAATAAAATTTTGAATTTTGTAATATTAAATAAAATTTTATATTTAGGAAATTGATATATATAATATTTTTTTTTTAAAAAAAAAATATATATATATATGTTTATAAATATATATTTATTATTTTTTATTATATTTAATTTTCTTTTACTATATTTTGCTATGTTTCTACTATATTTTTACTACATTTTTACTCTATATTTTATTATATTTTTAACTATATTTTTATAATATTTTTACTCTATTTCTATTTTATATTCTATTTTTATTTTATTTTATTTTATTTTATATCTTTATAATTATCTCTATCAAGAATTTACATTATTAATATATCAACTACGATATAGCAACTAAGATAAAATAATAAAAGTCTTTAATACAGTAAAAGATTTAATTATTAATTTTATTTTTAAAATGATATTTTCATAATATTAATTAAAAATAAAATAAAATAAAATGACATGGTTAAAATTAATTAATATTAAATTGTGTAACCTAGCTAAAGTTTAATTAATAATATTCAGAAAAAAGCAAAATAAAACAAATTTAGAAAATAAACAACTCATAAAAATATCAAACCATAATTTTAATATATGACAATAAAGAATAATATCTTTTTAATATATTAAAATAATTAAAATAATTATATATGAATATAAAAAGAAATAGTTGTATACAATATATTATATATTAAAAGAAGAAACAAATACTATATAAATATTTGTTAATTAAAAGATCATTACGTTTTTTTTTTTTTCTCTTTCTTTTTTTTTTTTTTTTTTTTTTTTTTTGATTGTTTTGTTTCTTTTTTTTTTTTTTTTTTTATTATTAATATTATTAATCCTTTTATTAATTTATAAAAAATAAATTATATAAATCTATTAATAATAACGTTTTACCAATTTATATTTAGGTCTTTTTTAAAAAAAAATTTTTTTAATAAATAATTGCCCATTTATTTAATAATATATATTTTTTTTTAAGACCTTATAAGTCTATTTTTTTTTTTTTTTATTTTTATTTTTATTTTTTTTTTTTAGTTAAAGTTTTTTTTTTTTGGTAGAATATTTTCCAAAATATAATAACTATGGATTAATTAATTATTATTATTAAATATTATTCCGCAATAAATATTTATGTAAAAATATATCAAATAAAATTTTTCATATGAATATAAAAATATTAAATAAAGTACAATTATATAAACTTTTTTTTTTTGTTTTGTAATACCATATACATTTATTAACTGGTCAAAGCTTCAACAACTGTAAAAGTAGATATAATAAATTATCAAAGTACTACATAAGGAAAATAAAAATAAAAAAAAAAAAATTGGACAATTTATTATAATAAAAAGATTGGTACATAAAATATATGATGATGGCCTTAGTAGAATTTAATATTAAAATTAATAATATAAATAATTAAAGAAATATTATTCAATATTTTTTATGCCAATAATTATTATTATTAATTATAATATAATTAATAATAGTTAACCAATGATTAAAAGAAATCACAATTAATAATGAATATAAAGAAAAAAAAAAAAAAGATATATCTAATAGGAGTAAAAAAAAAAAAAAAAAAAAAAAAAAAAAAAAAAAAAAAAAAAAAAAAAAAGGTAAATTATGTATAAAATCTTTTTCATTATTATTTTATTTTTATTTAAAACAGATTTACATGATATTTCTATCCTCTCTTCTTATATATAAGTTTTATGGGTTTATGGGTTATATTATTAATAATATATACTAAATATATTAAAATAAACACAATTAATAATTTAATTATAATTTATTAACAAAAATTTTTTTATTACTAATATTATATTAATATTATATTAGCATTAATAATCGTAAATTAAAAAAATGTATTTAAATTAATTTATTAATATTAATGTAACATATATTTTTAATATATTAAAATATTTAATATAAAAAAATAAATTATTAAAATAACTTTATTTTATTTTATTTTATTTTATTTTATTTTAATCACATCATTTTTTAAAGATTTTAATTTCTTTTATTTTAATTAAAAAAAAAATATGATGACATTTTTTTTTGAAAAAGGTATATATTATACAATTAAAAGTATTTAGTTATTATTGAAATAAAAAATTACTATAGTTATAAATATTATAAATATTATAAATATTATAAATATTATAAATATTATAAATATTATAAATATTATACTAATTATACATTATTTTATAATATAGTAATTGTTTAATTAAATATAATGTTTTTTCTTTATTTTTATGATTAAAAAAAAAAAAAAAATACATAAAATAAAAGATATACATAAATTTAAATTTAAGGTTCGTAAATTAAAAATTTGAACTATTTATTACTATTATTATTTATTTAATATTTAATATTTATTTATTTACTTATTTACTTATTTACTTACTTATTTATTTACTTATTTATTTATTTATTTATTTATTATTTATGATCTATTACTCTATTCTTCTATTATTTATTATTTGTTATTTATCATTTATCATTTGTTATTTATTATTAATTACTTTGTCTAATTATTCATAAAACTACTCAATAATCTATTTTTGAATATGTAATTAATTATTGAATATATATATATATATATTTCTATGAAAAATATCATAATAAAAATATTCTTTATATAAAATATAATAAAAATAAATAAAATTTTATAAAGTTTAATATTACCAAGAAAAAAAATTTTTTTTTTTATTTAATATTTTATAAATATTTTTCCCTAAAAAATTTATAGTTTTTATCTTTTTTTTAAAAAAAAAAATATATATATATATATATATTATATATATAATATAAAATTAAATGCATCCTGTCAAACATAATTCAAAATAGTTTATTTCATTTTTTTTTTTTTATTATAAAATATTTTTCAATAAATAATTTATTATTATTTATTATTTTTTTTTTTTTTTTTATTATAAAATATTTTTCAATAAATAATTTATTATTATTTATTATTTTTTTTTTTTTTTTTTATTATAAAATATTTTTCAATAAATAATTTATTATTATTTATTATTTTTTTTTATCATACATTAAAACATAAAAATTCCTTTTAATAAATAAAAAATATATATATATATATATTATATATATAATATAAAATTAAATGCATCCTGTCAAACATAATTCAAAATAGTTTATTTCATTTTTTTTTTATTATAAAATATTTTTCAATAAATAATTTATTATTATTTATTATTTTTTTTTATCATACATTAAAACATAAAAATTCCTTTTAATAAATAAAAATTATTATTTAAAAAATACACATTAAAAGTTGATATATATATATATATTTTTTTATATATTAAAGTTTTCAACTAAAATAATATATATTATAAATAAGTTGTAATCCAAAATAATCAAAAAAAATTTAATAATAAAAGGGACAGATAATATCAATCAAAAGGGTAATTTATTATATATATAAATATACATATATATATATTTTTTTGCTTTTTAAAAGTTTAAATTATTTTAAAATCATATATTTTATTTAATGAAATAATATATAAATTAAAATTATATAATATTAAGTTGATATTAAATATGATTAAATGAAATGAATAAAAATATATATACAATCACTGATTTAATTTTATTCTTCATTTTTTTTTTTTTTATTTTTTTTTTTTAATAATTATTAGTGAATTATTAAAAAAAAAAAAAAGATATTATATGATATAATATAACATAATATATCTAATGATAATTCTTCATAGTTTTAGTAATAAGAAAAGAAGCAAATCAAATCAATCTTGTAAATTATACTTTATTTTTTTTTTATATGTTTTCTTATGTAGAAACTATTGTATTAATATTTTTTAGATATCTCCACTTAAAAACTCAACTAAATTAATTATCTCAATTGAAATTTAATAATGAAAATCATATAGAAATAAAAAGAGATATTTTATTTCCATCTTGTCATTATTATTCTTGATAATTATTTTAAACCTAATCAATTTATCTCTAATTCATTCTTAATCATTTAATAATATTCAGTCACTAAAAGCATTATAAAGTTATTATTTTATTAGAGTTTACATGCTTTTATCATTATGATATTTCTAATAATTATTTAAGCTCAATCAATTTATCTCTAATTCATTCTAAATTATTTAATATTTAACCATTAAACTTATTGTATTAAAGTTTAATAGTTCTTATCGTGATACTATTTATAATATTAAAGAAGAATTTATTAAATTAGGCAAAAAGAAAATACTTGATTAAGCAAAAGAACAAAAAAAGTATGAAAGTCATTAAAAATGATTAAAAGAAAAAGAAGAAGAAGTGAAATTATAATTTCACTTTTTTTTTTTTTTTAAAGCTAATTAGAATTAATAAATACAATTAATAATATTATTATAATTAATAATATTGTTAATAATAACATATTTATAACTCTTATATTAGTCTCTTTTTTTTTTTTTTTTTTTTTTTTTTTTTGTTATTGTTGCTTCTGTTATCTTAACTCAAAATCAACCAAAATAGACTAATTCAATTGTAATGAAGTGAATTAGAATTAATAATAAAAAAAAATAATATAGTAATAGTAACCATTATAGTAATAATAAATTTCATAAATTGATAATTATCGCTATAATGTTATAAAATAATAATGTCAACTAATTACGTTTATTAAAAAAAAAAAAAAAAAAAAAAAAAAAAAAAAAAAAAAAAAAAAAAAATAATAATAATAATAATAATAATAATAATAATAATTTCAAATTATTTTATTATTATGAATATTATATAATTATATTTTATCCATCATTGTTTTTAAATTTAATATCTTTTATGACTATTTTCTTGTTTAAAAATTTTACTATATATTGTAATCATTGTATTAATATATATATATATATATATATTTTATTTTCTCAATTTTAAACCCATTTCTTCGGTAAAACATAAATATCTTTAATTTCTTCTTTTATCAGAGTTATTATGCCTTATTATAACTATATTTCTACTATTAATTATGAATCAATTAAAATATGAAAGGAATATATCAATATTAGGCAAAAAAAAAAAAAAATTAAGAAATTTTTTTAAGTATTTTTAAAAAAATTTAACAATAGTAAACAATTAATAATAATAGTAATAATAATAATAATGATGATATTTAATAAACTAATAATCGCTGCTTAGTAGAAATAATAGTATTCTTAATATCATGCTTAATAATTCTTGTATTAATACTTTTTTTTTTTTTATTTATTTTATTTTATTTTAATTTATTTTGTTGTTGTTATCTTATTGCATAAGCTATCAAATTGGACTATTTCGGTTGTTCAGTTGAAATTTAATGATAAAAATAAATTCATTTTTTTATGAGTGTTATCATGTTTTAACATCATGGTATTTCTAATATTAAAGAATAATTTACTAAATTAAACAAAAAAAAAAAAAAAAATGGAAAATATCTGATCAAATAAAGGAGAAACAATATTAAAGTCAGAAATAAAATTAATAACTATAACAATCATGTTTAATCAACCAATAATGGTTGCTTATCATGAAAAATAGTATTATTAATATATTGTTATCTTATTCAAATACTACCTAACTGTACTATTTTCAGTTATTTAGTTGAAATCTAATGATAAAAATAATTTCATTTTTTATGAGTGTTTTCTTATTTTAACATAATGATATTTCTAATATTATAGAATTAATTTCTTTTTCTTTTTTTTTTTTTTTTTTTTTTTTTTTTTTTTTTATCAGAGTTATCATGTGGTATTATAGTTATATTTCTAATATTAATTAAGAATTAATTAAATTATGCAAGAAAAATATTAAACTTGATAATAAAAAAAATCATAAAAATGTAAAAAAAATAATCATAATAATAATAATAATAATGAAATTAAGAAATTTTTTAATTATTTTTAAAAAAATTGAACAAAAGTAAATAATTAATAATAATAGTAATTATAATAATAATGAAATAATGACGATATTTAATAAATTAATAATTGTTACTTAGTATGAATAAATAGTATTATTAATATCATACTTAGTAGCTCTTGTTTTAGTATTTTTTTTTTTTTATTTTGTTGTTGTAATCTTAATTGAAAAGCTACCTAACTGGACTATTTCAGTTGTTCAGTTGAAATTTAATGATAAATATAATTTCATTTTTTATGAGTGTTATCTTGTTTTAACATAATGATATTTCTAATATTAAAGGAAAATTTAATAAATTAAACAAAAAAAAGAAAATATCTAATCAAGCAAATGAAGAGAAAAAATATTTAATTCAGAAAAGATAACAAGAGAAAGAAGAAATTTTTTTTTTTCAGTTGGGTTTTGTTTAGTTTTGTTTGGTTTGGCTATTTGGTTGTTTATGTGAATTTTGATTTTTGATTTTATTGTTATCTTAACTTAAAGGCTATTTAATTGGACTGTTTCAGTAGATATTCAATAAAGAAAATAATTTTTCCATTTTAGTATATTTTTTATTAAATTAGACAATTGAAAAATCAGTCAATTGAGCAAAAAGGAAAGCATGAAAATGTCAAAGAAAAAATAGTTAAAAAAAGAAATTAATTAATTATTTAAAAAGAGTTAAAATAAGTAATAAAAGTTAATGATAATGATATTTAATATTTAATGAACTAATAATGGTGGTTTGGCATTAATTATAATATTATAAATATATCATGTGCAATATCTCTTGTATTAATCTTTTTTTTGTTTTTTTGATTTTTTGTTTTATTTTTTTTTTTTTTATTTGGTTGTTGTTACTGCTGTTCTTATCATTATCTCTACTCAAAAGTTATCTAAAGGGGCCATTTCAACTGAAATTTAATGATGAAAAATGTAATGATATTTATAAAGATGATCCATTTTTATTATGAAATCATTATTCTTTAGTGTTACATATAGATTATTAATTTAGTAAATTTGATTTATAGTTCATTCTAAATCAATTAAAATATTCAATGATTAAAATTACTTTAATTTCTTTTTTTTAAAATAATTACAATACATCTATCTTGATAATTCTTTTAACTTTAATAAAAATATAATAAAGTTAAACATAAACATCGTATTAAAAAAAAAAAAAAAAAATAGAACGTCATAAAAAAAAATTTATTATAATATTAAAACAATTTTTAATTAATAAAAAAATTAATTACATTAATAAAAATAGTAAAAATAAATTGATTAATGTTTGTTATAAATCTAATTATACCATGTGTAATAATTATTACATTGACACTTTTTTTTTTTTTTTTTTAATTTATCTCAAATTCAAAAAGCCTATTCAAGTTAAAAGTTAATAAATGAAAATAATGAAAAATATTTAATTTAAAAAAATGTATTTTTATTCACAATAATTATACGTAACCATAATCAATTTATCTATAATTTACTCTAAATTATTTAATAATATTCAGTCCTTCAAATCACCTTTAAATATTTCATATTTTATTATAGGTATTCTGATAAAACAAGATAAAGGCTCATAAGTTAATAAAGAACTAATTAAATTAAGCAAATGATAATACCGAGTAAAAAGGAATAAAAAAAAATTAAAAAATCAAAAAGAAAGTAATAACAAGAAGAAGGAAAAAAATTACATAAAATTAAAATGAGTTAGAATTAATAAAAAAAAAAACTAATTATAATAAAATAAGCTGTAATAATAAAATAATAATAATAAATTTAATATATTGACAATGATTGTTTATTGTAGAGATTGTAATTTATTATTTAATACCAGTTTAAATAAAATTGATAGTAATAATAACAGAAATAATATAATAGCTATAAATTATAAAGTTGATATGAATAATAGTATTATTAAATAATAATATTAATTCAAAACTATATAATAAAATTCATATAATAACTCTATTCTTCCCTCTAATATTTTAATTAATATTAGTATTAATGAATATTTATTTGTAAATGAAAATTTTAAACATTTTAAAATTATAGAATTAAAAAAATAAATAAATTAAATATATATTTATTTATTTTTTAATTTAAAAATAATAAGGTATAATATGAAAGTATCATATTCATTAAATATTTTATTTAAAAACTATCATTTTTTTTAATAAATTTAAAAATTAAACATTTTAAACCTAATATAAAATTGTAGAATTAATATATATATATATTAAATTAAATATAATAATTAAAATACCAAAATTCAAATACATAAAAAAAAAAATAAATAAAAATATTCCTTTAAATATACTATAGAAATATTATATAGATAAATATTTTATTTAAAATGAAGAGCTTTCATTTTATTAAAACTTTATTGTATTAAATAAATAAACAATCAAAAAATTAAAAAGAAAAAGAAAATAAAGATTCTTTATATCTTATAAAAATTTTAGAGTTTAATTTAAAATTTATGCTTAAATTTAATTAATGAAGTAAAAAGATCTAAACTAAAAAATTTAATCAAAATTTAATTATCCAAAAATTATAATTTATAAAAATTAATTATTTTTAAAAATTATTTGATTATTATAAAATAATAATTTAATAAATAATTTTGATTGAAATGCTTATACATGAGAAGCATATAAATATCACTATATATAGTGTTTACTTTTAAATGATATGTAATATGATATATATATGATATTTTATTATATTAAAAGCTTATATTTATAAAAAAAATTGTATATTAATAAATAAAAATTTTTAATATAACTTAAATTATAATTAATCAATACCTTATGAACAACTTTTTTATTTTTATTATTAATATTATTATTGACAAATTTATGATATATATTTTTAATTATTATATTTAATAGATAAATGAAAGTATAGTTTTTTCAATGAAGTAAATTATTAAATAAATTATATAGGCTTTCAATAATTTCTAATGTAAAAATATAGTAAATTTTAATAATAAAAAAAAAAAAAAAAAAGAAACCCGAAATAAATGATTAATAATAATTATGATATAAAAGATTTTTATGGTATATATAAATAATTTAAATTTAAATAATATTTCTATTGAATAATATTAGAAAATCTTTTTATGTAAAGAAGAAAAAAAATAATAAAAAACTGGATATAAAAAATATGCATTATTTTAATAAGTTTACATTAACAACAAAATAAGGTTTATTATATAAAATAAAAAACTAATTTTTAATTTATTATTCAAACCATAATTTTTTTAAATTAATAACAAAAAAAAAAAAAAAAAAAAAAAAAAAAAAAAAAACTAAAATAAAATAAAATAGGCCATATATATATATAATATATAACGTAATTAAATATCATTATATTAAAAAAAAAATTAAACAATTAATAATAATTTATAATAATTAATAATAATCAATAATAAAATAAATTTATATTATTTAATTATAAATCTTTTATTTTTAATTTTTCTTTCTTTTTTTTTTTTTTTTTTTTTTTCATTAAATCCTTTTAAATTTAATAAATTTTACCAATTTATACTAAAATTTAGAAAAGTTAATTATACAATCTTCTAACCAATTAGATCTAAATTACTCTATTAAGTTGTTGTAGTTTGTATAATATATACTTTAATATTATTATATTGTAATAAATTAATATTACTAGAGTAATATAAAAAAGAAAAAACAAATTATGTAGAAAAAAGAAAAAAAAAAAAAGAACCTTAGCAAATAAATAAATATTTTTATATATATTATCTTCTGGATGTCGACATTATAACTGTATATAGTTTTTTTTTTTTTTTTTTTTTTTTTTTTTAAACTTAGGAAGTTATTTTTGTTAATATTTTTTTTTTTAAATTTAAAAAATTATTTTTGTTAATATTTTTTTTTAAACTTAGGAAATTATTTTTGTTAATATTTTTTTTTTTAAACTTAAGAAATTATTTTTGTCAATAGAGTATTTGATGATATATATTCACCTGATCTGATCATTATTACCTTCATTATATATAATTAAAAACAATAAATTCTCTTAAATATATATTTTTTATTATAAATTTTTAAAATTAGTAATCTAATTTACATTGCTGTTGCACAAATATCAAATTTGAAAGTTTTCATATTTAAAAATAGTATATTTATCTTTTTCCAATGGATATTAGTAAAAAAAAAAAATAATAAAAAAAAATAATAAATATAAAATAAATTATATGTATATAATATATTAAATAAACTAATTTTTTATTAATGAAAAAAAAAAATTTTAAATAGTGATATATATATATATTAAATAATTAATTATATAAGCCAAAAAAGAAAATATAAAAGATATTCATAGACTAATTTGTATTAACTTTTTTTTTTTTTTTTAAATAATAAAATATTAATATTAATATTTAATCTATAAATAATATTAATAATATTTATTTAAATTAATCTACTTAATTTATTTTTATATTAATTTTATTTATTTATATATGTATATTTATATATTTATTATTTATTTATCCACTTATTAAAAATTTAATATATCTTAATATCGGAAGAATTTTTACAAAAGCCTCGCTATTAAAATAATAATAATAATAATTATTATTAATTTTTTTTTTTATAGACTGAAGACTTTGGTCTTCCCCATATAGTAATATGGGTGTATGATTAACTATTATTAAAAAAGTTGAAAATAAATATTGTATAAAATAAAATTCTTAATAGATAAAAAAAAAAAAAAAAAACTTCCCAGTATACCAAAATCATATTATTTGATAATGAAGTAAACTAAACAAATAATGAAAAAATGAAAAAAAAAAAACAAAAATTTGTATAAAGAATTATTTATATTTATTCATATTTATTTATTTACATTTATAGTTTAGTATTTATTTATTTACATTTATATTTATTTATATTTATTTATTTATATTTATTTATTTATATTTATTTATTATATTTATTTATTTATATTTATATTTATTTATATTTATTTAGTTTATTTATTTACATTTATATTTTAGTATTTATTTATTTTTTACTTTTCAAAAATTAATCCACCAAAAATTATTTCTTGTTTAAAAAAGATTAACACAAAAAAAGTTTTTTTAATTATATAAATTAATATTAATTTCTTAATATTTCATTATATTTTATCTTCGATATTTTTTAATGTGCACAAAGAAAAAAAAATTAATATTAATAATATTAATAATATTAATAATATTAATAATATTAATAATATTAATAATATTAATAATAATAAATTCCAAAAATATTTTAATATATATATATATTTTAATATTTATTTTAAATTAACTTTTTAATATGAAATTATTCTAAGTTTTCTAATGATTCAGTAACCCTTTATTTTGATTTTTCTAAATTTCTAACAATTTTTTTCCAATTATTTTTACGTTTTAAATTTTTAACTTCTTACCTTAATTAATATAATTGCAGCTTTTTATTGGTTAAATTCTTTATGTGTAGTTTTA
Organism: Neocallimastix lanati (nom. inval.); assembly: GCA_016946835.1. NCBI lineage: Eukaryota > Fungi > Neocallimastigomycota > Neocallimastigomycetes > Neocallimastigales > Neocallimastigaceae > Neocallimastix > Neocallimastix lanati (nom. inval.). The sequence goes on along the minus strand of JACVTC010000039.1, from coordinate 1,173,213 downwards.
AAAAGACTTTTTTTCATTTTTTTTAGAAAAAAAAAAACTTTATTTAATAAATAAAAAAAAAAAAGAAAAAAGAAAAAATGTTTAAATATAAATTTATATACTAAAGGAAGAATAAAAAAAAACTTTTAAAAACTTTTTTTAATAATATTTAAATTTTTATGTTATTAATAAAAAATAAAGTTTCTTATTACTTGATTTACATACAATTACAATAGTACATAATGTATAACGTATTGGAAATTTATAATTAAATTTTTAGCGGTCTATCTATAAAAAAAAAAAAAGGGCATTCATTTATATTTATTTATTTATTTATTTATTTATTTATATATTTTTTATTTATATAAATAGTAAAACATATGAAAATAATAATAATAATAAAAAAACAATAAAAAATAGGCTTTTTTTTTTTTTGTCAGAGATTAAACTAATTAATGATATTTTTATTTGCATAGTTTTTTAAATAAATATAATTTATCTATGTATTCTACATTTATTATTAATAGCTAAAAGAACTAAACTTTAAAAACTATATGTATTGTCATTCAATTTTACTTTTACTAATTCATATTTATACTATTATTAATAATATTATTTATTTATTATTTACTATTTTATTATTTATTATTTATTATTTAGTATCTTATTATTTAGTATTTATTACTTATTATTTAGTATTTTATTATTTAGTATTTATTATTTAGAATTTATTATTTAGTATTTTATTATTTATTATTTAATATTTTATTATTTATTATTTGTTATTTAATTATTTATTATTAATTATTTATTATTTATCATTCTATTTTTTATTTATTTAATCTTTATGTATTATTTATTTAATTACCATTAATATTATTATTATTATTTATTATTATAATTGATTATTAATACTAAAAATTATAAATGATTATGTATAATATATTTATTAATAATGACAAATATTTAAGAAATTGGCATAAATTAACATAATAATAATATTAATTTTGATATATATTTAAACTATTAATATATAAATAATAATAAAATATATTATAAATATAAATATAGTAAATATAAATATAATAAATATAAATATAATAAATATAAATATAATAAATATAAATATAATAAATATAAATATAATAAATATAAATATAATAAATATAAATATAATAAATATAAATATAATAAATATAAATATAATAAATATAAATATAATAAATATAAATATAATAAATATAAATATAATAAATATAAATATAATAAATATGAATAATAATATAAATATAAATATAAAAAATCATCCATTTAAATAATTAATACTACTATATTACTATATTACAATTATTATTTAGTATTATTTAGTTGTTTTGTTCTATATACAGCATATATTTTACTATAGTTCACGTTAAAACTTTATTTAATATCTTAATATGTTCATAATTAAACAATATATGAACATTTCAATTGAAATTATATTAAATATATATATTATTTAATTCATAAGCAATTACACTCTAATATAAGGTATTTTAGATTGAAAATATATGCAAATAAATTAATTAATAGATTTATATTAAATATAATAATGGTAAATGTGTAATCCATTTATTATATTTATAAAAATTATTTGTTTAAAAATAAAAATGAATTCAATTATTCATACATATAAAGATATTATATTGTAATATATTAAATAGTTATACTTTCCATATAAATTTTTTTATATATGAAATGAACAATCATCAAATTTCATTTTTATAAATAATAATAAAATATAAAACCCTGATTATTTAATTAAAAAAAAATTAAGAGTTAAAATAATTTATTAATAAATTATTTAATATTTAATAATTATTTATATATTTATATCATTTATATCATTTATTATCAAATAATAATATATTCAAATCAATTCATATGAAAAAAAAAAGAAAGAAAAAAAAAATTAAAAAAAAAAAAAAAAATTAAAAAAAATTAAAATTATATTAATATTATTAAATATTATTTATTTAGAAATACATTAAATTCTATATATTGTACTTCATCCTAATTTACATAATTATATATTGAAAAATTATAAAGAAATAATTGAAAAAAAAAAAATATATATTATACATTACCATTATATTTAATATTTAAATATATAAAATGATTTATTTAATTTATTTATTTATTTATTTATATTTTTATTTATATTTATTTTTATATATTACCATTATTTATTTTAATAAAAACAAAAAATAAAAAAAAACAAAAAAAAAACAAAAAAAAAAAAAAACATATTTTTATTTAGTTTATATAAAATTGTAGTTTAAAAAAAATTTTTTTTTCTGTTGTTTCTATTCCTTTTTATTATTTTATATTTCTTTTACTTTTATAAATATATAAATTAATAGTAGAAATAGATTTATCCATTTAAAAAAAATTAAAAAAAAAAGGTTTATGAAAAGTAAAAGGAAAGAATAATTTTATTTTTTTTATTTATTTTGAAATTCTTTTTAATAAAAAATAATAAAAATTAAAATAATAAATAATAATTTTTATAGAACTTTATTATTATTATTACTATTATTATTATTAAAAATCAGTATATATTGTAAATATACTTAACAAATTTACTTTTATAAAATTAAAACGTATTGATATAAAAACAAATGGTTATTTCAAAATAGAAGAAATACATAATAAATAAAAGTTAATATTATATATTATTTATTCAATGCTTAAAAAGAATTTATTAAATAATTAAAGCATTTATAAAACAGAACAACAACAATAAAAAAAAAAAAAAAAAAAAAAAAAGAAAGGATATTTTATACATATTACGTATTAAATCAAAATAAATAAATAAATAAATGATTTGTTATGTACATATAAATATAATATTAAATAATATTACAATTTTTGATTTAATATAATTGAAAATAATAATAAAACAACACATTTTATTTTATTTTCATAGTAAATCTATATATATATTTATTATATATATATATAATATTTTAAAAAGATAGTTATTAATAATTCTTTTTTTTTTTTTTTTTTTTTTTTTTAATATTATTATTATTAACAGAGAAGTTAATTTAAAATAATATATATATTAGTTTTATTATTTACTACAGTTATAATTTTTTATATATATTTATTAAAGTAATATATACGATTTTAACACAACATATACCAGAAAAAAAAAAAAAATTGTTTTTATAAAAAAAAAAGTTAAAATAAAAGTTTAATAAAGTAAATAGTGATAATAGCTACTAAATAATTATTTTATTATTAAACAAAAAATACGTTTTATAAATAGTAAATTTTTCGTTATATTTATTTTTAGATAGTCAGTAATAATATTATTATATAAATATATAACTCAAAATGTTTATAAAGAATATTTTTTGTTTATATTTAAATTCAACAATCCTAAAAAGTAAATATATATATTTATACTTTAATACTTTATTTATTATTATTATTATTATTATTATTTTTTTTTTTAATTAATGTTATTAATCATTTTAATTTTATATATAATTTAATATATTATTTCCGATATTAAAATAAACGCATTATTTTATTATTTAAACTTTTATTTAGGTTTTGTTATTCTTTTTCTCGTACCGTTAGTTTTTTCAAATATATTTTATAATAAAGTTGAAGAAAATATAATAAATCAATATTCAACGGTTGATTCTTCAATGAAGTCTTCAAGTCTGTTAATGTTTGATATACATAAAAATAATGGACATCGTTCTTCAACACGTGAACAAATAAGAACTTATAAGTTAAATTGTAAAAATGAATTATCAATAAACTATGATGAAAAAACAAAAAAAAGCACAGGAATTTTTTCATTACTTTCACTCTCTTTACAGAATAACGATAATAATAACACCAATAACACCAATTATAAATCAAAAAATATATTATTTCAAAAGTTAGATTGTATTAATAAAAAATTAAAAAATACATTGAAACAACTACAAGCAACAACCACAAAGTCTTTCATAAACTTTAATTTTACTTATACCCAACAAAAGGATTTTTCTGAAATATTATCATCTCCCACAACTTCAGCTACAAATACTAATCCATTATGCATTACATACCTAAAAAATAATAACCCAATAAAAGAACAAAAGGATTCAAAAGGTAATATTGATTCCTCTATACCAAAATCCTACATTGATTGTTTAAAATATTCAGTAAATTATAAGATAAAGGATTCTCCTTCAACAGTTAAAAATGAATTACAATCCTCTTTGAATATGAATATGAATATGAATATGAATATGAATAAAGATAAAGATAGAAATAAAAATAAAAAGAATACTGAAAATATTAATGAAAAGAGAAATCATGAAACAGTTCAAAGAAAGAAGTCAACTCTTGGAAAAAATACTTGTGAAATTCAATTTTCCAATACTAATCTTAATTCATATTTCACATTATATAATATACCTACATCAAAAAGTACTATGGAATTAAATAGAAAAATAACATCAAAATCAAGTTCTGTCACTACCACAACTACTACTACTACTTCAATTGAATCAAAAGAAGAGTCCCAGTCTAAGAAAGGGATAGTTAATGAAACAGTTTTGGAAAATAAAAATTATAAAAAAGTAAATGAAACGGAAAGTAAAAAAGAAACCATTGAAAGTAAAGATCAATATTTAGAAAATTTTATATTAGAAAATAATTTATTTTCATCGCCTGCAGGAATGGCGTTAATTTTATTTATTCTTTATGCTACCTATATGTTTTAATTAAAAATCGAAATAAGAAATGCTTTAATATAAATCAATGGGGGATGGGTAGCTTAGGATGATTTCCAAAAAATAGAAAAATTAAATATATTGATAAATAAAATAATGTTTGCAATAAAAAAAAAAATTTTTTTTTTATTTAAATAAAATTATATTAAAAAAATAAAATAAAAAATTTAATATAATTTTAATAGATAATAAGAAATTGAACTTGAAAAACTATTTCGTTAAAAAAAAATAAAAATAAAAATAAAAAATAAAAAATAAAAAAAAAAGTTATATAGATTTTAAAATAAATAGTTGAATAAAATAATAAATTATTATTAATAAAAATATAATTAAATTATAGATATATATTTAATAAATATATTTATGATGATGTTATTTAAATTCTTTTGAAAATCAAATGATTTAAGGGGAAACTCAATTTTGTGTATATAGAAAGATAGAAAGTAAAGAAGGGTTAATTTTTTTATTTATTTATTTATTTTATTTTATATATATATATTTTAGAAAAAAAGAAAATAATCGGGAAAAAAAAAAATTATTTATTATAAAAGTTTTTTATTTTTTATTTTTTTATTTTTTTGCTTTTTGTTTTTCGTTAAATATTTTTGATTTTGTGTAATTATGGTTTAATTAGAACGTTTTATTTTATTTTATTTTATTTTATTTTATTTTATTTTATTTTATTTTATATTATTTTATTTTATTTTATTTTATTTTATTTTATTTTATTTTATTTTATTTTATTTTATTTTATTTTATTTTATTTTATTTTATTTTATTTTATTTTATTTTATTCAATTCAATTTGTACTTTATATTCATATTCTACTATTTATTTTATTTTATTTTATTATTCTTTTAAATATTAATATAAATTTTAAACTAATGGATAAAAAGTTAGCTTAATTTTTAATAATTATTATTCATAATTAATATTATTTATTTATTTATTTATTATAATTGATTTTATATATTTTAATAAAAAAAAAGAAATAAAGAAATATGTAATATATATAATATATATATATATTTAATATATATAATAATAAAATTGTTATACTGTTATACTACAATATAAATATCTCTTTTAATTTATTTTTTATTTAAATTTATTTTTATTTTTTTTTTTTTATTTAAATAAAGTATATATATATATATAAAAATAAAAAAAAAAAAAAAACAATGAAAAAAAATATAAAATTAATAAAAAAAAAGAGGGGGTAATTTTAATCTTTATTGTGGATTATTTTTGATTATTATTATTATTATTATAAATATATATATATATAAATAAATAATATTATTAATCAAAAATTATATATATTCTTTTTTTTATATATATATTATATTATATTATTAATATATTTATTATATTCTTTTAAACGCACAAAAAATATATATAAAAATATATATATATAGATATATAAAAAAAAAAAAAATATTTTATTTTCCAAATAAATTAAATAATTTAAATAATTCAATAAATCAGTTATTATTATCATTGGCTGTTTACTATTTATTTATTCACTTAATAATAAAAAAGAATGATAATTTAATTATACTATCATTATTATTATTATTTTTTTTTTTATTTTTTATTATTATTATTATTATTTTTTTATTATTTTTTATTTTTATTATTTTTTTTTTTTTTTAAAAATGATTCTACCCTTAGTTAAATTTTCTAAAAATTATATATATAAATTTTCTTAATAAATAAATAAAAAAAAATTAAAAAAATTATAAATTTAAATAAAAAAGAAATTAATAATAATTTCATAATAATTTTTTTTTTTTTAAATTTTTTTTTTTCCTATTATTATAATTTTATAATTCTTCTTTTAATCCCCCCTTTTTTTTTTTTTAATTTTTTTTTATTTTTAATTTTTTTATTTTTTTTATTATGATATATATATATTTCAATTATCTTATCTATTATAATTTATCCCTTTTTTTTTTTTTTTTTTTTTTTTTTTCGTCTCGAACAAAAAAAAAGAAAATTTTTTTAATAAAATAAATTATTTTATTTTAATATATTTTATTTTTTTTAATTTAATATATTTTATTTTATTTTTTTTTTAATTTATCAACCTAAAAAATAGGATAACATTAGAAAAAAAAAAAAAAAAAAAAAAAAAAAACAAGAATTAAATAAAAAATAAAAATAAATAAAAAAAATTAAATAATTATAATTAATTAAATAAATAAAAAAAAAAAAATAATTATATAATTATATATTTATATAATTATAATAAATATATAATTTTTTTTTATTTAATTTTTTTATTTAATTTTTTTATTTAATTTTTTATATTTTTTTTATTATTTTTTTTTTTCGTTTGTTTGTTGTTATAAAATCATTAAAATAAATAAATTTATATGCCCTACAATTTATACTATTATTATTATTAGGATATTATGATATAAAAGATTTTAATCATCATCCTTCATTCATCCTTCATTCATTCATTCATCATCCTCATTTAATCTTAATAAAATAAAATAAAAAATAAAAAAAAAAAAAAAAAAAATACTGAATTTGAAATATTAATAAAAATAACATGAAAATAGAATTAAAATTAAAATTATAAAAAATTAAAATATTATAATTTAAAATTAACATTGAAATTGAAATAGCTTTAAAATTAAATGTATTAAGAAAAAAAGAAAAAGAAAAAAAGAAAAAAGAAAAAAGAAAAAAGAAATAATAATAATAATAATAATAATTTATTTATAAATAAATATTTATTTTAAATAGATATATTCTTTTATTTATAAAAAATAATAAATAATATTAATAAAAAAAAAATATAAAATAATAATAATAATAATAATAATAAATTAAAATAATTTAATAGTATTTATAGTTGTTACTGTTTCTCTAAATAAAATAAATGATTAAATTTATTTTATTTATTCATAGTTGTGGAGGTTTCTCTAAATAAAATAAATTATATTAAATTTATTTTATTTATTCTTAAATTTTTTTTTTTTTTTTTTTTTTTTTTTTTTTTTTTTTTTTTTTTAATTTTCAATTTATTTTCAATTTATTTTCATTTATTTATTTATTTTTATGTCTTTTACGTCTGAGATTCAAAGTTATTGATGATAAGCCAACGGTTGTGGAAGAGGAATTTTGTTTTTCTTCATATTTTCTTTTTTGAGAGTGTGTACTTCTGGTTGAAGGTACACTTTCTTTTTCAATGTGGGTATCCCTATGGGTGGTGTTGGTGGAAGGCGGTCTACTTTTGTTCTTATTCTTTTTCGTATTCGTATTTGATAAGGAGGTAGTGGCTTCATTATTTTTCTTGGAGTGAAGAATTGAATCCTTTCCTATTTTATTTTTATTTTTATCAATATTATTATCTTTTTCTTTTTTCTCTTTTTTCTTTATAATTTCTTTTTCTTTTTCATTTTCTTTTTCTTTCCTCCTTCTTTCTCTTTTTTCTCTCTCTTCTTTTTTCTTTTCTTTTTCTTTCTCAATTTTATGCTCTTCTATTAATTTTTTGTTATCTTTAATGAGATCTTCTATTGTTTTTTGAAGTTCAATACGACCTTCCTCAATAAAGTTTTCATCTTGAATACTATTTAAATTTGAAAATGATACCTTAATAACTTGCGCTGTCTTCATTAATTGATATTCATGCTTTTTTTTTCCTCGTTCGGCTCGAATATAGGGATCATTTTTACTAACTCTTCGTCGACGTTTCTCTTGATTCACACTACTGGAATTGGAATCCATTGAAGTATTGGATCTGATACTACTTTTTCTACTACGATTAATTTTATCATTACCACCAATAGAATTCATTTCTTCAGTTCCTTTCTCTTTTTTTCCTTCGATACCATTTTCCTTAGTTTTTTTAATATCATTTTTTTTTATTTCTTTTGTACTATTTTCCTTCTTTTTTCCAGATATACCAACACCTTTTATTTCTTCTGTGCCACTTTCTTTTATTTCTTCAGTATTATTTTCTTTCTTTTCTTTTGTATCACTTTTTTTCCTTTCTTTTGTATTATTTTCTTTCTTTTCTTTTGTGCTATTTTCTTTCTTTTTTTCGGTATCATTTTCCTTCTTTTTTTCTGTATTATTTTCTTTTATTTCTTCAGTATTATCTTCTTTCTTTTCTTTTGTACCATTATCTTTTATTTCTTCAACATTATTTTTTTTCATTTCTTTTGTACCATTTTCTTTTATTTCTTCAGTATTACTTTCTTTCTTTTCTTTTGTACCAATTCTTTGCTTTTCTTTTACATCATCTTCTTTCTTTTCTTTTACATCATCTTCTTTCTTTTCTTTTTCACTATTTTCTTTCTTTTCTTTTTCACTACCTTCTTTCTTTTCTTTTTCGCCATTTTCTTTATTTTCCTTTGTACCATTTTCTTTTATTATTTTATTATTATTTTCTTTATTTTCCTTTGTACCATTTTCTTTTATTATTTTATTATCATTTTCCTTCTTTTTTTCTGTATTATTTTCTTTTATTTCTTCAGTATTATTTTCTTTCGTTTCTTTTGTACTATTATTTTCTTTTATTTCCTTAGTATTATCTTCTTTTATTTTATTTAAATCATTTTCTTTTATTTCTTTCGTTCCATTTTCTTTACTTTCTTGGGTGTTATCTTTATTTTCTTTTTTTCTTCGTTTATCTTTTCTTTCATTTTTAGTACCTTTCCAACTAGATCTATCTTGTCTCTTTCTCTTTTGATTACCGAAAAGGGATTCCTCTTCTTCTTCAGAAATTTCTGAATTCATAACTTCCATTTCATAAGAAGAAAATAAAGATCCATTACTTTTTTGTTTTGAATATTCAGTGGATTGGAATGGATCGACTCTATTGTTGATATTTTTATCCAATTCACTTTTTTCAACAACTTTATCTAGAATAAGAGGGTTAGAAATGTTATCCATAGTACCATTAACATCAGAAGTAATGATTCCATTTCCATTTATGGCATAAGAAGTTTTCTTTGATTCTGAATTGTTTAATACTACTTCATCAAAGGAATCCTTTTTATTCTTAGTAGTGATGGAATTATTATCTACATCCAATTCTTTTAATGGATTAAGATTATCATTTAAAAGTTTTCTGGAAATGGCTTCCTTATCAATAATAATTTCAATACCACTAGTTAGTCTTCTATAATAACCATGATTATCATTTTTACCATTACTTTTATCAACATTTCTATCATTATTTTTATCATTAGCATTATCATTATCTTTATTATCATGATAATCATTATCAATATCAATACTAATATTTCGAGTAATATAACGACTTGACTCATTCTCTATTTCTTTATCACTATCTTCATCTACATCTATTTCAATATTTGTACGATTATCATTAGAGGTTGAGGTTGACACAGAATCTATTATAATTTCTTCAATACTACTTTCATATTCATCAATAATAATAACATTATCATTTTTTTTTCTTCTTCTTTCTTCATTCCTTTTCTTTGAACTTCCCTTTCTATCTTTTTTATTATATTTTCGTTTTTTATTAGAATCATCATCATCATCACCTATAACAATAATATCTTGATCATCATCTTTTTTTGAGAATTCAGGTTCGTTAACTTCCTTTAACAGAAAATTAAGTGCTTTCGCTTCCTTATAACCCGTTCTCTTTAAATAGTCCTGAACAACTTTATGAATTTGACGTATCTTCTTCTTCAATTTATTTATTTTACCAATAAAAGAAAGATAAAGATTTTCAATTTCATTCATTATACTATCCATATATTCCTTATGTAAATTAATTTCAGTGGGTTCATTATAACCATTTTGAATATTAATTTTACGAGTTTCTAATTCAGTCTTTTCATCTTTAATGCTTTTCAATTTTTCTTCGATATTTTTAATTTTTGGTGAAATTTGATTTATCCAATTAATTTTATTATTAACATCAGTCTTGGGTTTAGTAAATAAACTTTGGATATAGAGAATCACATCATATTCATCTTTTTGATATTTATATATTTGTTTAAATTTGGAAAACTCATTTTCAACATTCATGATCATGGAATAAATATTTAGTATGACTTCAACTGAATTTTCAAATTCTTCCTTTTTTCTTTCTAATCGTTCATATTCGTCTGAAAGCATTTTATACTGTTTACACATATTAATATAATTGGTATTATTAATATAATAATCTTGAATCTGATTATACAAAATTCTTATACTATCCCTACGACTTGGATCATGATATTCACATTTATTCGATAAAACTTTAATGAAATTTTCAATCTCATATTTATCAAATTCCACTTCTTGAATGCTAAAATTCTTTGAGAAAGGATTATATTTTTTAGAAATATATCGATTAATTTTTTTATAAACTTTATTTCCTATATTTATATTTTCCAAACATTTATTTAATACATTTTCCTGTTCAGTAAATTTTCCTTCCAATTTTTTATTTTTCTCCAGTTTTTTCTCTAATTTTTCTATCAATATTTTTAATGGTGGAATTTGTTGTTTCAAAATTTTTGTTTGAAGATTGGATATAGTACCTAATAATAATGATAGGGAACTATTTATATGAAGTAATGGTATTTTTTTACAAAGAATGAATTTGCATTCATTTATAAATCTAGTAAAATCAGAAAACTGTTGTAGATCAATACCCTTCCTCTTTTTTTCACATATATTATAATACATCTTTTCAAGTTCTTCAATCTCTTCAGCATTTGGAACATTAATTTCTATTAACTTTTTAGTATCACTTGGTAAATCTATATCTTCAAAAAAGTCTTCCATGTCATCAAATGGAATAGAATTTTCATTTAAGCCTTCTAATATATTATTAGCTTCAACGTTTACATTCTCAGCATTGGTAAATTCAAATTCCTGACCATTATTGATTAAATTATTATTTGCATTTTCAGTTGAATCTTTATTTATTATTGTATTATTTAAATTATCAGAAAGGTCCTTTTCATTTTCAACTTTATCATTTCCATTTTTACTTTTTTCATTTTCATTAGTAGTATTTGTATTAACAATATTGTTTTTAATGATTACATTATTATTAATATCAGTTTTAGTATTATCATTCTTTTCATTGGAATTAATTTTATTGTCATTATTATCTTTAATTTTATCACTTTTATCAATTAATGAATTATCATTTATATTATCATTACTATTATGAATATTATCATTTAATATATTATTGTTTATAATTATATTATTTCTACTATGATTATTAATATCATTTTTTGAACTATCATTTTTCTTTTTATTATTTTTATTGTTTATTAGATTGTCAGTATTATCTTCACTTTTATCACTTTTATCATTTAGAATATTATTACTTTTATTATTATTACTATTATTATTACTAATATTATTACTAGTACTATTATTATTATTATTATTAGAATTAGAATTATTAGAATTATTAGAATTAGAATTAGAATTAGAATTAGAATTAACATTGTCATCTTTCTTTTTATTATTTATATTGTTTGTATTATTTTCAGTTTTATTACTTTTATTATTATTTATAATATTATTATCATTATTATCATAATTATTTTTATTATTGTCATTCTTTTCACTAGTATTAAATTTGTTGTGAGTATTTTCTTTAATTTTAAAATTAGTATTAGTTTCATCATTAATATTATTATTTTTACATGTATTATCATTGATATATTTATTATTATTTCCTTTTTTCTTTGTGTTGATTTTATTATGAGAATTATCTTTAATTCTGCTACTTTTGTCATTTAATATATTATCATTATTATTATCATTATCATTACTGTTATTAACACTATTTTTTGCTTCATTATCTTGTTTATTATTATTAATTAGAGGATTTTTATTATCTTTTGAATTTATTTCATTATTAACATTTTCTTCAGTTTCACCACTACTTTCGTTTAATATACTACCATTTATAATAACATTATTATTATTATTATTATTATTATTATTATTATTATTATTATCATTTGAAATGGTGTTAAAAATTTTTGAACTAATTTTTTTAGTCTTTTTTCTTTTCTTATTTTTGTCTTTGCTATCATCTATTGAACTTAAATCTTTTTCATTTAAGTCTAGTTTTCTTTTATTTGAATTTTCATGATCATTGTTATTTGACATTTTATTGCTTTCTATCGAATCAATTCCAATTATATTTTTATTTTTATTATTAGTTACAGCCTCATTTTTTTGTATATTCTTAATTTTTAAAGAACTATTTGAATTTTTATTTAATTCAATATAATTCGATTGATTGTTATCTGCTTTATTTTTTGTTCTTTGGTAAGTATATTTTATTTCCGGTTTTTTATTTTGAGTATCACTACTTTCTTTTTTATTTAATTCTTTGTCATTTGTATTTATATTTTTATTAATAGATTTATTATTAAGTTTTTCATTACTAAAGTTTAAACTCTTTACTTTATCAACAGATTCGTTATTACGTAGTTCATTATTAATATCTACAATATTTGATTTTTCTTTATTATTTTCTATTTTATTTTCTGACTTTTTATTAACTATTTCATTATTATTATTATTTGATTTACTTGATTTATCTTCTTTTAACTCTTTTTCATTATTCTCATTATTTTCATTATTTGATTTACCTCTCTTTAATACTGTCTCAATGTTTTCATTCTCTGATTTTTTATTAGTAGAATTATTAGTTGCTCGCTTTTCCTTTTTATTACTCTCTCTCTCCAATTTTTTTGTATTCAATTCAACATTATTATCATCACCTTTATCTAATATTTCATTAATTGATTGTTCATTTATATCTAATTCTTTATTTATATTATCTTTATTTACTTTTTCATTACTAGATTTCTTTTTCTTATTTCTTTTATTTAATATTTCAGTATTCATTTTATCATTTATGCTTTCTTTGTTTAATGTTTTAATATTTAATTCTTTATTTTTTGAATTTTCTTTATTCAAGTTTTCATTATCCAAGTTTTTATTATTGGATTTCTTATTAACCAAGTTTTCATTATTTATTTTTTCATTATTTATTTTTTCATTATTTATTTTTTCATTATTTATTTTTTCATTATTCATTTTTTTATTATTCATTTTTTCATTATTTATTTTTTCATTATTCATTTTTTCATTATTCATTTTTTCATTATTTATTTTTTCATTATTTATTTTTTCATTATTCATTTTTTCATTATCCAAATTTTTATTATTCACTTTTTCATTATTTATTTTTTTATTATTCAAATTTTTATTATTCATTTTTTCATTATTCATTTTTTCATTATTCAAATTTTTATTATTCATTTTTTCATTATTCATTTTTTCATTATCCAAATTTTTATTATTCATTTTTTCATTATTCATTTTTTCATTATTCATTTTTTCATTATTCAAATTTTTATTATTCATTTTTTCATTATTCATTTTTTCATTATCCAAATTTTTATTATTCATTTTTTCATTATTCATTTTTTCATTATCCAAATTTTTATTCATTTTTTTATTATTCATTTTTTCATTATCCAAATTTTTATTCATTTTTTTATTATTCATTTTTCCATTATTCATTTTTTCATTATTCATTTTTTCATTATTCATTTTTTCATTATTCATTTTTTCATTATTCATTTTTTCATTATTTATTTTTTTATTATCCAAATTTTTATTCATTTTTTCATTATTCATTTTTTCATTATTCATTTTTTCATTATTTATTTTTTTATTATTCATTTTTTTATTATTCATTTTTTTATTATTCATTTTTTCATTATTCATTTTTTCATTATTTATTTTTTCATTATTCATTTTTTCATTATTTATTTTTTCATTATTTATTTTTTCATTATCCAAATTTTTATTACTCATTTTTTCATTATCCAAATTTTTATTACTCATTTTTTCTTCATTCATTTTTTCATTATTTATTATATCATTTGTTTCCTTGTTATCCAGTTTTTTATTATTTAATTCTTTATCCATATTTTCTTTATTTAATATTTTACAATTCAACTCTCCATCATCACTTTCTTTATTTGATTGTTTATCTTCTGATGTTTTATTTTTCCTTTTTTTATCTAATTTTTTTTCATGTTTATCTTTTTTATTCAATTCATCCTGATATTCTTCACTAATGATATCTTTATTTATTTTTTTATTGCCTAATTCTTCACTTGTTTCTTCTTTATCCAGTTTTTCATTACTTGATATGTTATTTAAATTTTCTTTATTCGATTCTTTACTATATTGTCTTTTATCTAATTTTTTGTCTTTTAGATCTTGTTTATCTTTATCTTGATTTTTACTATTTATATCACCTTTAGATATTTCTTTATCTAAGTTTTTTGTTTTTAATTGTTTATCAGAATTTTCTTTATTTAATTTTTCGCTACTTATTTCTTTACTAATAGTTTGATCTTTATCTTTCTCATCTAATTTCTTATTTTTTCCTTTATTAATAGTACTTTCATAATCGATTGTTTTAATTGTTTCATTAATGATTTCTTTTTTATCTGTTTCTTTATGGATTATTTCATCAACTATCTTCTCTTTATTTAATCCTTTATTAGTACTATTATTTTTTGTTTTTTCCAGATCTAATTTTTTATTGCTTTTTTTATTAGTTGATTCATCATTAATTATTGTTTCTTCCTTATTTTGTTTATTATTTAATTCTATTGTATTTGATACATCAACTATTTGTTTCATTTTTAATTCATTTTTTTTAACTTCATTGTTTTCCTTTCCCAATGTTTTATTACTTATTTTCATTTTATTATTTACTTCACTATTTAATTCAACACTTAAATCATTATTCATCAATTCATCTTCAATTAATTCTGATTCATTTATTTTTTTATTGTTATTATCCATCAATTCTTCATTCTTTGATTGTTTAGTATTTTTCTTTTTTTTAGTTTTTTCTGTATTCAATATGGCTTTAACAGAATTATTTGAATTGATACTATCTGTAATAGAAGGCGTTAAAGAAATACTGTTGGTATCATTATTATCTATAATATTTAATGTATTTTCCTTTGATTTTGAAATATTTTCTATTTTATCAAGATTAACTTCTTTTTCAAGATTATCATTTTTATTTTTACTCTCTTCAATTTTTCCTTTTTCATTTTTATTATTATTATTATTAGTATCAATATCAGTAGGATTGAATTCTAATAAATCATTCATTGCTAAATTTTCATTTTCATCATTATTTTTATTTTTATTTGAACTCTCTTTCGTATCCTTAATTCTATTATTTTTCTTGTTGATCTCAGAAATATTATCTGTATTATCATCATCATTAACTTTGATGGATTCATTATTATTATTCTTTTTGTCAATATTTTTATCTTTCTTTTCAACATTTATCGCTGATGAATCTTCCAATTCCATATTTTTATTCTCATTACTTTTATTATCATTATTTTTATTTTCATTATTTTTATTTTCATTATTTTTATTTTCATTATTTTTATTTTCATTATTTTTATTTTCATTATTTTTATTTTCATTATTTTTATTTTTATTATTTATATTAGAGTTATCTTTTATTGATTCATCTGTATTTTGATATTCACTCACATCTTTCTCACTTAAATCATCATCAGGAAGATATAAATACTCATTAAAAAAATCAAAATTATCAAGATTTTTCTTTTTCTTTCCTAATTGAAATGCTTCCAAAAAATCTGTATCGTTTATCTCTTTTAAATTATCAATTATAGGTGAAGCAGTATTTCTAGGACTACTTGGACTACTTATTGTTAAACTACTTATATCTCCTGAAAAAATAAACTGATCATCTGATGAAAATAAATTATTATCATTATTAGTAGTAAACTCAGAAAAATCATGAGATCGATTTGATGAAGAAGAAACCAAAAAATCAACAGAATTATCATTATCAATAATCGTTATTGGGGTTGATGTAACTAAATTTGAAACAATATCTGTTGGTGATGATATTTTATTCGCTTTAGGTGTTGTTAGAGCGGCTAAAGCATCAAGCGCTGATGGCGCTGTAAATTCATTAAAATCTGTGACATCAGAAATTTCTGTGGGAATTGTAAGATCAATTGTATTACTATTAGATGATATATCAAAATATGAATGGTAGCTATTTAAATTTCTAGATATATCACTATTAAACATATTATTTTGTTCTTATTAATTATAAATTAAGAATGAAAATAAAAATATTATAAGTATATATATGTGTGTTAATAATTAATATAATTATTAATAAATTTAATTTAATAATTATTAAATTTATATTTACATTTATATATATTATAAATTATTTATTTATACCTTTTCTTCTTTTAACAATCATATTTTCTCTTATATATGAATCAACTTGATCATTCACTTCAAAATTAGATAACTCTAAAATATTATTTATTATATTATCTTGAGAATCATTCATTGATTCAGAAATTGAGCTTCTATCATTAATATCAGAATTAATTTCCATTGGATAAGGGAAAACATTATAAAGGTAATCTTGAAAAACTTTTAAATTTAAGTTTTCATATATAGAACAAGATAAGCTATTAGTATTCTCATTATTATCACTGTCTAATAAAAGCTGTCTATTATTTTTATCGCTTACTACAGTTGAAATTGGTATTGAAGTAGATGTCAGAGTATTATTAATAGTAACATGTGAATTATCGAGGATAGGCATATAAACATTAGTATGTTTATTATTACATAATGAACTAACATTAGTAATATTGTCATTAATTATATTACTGCTGCTATTAATAGTAGTGATATTATTATTATTATTATTATTATTATTATTATTACTATTATTATTATTATTATTATAAGTTTCCTTTGAAAATGACTCAGATATAAATTGTTGATTTTCTAAAGTATTTATTTCAACTAAATTATTATTAAAATTATTATTAGAACTATTATTAGAATTATTGTTATGGTTATTATTAATATTATTGTTAAGGTTAGGATTAGGATTAGGATTAATATTAGAATTAATATTAAGATTATTACTAAGATTATTATTAAGGTTATAATTAAGGCTATTAAAGGAATTTGTGGGTATAGAAACAGGCATAAATTGGTATTGCTCTGAAGTTTTTGTAATAATTAAATTATTATTATTATTATTATTATTATTATTATTATTATTATTATTATTATTATTATTATTATTATTATTATTATTATTATTATTATTATTATTATTATTATTATTATTATTATTATTATTATTATTATTATTATTATTATTATTATTATTATTATTATTATTATTATTATTATTATTATTATTATTATTATTATTATTATAAGATTCTTTTTGTATAGAAACAGGGTTAAATTGTTTATGTCCGAAGGAATTTGTTAAAGCTATATTATTTGATACAATATTTAATGGTATCGTTTTATTTATAGATGTGTTATGATCAGTACTTATAGTAGGATCTATAAGATTTTGAGATTGTGGATTTAATAATGAAACGTTTATTGGCGACACTGTAGTTGAATTAATTGACTGTTGTAATATTGGTATAGTAGTGGAATTATTTAGTTGTGAGGATAACAACAACGGTGATATAATATTACTATTTGATGTACCATTAAATGATAATAAGGATTTACTTTTTGTTTGATCATTTGAATTATTAGAAGACAATTTGAGTGTTATTTTTGACTTTGATAATCCTTTATCTTTTTTAGTTGTATTTGTTTCTGATGATTGATTATTATTCGTTGACTGTAAAACTGCTGTATCAATTTGAGTAACTTTATCAAATTGAGTTTCTATAGTTTTAGTCGATATAGGTTGATTCACATCTGGTTGATTCACATCTGGTTGATTCACAGCTGGTTGAGTCGAAATTTCTTCTGTTGTCCCCAATTCATTACGTTGGATTAATTGATTCTCAAATTCATTTTCACTTTTATGCTTTTCCATATTTAAATCCTGTAACATTTCATTTTTCTTTTTATCAAAAGATATATTACTATTATTATTAATATGATTAAGATTATTTTCATTATTTTTATCAATATTACTATTATTGTTACTGTTATTATTATTATTACTTTCTTTGTTACAAGATTTTTTTGAATTTTTATCATCATCATTATTATTTATAGACTCAGCCATTACAACTTCATTACTATATCCATTAATATTATTATTTATTTTAAATAAGTTTATTTTATTTTCACTCTTTTCAATTTCATTTTTATTAATCTCACCAGATATTATATCTTTTTCTATTTCATTGCTCTCCAATGATTTATTATTATTTAAATTTTCTTTACTTGTTGATGCCCTAAAGTCTTTATTATTCTTATCATTAGATGTTTGTTTAGGATCTTTTGTTTTATTTTGAAACTCTTGAATATTTTCATTTTTTTTATTTTTTTCATTTTTATTCGTTTGTTTTTTATTTAGTGAACTCTTATTTAACCTTTCTAATAATTGACTAAGCTGATGCATTTGTTGTTTAACTAATAATTTATAATTTTCAATATCATCTTCATTTTCATCAAATTCATCAGGTATATTATTTTCATTCCCAAGATTTATATTATTATCATTGGATTTTAAATTTTGTGGATTAAAATTAGGGAAAAAATTCCATCCATTAGGTTTAAATGTTGGAGGAACAGATATTGGTTGAAACATAAATCCATTAGCATATGCAATTGTTGGATATCCATTGTAAAATAAGATACCATTAGGAAAGTTTGAATTATTATCATTATTATTGCCTTTATGTGATTTTTCATTTTCGTTCTTATTATTTTGATTACTATTATTTTCATTATTATTTTTATTGTCGTTATTTCCATTATTAGTATTGGTAATACTAATGTTATTGCTATTATTAATAGTATTATTTTTGTTTTTATTACTATTATTGACTGAATCCATGTTGACTTCTCTAAAAATTCTCTATAAATTTTTAAATATTTCTTAACAATTTATATGATAGTAATTATTTATAATAATTGGTATAAAATTTACAAAAATAAATAGATGTATATATATGCTAATATAATTGATTTTGCTTTACTAATTGGTATATGAATAAATTAGCTAAATAAATAAATTTAATTTTATCTTTTAATAGATATCTAAAATATGAAAAAGTATTTAAAGAAAAAAAAAAGTACATATAGTAAATGTTAATACTATTGTTATAATGTTTTTATTATAATATAATATAAATATAAATAATATTATTTTATGAAAATTTAAAAATTCATATTTTATCAAATATATTGCAAATAATTATATATTTTACTTTTAATTTATATAATTATATTTTAATTAAATAAATGATTCCTTTATAAATTTCTAAATTTCTAATGAATATGTATTTCTTTGCAAATATTATTATTATTATTATATTAATGATATATCTAAATATATTATAAAGGGGGGGAAGAATATTGTATAATATAAATAGTATTATAATATTTAGAATTTTAAATAAAAATTAAAAATAAATAAAAAAAAAAAATTCCCTTCTGGTTTTCATTTATTTATTTATTTATTTATTTATTTATTATTTACTTATTTATTATTTTTATTATTACTATTTTTGTGGTTATTCCAAAAATCAATATCTATTTTATTCAGGACTTTAAATATTAAACTTTACTTTATATTGTATAAGTTTTATTATTTATATATTTTATTGAATTAATTTATTTGATTAATTATTAATAATAATAATAAACAGAATACCATTAAAAGAAAATATATATATATATATATATATATAATTTAAATCTTGACTTTATTTTTTTTTTTATTATTATTTTTTTGAATTATAAATTTCAAATATTTTTTTTTTTTTATTATTTTTTTGAATTATAAATTTCAAAACATTATGAAATAAAATAATTTATAATTTTAATACTATTACTATTATTTGTAAACAAGAAGTAAATCTATAATAGGATACGATGTAAATATACCAATTATATTAGAACGTTCATTCATTTATTCATATATTTTTGGAATTATAATTGTAACTTTTTTTTGTTTAAAAATGATTTTAATATATCTAGGGATATAACCAAAAAAAAAAAAAAAAATTAAATATAAAATTAATAATACTATTTATTATTTTAATATATTGAATTTCATTTGTAAAAAAATATATATATATATAATAATTATATTAATTATTAAAATAAAAATTTTGCTAAAATAATTTAATAAATTTATGTTATTTAAACATTTTTTAATTAATTTTAATATTTTGCCTCATATAACTCTTAATTTAAATTATTAGTTATATGTAGTTGTGAAAATTCTTTTTAATTTATTATATTTATTAGTTTGATTTAGATTAATTAAAATAGAAACTCAATTATAATTTTGTATTTTATAGTTCCCAATTAAGTAAAAAATTCAAAAAAAAAAAAAAAAGGGATCATAAATTCTATTTTTTTTTTATTTTATATTATCCTTTATTATATTTATTAATATTAATTTTATTTTATTATCTAAAGATTTTAACTTTTAAAAACTAATTCTTTATTTTTTTATTAAATTATATTTTATTTTAATTTTTTTTTTTTTTTTTTTTTTTTTTTTTTTTAATATTCTTTTAAACAAAATTATGAATTAATTATAATTATTAATAAATAATATATAAATATATTTATACTTATATATTATTATTATTATTATTTTATTTTTTTTTTTTTTTTTTTGTAATTTTTATTCTATATTAATTTTATCTTTATTTTTATTTTACTTTAAAATTATTTTTTTCTTTTTATGTAATTATATTTAAAATATATTTATTTTTTTCTATTTACTTCTATAGATTTTGCTTTTGCTTTTACTTTTGCTTTTACTTTTTAACTTATTTTTTTTTTTATACAATGTAATAGTGATTTTATTATTATTATTACTTATTTATTTACTTATTTTTTATTTATTTATTTAGTTATTATTTTCGTTGTATCTTTATTTATATTTGAATTATTAGCATCTGTGATATTAAATTTTTAATATTATCTTTTTTTTTAATAAAAAAAAAAAAAGAAAAAAAAAATAAATATTTAAATATTTAAATATATATATAAAACAGAAAATATTTATTTATTTGTTTTATTTCAGTTAATAAAGAAATTATATTTATTAATAAAAGACATAAATTATTATTAATTAGAAAAATTAAAATTAAAATATTTATTTTTATATTTATTAACTTGAAGAAAAACTGATTTATAAAATATTTCATAAAATATTAACTTTATATTTATATATTTATTCCTTCATTGCTTAGTCTGAATCTTTATTATTTAATTTTTCAAGTTCCTTTTCAAGATAGACTCTTGCATCTTCTTTTTGAGTAGCATTTTCACCGACTTGTGAATACAAACGGAGAAGCTTTAGTATTTGTTGTTTCTTTGAAGATTCATATTCTTCCTTTAATTCATCAACATTTAAATCATAATTAGTAATTAATACATTAAGATCACGATATTTCGGCGCTTTCCTTAAAGTAGATTTTGGTAATCCAAGACCTTCTCCTTCAGCATGGAAGAACTTAAATAATATCTTTATAAATAATAAATTATATAAAATATATATATAAAGAATATTAATAATAATAATAATAATAATTAACACTTTTAAAAATAAAATAAAATAAAATAAAATAAAATAAAATAAAATAAAATAAAATAAAAAAAAAAAAAAAAAAAAAAAAAAAAACTCACATCTAATGCTACTTCTATAAAGTTTACTTGTCTCTTATTTAATATTCTTCTATCGCGTTCAACAGCACCATACATTTGAGGTACCATTAAATTTTCTAATATAACTAAAATATCACACCATGTACGGAAAATAACTTCTTGAGCCATTTTACTACTCAAACTACTACATAATGTTTCCAAATTTTTATCTAAATATTCAGTTAAAGGTAATAAGGCTTCTTCAGCTTCTTCTGGAGTAAGTTTTGCATCAATAGACTTACCAGAAGCTGTTAAATTACTATATGATTTTGTTAATGAGAAGATAGATTTATTTGGAAGTGGTGCAGCTTCATTATCTTTACATGCTTTTGTTAATGCTTCACGTACATAAGGTGATATACGATGAACTAATGCTCTTAAGAAATCAATTAACGCACGCATTAATCTTTGTTTGGCATTTTTAAAGAAGAAGGCCAAATCTTCACCTTCACCTTCCATAGTAATACGAATTAATAGACGTCCTTGTGGCTCTAATTTAATCCAAATATCATGAGTTTGATGATCACACCATCCCGAACTAAGTCTCACAACCTTCTTACCACATTCTTCATCTGAAGTTAAGAATGAAGTTTTATTATATACATAAATTTCGATAGCTTTAGTAGGCAAAATTGAAATTTGGAATGTTTCATCCCAAATTGGATTAACTGAATCATGAACAACAGAACTTCGAGCTAATTCTAATGATTGTTGAGCTGGAAGACCATCCTCACCTGTTGGAATTGGCGTACCATCTGGTAATTTAATAAGAACATATGGACTAGATAAACCATTTTTATTACATGGTTTAATATTTTCACCAAAGACAATTTCTAAACCGAAAGTACCTGTAATTGTTCCATCAGCAGCTCTAACATTATTTATTTTTGGTTTACTAACCTTTTTAAGGTCTTGTTCTTGTATTGATTTATACATTTCATCTAATTTTAATAATGCCTCTTCGATATTACATAACTTAATACAGGACTAGATCATTGAAAATAATAATAATAATAATAATAAATAAAATTAAAATAAAAAAAAAATAATAATATTATAATATATAATAATATAAAATAAAAATACGATGAATTAAATAATTTTTTAATAATTGATTCTTTAATTATACTAAAAAAATAATAATAATAATAATAATAAACATATTTATTTATTTATTTATTTATTTATGTATTTATATTTATTTATTGACATTTAAATCCTAATAATATAATTACCTCATTATTAATATCAGTTGGTTGTTGTGCTTCTGTCTCTAAACCAAAGGCTGCTGCTGCACCAGCTAGTAATGGATTCATTTTATTATTATTATCTTCTTTTTTAATTTCTCCACTTTGCATTGAATCACAATATTGTTCTATAGCCTTTGTAACAATTTTAGCAAATGTAGTCATAAATTCTGTTTTTTGATCAATATCACTCCATTCTAATCCCTTAATTAAATCTAACTCTTCAAACATAATACTAAAAAGATCAACAACTGAAGAAGAATGTGGTATTTCATCAGATGTTTTTTCTAATTTATCTGAATCAATAGCATTTTTAACCCATTCCTCAGTTTTATCTTGTTGTGCTTTAAGCCAAGAAATAACAAAGTCTTTAAACCATTTTTCTATATTAAATCCACTACCAATTGAAAGTCTCTTTAAACCTGGAACTAATTTTGCATATTGTTTGTCCATTAACTTAACACGACTATAAAGTTCGAAAGTAGCTTTACTAGCTTCAACAGCTTCTGGGCTAGCAATACGTTCTGAATTATTTTCTAATTCTTGAATAAAGTTCTTTAAGTATGTTTCTGCTGATACACGAACAATATTAATTTCTTGTGAAAAGATAACATGATAATATTTTAAATCATCTTCAATATCTTCAACAATTAAATCCGCTAATTTTGCTAAACCAGTTAAAATATCTTCTGTAGTTTCAACAAATGGTGAACTTAAACCTAACAACTTAGTATATCTATTTTCAACATGTTCTAATATTTTATTTCTAATTTCATCCCTGAAACTTTGAGGTAAATCTGGATGTTGTTCTCTAAAAATTTTATTTTTGAAAATCATTCTCCATAATAATATTGCATTTTGTAATGCACCTTCTGGCTCTGCCTTCGGGAAATATTCACGATAGTGACAAACTTGTTTAGAATGGAATGCTTCCATTTGATCTAAAAGATCAATTAAGTGAGGACGCTAATAATTATTTTTAATTAATATTATAATTATATATATATAAATTAATAAATTATAAATTATTAAAAAATTAATATAAATAATAATGAAAAAAAAAAAAAAAAAATTATAATAAAAAGTAAAAAGAAAAAGGAATTGAAAAAAATAAAAATAAAATAATTAAAAAAAAAATATTATGTATAGAGTGAAATGAAATATAAAAAATTTTTTAATTATGTTATAATATATTATTTGATAATTATTTACTTCATATGCTGGTAACCATCCATCAATCTTCATATTATCGTGTAAAACATCAAAAGTAGTAACAACTACTGGAATTGGAACTTTATTGTTTTGATGCATAATAAAAACTTGCTCCAAATAACTAATAACTTGGAAAGCATCACCAACAGTCCATTTCTTACCAAATACTTTTAAAAGAATCTTAGCTTCATCACTTAAAATTTCTGATGTAACTGAATTACCATCAATACGCATATAAGTTAAATCATGTTCTAAACATGCCCTTAATAAAGTTGTATACAATTTTTTAAATGAAACCTTACAACTAACTAATTGAGATTGTAATAATTCATAATCAGACATTTGTTGTTGTTGATGATTAGACATAGATTTTTCTTCAGTATTCTAAAATAATAATATTATTAATAATTATTAATTTTTATAATAATAATTAGTTATATATATAATTATTATAAATTATTTAATAATAATATTAATAATAATTATGTACATATATATAATAATCATAAAAAAATTAAATAAATAAATTATATAATAAGAATTAATTATATAAAGTTTTTATGAATTATCCTTTAAAATAAAAATATTTATAAAAATATTAGTTAAATATATACATCAGTTGTTCCACCCATAGTAGCTTCCACTAATATTTGACCTCCAACATGTTTATCCTTTTTATCAGCTCTTTTACCTAATGGGTACCATTGAGAAATAAATCCAGTACGAGCTGATTTAGTAATTAATTCACCAACACTAATTGTAGCCATACCTAAAAATTCATCACTATCATCCTTTTTCCAAAATTTTCCTTTTGGTTTTTTATCCCATACCTTTAAAGTAATATTTTCAGTTAAATTCTTAGCTTTAATTTCAAGATGTTGATTCCAATATGGTTCCAAAGTATTATCACATTTTTCAGTATGGAAAGTAGAGCCATCGAAATTCATTTCACAATATGGATTACGAGTTTTTCCTTCTTTTGCAATGATACCTCTAGCACTAACAACTTTAATAACCATAGTAACTTCAACTGAAGAATCACCTGGTCTTAATGGGGCAGCAGGTTGTTGAGCTTTCTTTTTTTCTTCTATCTTTTTATTTTGTTCATCAATCCATTCCTTTGAAAAACGATGATCTACAAGTTGTGCAAGAACATCAGGGAATGGTCTGTTATCTGTCTTTTCTTCCCACATATAATAACCTTCCAATGTAACAAAATCATCTTGTGTTGGATCAGTATATTCTTGAGATATAAGATGATCAATGAAATGATCACGATATTTAGAAGATATTGTCTATTTTATAATTTCAAATTATAATATATAATCATATTTTAATAAATAATATATTATATGTATTATTTATAAATATTTTTAAATAATTTATTATATTGTTATTATTATTATTATGATGATGATAATTAATTTATTAATACAAAAATAAAAATATAAAGAAATAAAGAAATAAAAATAGTTATAACAAAATTTAAAAAATATAAAATAACATTTATAAATTATTAAATTAATAATAGGAAATAATTTATATATATATATTACTTACAAGGGTATCAACATCTTGATCATTTTCTGTTACATCTGCGATATCACTAGGCATAGCAGCCACTGGCATTGGAGGAGGTACACGTCCACGATGTGGACCAATATTATTTTTTGATTGACTTGGAGTATGAGTTATTGGTTGCTTATTTCCAACACCACTTACAGAACGACTAATTGGTAAATCAGGTCTAGGAGAACGTGGGGAGGTGTTTGTACTTTTAACAACATCATGTGATTCTTGTCTTGGAGGTCTAGATGGTGGTTTATCTACATTATTAGATTGATTACGTACAGGTCTTGGTAAATCGGGACCAGGTGGCGAAGAAACACCTACTCTTTGTGGCTTTGGTAATTCAAAGTCATTGGTACTATTATTATTATTTATATTTCTTAATCTTTCTTGTCTTTCTTGTCTTTCTTTTTCTCTTTTTTCACGAGCTTCTTTCTCTTTAGATTCTCGTTCTCTAGCTTCTCTTTCTCTTTCCTTTTCCTTTTCTCTTTCTCTTTCTCTTTCTCTCTCTTTTTCTCTAGCTTCTCTCTCTTTTTCTCTAGCTTCTCTTTCTTTTTCTCTAGCTTCTCTCTCTTTTTCTCTGGCTTCTCTTTCTCTTTCTCTTTTTTCTCTAGCTTCTCTCTCTCGTCTATCCATATCGCGACTAGTTGATGCAAATTTAGCAACATTAGGATCTTTTGTGGAAAATGTTTCATTAAGTGTTGCATCGATTTCATTTTCAAATTTACCAAAAAGATCTGATAAAGAAGATGCAGTAGATCGAACATTAGCATTACGATCTTCAGATCTAGAAGATGATCTAGAAGAGGCATCAGAATCTTGGCGATTTCTATTTTCACTTTGCATTCTAGGTGGTCTACCTCTATATCTTTCCCCTGTAGGGGCCCCTTGCGATTTTGAATGTGTTAATGATGGACTTGAAAATGATGGACTACTTAATTCACCTCTATTTCTACTGGTATCTCTTCTTGGACGACTTGGTCTAGGTAAGTCCCCTTCTCTTACACGACTATTTGATCTTAAATTATCACGTTCACGTTCTCTACTATATTCTCTATCATTATATCTTCCTCTTTCTCTATCTCTCGGATCAGTTCTACTTCTACTTCGAGAAGTTGAAGATCTATCCCTATAATCAGATCTTGATCGATCTATTTCATATCTTCCACTTGAAGAATCCTCTTTTCCTGAATCTACCGGTGGACGTAAAGGATATCTTCTTTCTGGCCTTTCTGGTCTTTGTGGTCTTTGTCTTTCATCACCATATCTTAATTGAGGTGTAGGTGAATTATCCATTCTTGGAGTTGGTCTACTATTTCCATTGCCTCCGACATAACGCGGTGATTCATAACCACTTCTCATCATTGGTGAATTTGGATTATTTCGTGAATAATCATCGTAATAATCTGGCCTACCTGGTCTTTGAGATGGCAAAGGTGATCCTACAGTTCTTGGTTGGGGTAATCCTTTCCTCATAATTCTATATTTATAAATTTAAAAGATTAATATTAATATAGATATATATATATATTTTTTTTTTTTTTTTTTTTTTTTGTATAAAATTAAAAAATTACAAATATCCTCATTCATTATTTAAATTTTTAGTATTTTATTTTTAATATATAATTCCTACTTTGTCAATATGTATATATATATATATATATATATATTATTTATAGTATTATTTTTATGCTAATTTATAGTATTTTATAATAAAAAAAAAAAAAAGTATATATATTATTAATTTTTTGTATTTTAAAAAATTTCTATTAATTAATTACTTGTGTTTTTTTTTGTTATTAATATTAAAATTCAAATTCATTTAATATTTTAAATTTCATTATTATTTATATATCAATTTAAAATATTTTTTTTTCTTAATTTTCTTTTTTCAATGATTTATTTATATATATAAATATACATATATATATTTTTTTATTACCAGTTATTACATAATATGTATTATATACATTAATTTTATAGAATAACTAATTATAAAATAAATCATAGTTTATTTTTTTACCTTTATTATATTGATTTTCAAATAAATTATTTATTTATTCTTGTTAAGAATTCTTTTTTAATGATAACCAAATTTTGTAATATTTATTAAAATTTATATTATTATTATGAAAACTGGCTTTACAAATAAATATTAATATATTTTGTGATTGATGAATAAATGAAATTAATGATAATAATATATAAATATCTTTTCTTACGAGTGTATTAAAAAGAAAAAAAAAAAATATATATATATATATATATATATATAATATATGAAAATGATTTTATTTTTTTTTTATTTTATTTTATTTTGTGTATTTTTATTTATATGCTCTAGTGTTCCTTATATTTATTACATAAATAAAAGTGGTTTATCCCTTTTATTATATTTAAAAAAAAAAAAAAAAAAAAAAAAAAAAAAAAAAAAGTTATATTATACAATATTTATTTTGTTTCGAGTTAATACTTTTCTATCTGTTGTTTTATTTATTTACAATACAAAAAATATATTATCTTTTAATTTATATTTTTAATAGATGGAATACTAAAAAGTTATTTATTATAAAGAAAAAAATTAATATTATTATATTTATAAAAATCCTGCTTTTATCTTAATATTATTTTCCTTTTTTTTTTTTTTTTTTTTTTAATCTTTTTAAAATTATTCTTTGTTTTGTTTTATCTACTAATAATTTGATTTTACTAATATCAAAATGTAATAATATTTTTATTAATTATATTAATTTATCAAAATAAATAAATATTTATATATTTTCATTAAAAATATATATTTTTAATAATATTATTTCATTATTTAAGAATTAATATCGATTGTATATTGTAATAAAAAAAATTATAAATATTATAATATTTAGAAATAAAATATAAATATTTATATAAATAAATAAATAAATAAATAAATAAAATAAAATTAATATTAAATATTTAAAATTGAATTATATACTTTAGTTTTCATTTCATTTTATATTATATTTCAATCCTTACTTTATTTATTTTTTTTTTTTTTTTTTTTTTTTTTTTTTTTGGTCTTTTTTATTAACAATAAAAAAGAATTTAAAGAAAAAATTTAAGAAACACTAAGTATATACTGTTTCTTTAAAATTTTAATTTATTTTTTTTTCTATTAGAGATTTTATTACATATATTGCTATTTTAAAAATAAAAAAAGTAAATATTTTTTAAAAAAAAAAATTTATATAAAAATAAGTTTCAAAACAAAAAATAAAATAATTATTATTTTTATTATTATTATTATTATTATTATTATTATTATTATTATTATTATTATTATTATTATTATTATTATTATTATTATTATTATTATTATTATTATTATTATTATTATTATGTTTAAAATGTGTTGAAGTAAATTATAATATAATTAATGAATAAGCCACAATATATTAATATAAAAGTATTTAATTTAGAATAATAACTTCTTATCTTATAACTTTATTAATATATTTTATGATAAAAAAGTTATTATCACTATTAAAGTTGACATAATCATAAACACTAAATTCCCAAGTCTTAGCAGATTAAGGGTTTCATCTAACTCTTAAAAAGATTCCTAGTTATATAATTGTTTTCCGAACACAATATTATGTCAAAGATTCCTAGTTAAATAATTGTTTTCCGAACACAATATTATGTCAAGAATAATAAATTAGAATTTTAAATTATGATAAAGTTGCTCATTATGTCAATTAAGAAAGACTAATATAACTGATTGAACATTTGAAATTATCATGATTACAGAATTGAAAATACATGTAAAAGAATTATCTCAAGTAAAATAAAACTCTAAAAATATAAAAATATTAATTTAATAGAGAAAAATACACTTAAGCATATATAAAAATAATCTATATATCTTAATACTAGAGATTCTTAATTGAAATTATAATTTAATATTTTAACAAATAAAACTCTAGGTTAATAATGTACTATATTTATACATACAGGAATCTACTCTGTGATAAACTACTTTCACTTTATGAATATACTAAACGCAGTTTAATAATATACATTACTTATAAATATTTAGGCAATTATATATTAAGTAATGATATTTGTTAACCCACAAACCATATTATTTAATGTATAATTATTTTAATGCATATTTATACATATCAACACTTATATATATATATTAACAACAATAATGGAGGTGACTATATAGCAAGGATCCCATACAAAATAATTCATAATATAATGCCCCATATTTTCAAAGAAAATACAATAGAATGGTAATTCCTTATATAAAATGGATAAATTCTAACGATAGCAGTATTATTTAGCCTAGCGTGAAATAAGTTTAGATAATAATTAATTTAATATAACCTTAGTGGTGAAAGGTATAGTAAATTAATAAATATAACATAAGTTATATACAAAAAAATGATGTTTATCCATCTACAAACTATAGGTACTGGTTACAAAGTATTCAAGAATATATAATTAATAAATATTTTAATGATGAGAAAATCCATATATATAAAATCCTTTTAGATTTTTTAGATTTTAGGGGGGAATTGGCTACATAAAATAAAGAACATAAAATATTAAAAAAAAATTACTTTTCTGATACTTTATGTTGATTATTTTAAATCATATTTGTATGGGAAATTATTAAATTCTAAATATATTGAAAATTTATTTTGATATTTGAATTGAATTATAAAATTAATATATTGTAACGTTACCATGTTGCATTTTCATATGATGTATTTTTGCTTGATTCATTGTAAAAACTATTATATTTATGTAAAATTAATAGTTAATTTAGAAAAGAAATGACTAATAGTCTAATAATATCAAGTTAATATTATAAAATATGATAACTTTATATACACATATTCATTAGTAAACCAATTTTTTCATTATAAAATAACAAGGTTTAAGGATGGTGCTGGGAATATGTGAAATATGTGAAAAATAATCTTAAAAATGTATTAATACAAATTGTAATATATAATTAATATATAAGCCACAACATATTAATATAAAAGCATTTAATTTACAATATATAAATATTTATCATTATATATACTAATAAAGTTTATATTAAATTCCTTCTAACAATTATTGATTTTATTATTCATCATCATCATTATTTTTATTATTATTATTTTTATTATTATTATTTTTATTATTATTATTTTTATTATTATTATTTTTATTATTATTATTTTTATTATTATTATTATTATTATTATTATTATTATTATTATTATTATTATTATTATTATTATTATTATTATTATTATTATTATTATTATTATTATTAGTAGTAGTAGTAGTAGTAGTAGTAGTATTAATATTTTTATTGTAATTTAAATTTCATATTCTTAATAAAATAAAAATATTTATATACATATATTTATTTATTTATTTATTTATTTATTTATTTATTTATTTATTTATTTATTTATTCACTTTTTTGATAATAAGTAAATAAAATAATTTATATTTATATTATTATAATATTATAATAAATATAATATATAATATAATACATACTTTAAAATATAATAAAATATTTTCTTTCTTAATAATATTTAAAATAAAATATATTAATTTATAATTTATAATAAATATTTATTTTATAAATCGTACAAAATTGCACTTCAATTTATTAATAGTTATGTTTTATTTATTTATTTATTTAACTTTCTCTAAATCAATAATATCTTTATTTATGTTTAAATCTTATTTTTAATAATTTGATTTATATACGTAAGTTAATAAAATTAAACAATTTTATTATAAATTATCATTTTCTTTCTCTATATATTTATGACAATAATTATCAATAAAAAAAATTCATAATCTCATTATGATGATCGAGTACTAACTACCAAGTTAAAAACTACTAAAACTCATTATGATGGCAGTATGTATATTATAATAAAATTTATAAAATATTTTAGTAAATATTCTTTAACTTTTTTGTTATTTATTTTATAATAAATTAATAAATAAAATCAATTTAAATAAAAGTGTTTAATCCACTGAAAAATTATTTAGCTATATAAAATAAAATTTATAATTCATTAAAATCATAGATAGATTTATTTTTATATAATTAATAAGGACTGATTAATACTAATTGTCTATATATTTATGGATACTTATTTAATTCTAAAATAACTAAATTTTATTCGATATAATAAATAAATAAATATAAATTAAATAAATAAATAAATAAATAAATATAAATAATGATCAGTAAAAAAAATATTTGAATGAAAGCATATATATTAATGATATTATATATGACTTTTTTTTATTTTAGTTTAAATTGCTATTATATTATTATATATATTTAATATATTTTTTTAAAAAATTTTAAAAATAAAAATTTATACTTTCTTCCTTTTAAAATATTTAATTATTTATTATATTTTAGTATATTTAAATAACATCCTTATTAATCCCTTAAATAATTATGTCATAAATTCAGAAAATCTTATTTTAAAAGTTAAAAAATTAAACATTTAACCATTATTGAGAAATAAAATTTATATTTCATAAAGTTTAAATTTAACATATATAAATCAAAAAAAAAAAAAAGGAAAAAATTGTTTGAGTAATTTGTTATTTAATACACTAAATATTCATTTATTGATATATTATTTTCTTCAATAACATAATTTATTCATACTCTGTAATTAATACAATATATCAATTTTTTCCATCCATAAATTGTACAAAATAAAAGACTATGTTAATTGAATATAAAATTTTGAATTTTTTCTTTGTTCTTTTTATAAAAAAGCAATTTTTTCTATTAATGGCTCTATTTGTTCTATTTAAATTCATTAAACATAAAATATTCATTAAATAATTAATAAATGAACAAATTAATATTGAAAATATGTAAAAAGGAATATATCATATGTCAATAATATAAATAATGGTTTATGATAATTTATATTTTATTACAATTATTTATTATTTTTTTATTATTTTGAAATAATTATAAAATATTATTGATTATATATTTTATTAATAAATAATAAAAAATAAAAAATAAATAATAAATAATAAATAAATATATAATAATAATAAATAAATAAATAAATAATAATTAAATATAATAATTATCATAATAATGAACAAGTAATAAATAAATAAATAAATAAATAAATAAATATAATAATTATGATGATAATAATAATAATAATAATAATAATAATAATAATAATAATAATAATAATAATAATAATAATAATAAAATAATTTTTTATTATTATAAGATGAATTTGTATTTTTATTAATATATCAAATATTAGTTATTGGATCAGCCTTTCCTTTCTATCCAATCATTACTTCTAAAAATATATAATGTATAAAATACTCATATATATATCAAATTTATTTCATTTTAACTGATTATTTTTTTTAATTATATATAAATATATATATATATATTTTTAATATTTTGAATTAATAGATTTTATTCAAATAAAATTTAAAATATTAAATTTTATATTAATTTTGTAAAAAAAATGGGTTTTGGTAAAAATTTGAAAAGTTATTAAATATATTGAATAAAATTTAATATTTGGAGCAATTTAATAAAAATAAGGGAATATATATTGTATTAAAATAACTTTATAGTTATGTCATTTTTTTCAAAAGAAGTAAATTTAATAATTCAAAACATATGTATTTAAAACAGTAAAATTTGAAATTATATTCAGATCATAAAGCAATTAATGTAATAGATATAATATCATGAATTTGATACTACTATTCTTAATTTTTTATCAATAGTAGTATCAAATTCAAGAATAAGTTTTATATATAACCAAATTAATATTTAAATATTAAAAATAATAAAATGTATTAATAAAAATCTCGTTTTTTTAAAATTTTACATAATAAATTAATTAAAACAAATATTACTATTGATAAAAAATTAAGAATGAGTTTTATATATAACCAAATTTATATTTAAATATTAAAAATAATAAAATGTGTTGATAAAAATCTCGTTTTTTTAAAATTTTACTTAATAAATTAATATATAGAAAATCATTAAGTATAATTTGCTCCAAGTTAAAAATTAAAATTTTATAAATTAAAATTTATTCAGATTTATTAATTTTAATAAAATGAATTTTTAATTTGAATAGGTGATAATAAAAGAGGAGGATTCAAAGGTGGTCGTGGTGGTGGCCGCGGTGGAAATCGTGGTGGTTTTGGAGGTAAAAGGAAGATTATTGAAAAAAAAATATTACTATAAAGGAAATTTTAGAATTTTACTTATATTTTATAATAAAAAAATTAAAAATAAATAAAATTCTAAATGAAATTTAAAAATAATTTAATTTATCTAAAATATATAAATTATTAATTTTCAATATAGGCCGTGGCGGTGGTCGTGGTGGTTTTAAAGGAGGTCGCGGTGGAGCTCGTGGTGGAGCTCGTGGAGGAGGTCGCGGTGGTCGTGGAGGACCAAAGGGTGGTCGTACTAAGGGATCAGCAAAGGTTGTTATAGAACCACACAGACATGAAGGTGTTTTTATTGCCAGAGGAAAGGAAGATCTTTTAGTTACAAAGAACCTTGTTCCAGGAGAAAGTGTCTATGGTGAAAAGAGAATATCTGTTGATGTAAGTTTAAAAAGTAAATGTATAAAGCATTAAAAAAATGAATTGTAATCTTATATATTAAATATATTAATAGAATGCTGATGGTACTAAAACTGAATACCGTGTTTGGAATCCATTCAGATCAAAGATTGCTGCTGGTATTTTAGGTGGTCTTGATAATATTTATATTAAACCAGGAGCTAAGGTATTATATCTTGGTGGCGCGTCTGGTACTACTGTTTCTCATGTTGCAGATATTGTTGGTCCAGTAAGTAAAAATATATTTAAAACTTATTTATTTTATTATAATCATTACGAACTAATAATTTTATTATAAATAAAAAAAGACTGGTAATGTATATGCTGTAGAATTCTCTCTCCGTGTTGGTAGAGAACTAATTAATGTTGCTAAAAAGCGTACAAATGTTATTCCAATTATTGAAGATGCTCGTTATCCACAAAAGTATAGAATGCTTGTTCCAATGGTTGATGTCGTTTTTGCTGATGTTGCTCAACCAGATCAAGCAAGAATTATTGCAATGAATGCTCATATGTTCTGTAAGATAGGCGGACATATTGTTATTTCTATAAAGGTAAATTTTGTATATAAAGAAGCTATTAATTATAGTTATTAAAAAATAAAATTTTTATTATAGATATAAATGGTTAATACTTATAAAATGTATATTTGAAAAAATTTAATGTTATAGGCTAGTTGTATTGATTCTACAATGGAACCAGCTAAGGTATTCGCTAGTGAAGTTAAGAAGCTCCAAAGTGAAAAAATTAAACCACGTGAACAATTAACATTAGAGCCATATGAAAGAGATCATGCTATTGTTGTTGGTGAATACAGACCTAAATCTAAAAAGTAATTTTAAGAAAGAGGAAATACTTTTGGAATAAAAAATAATAAATGGAAATATATAATTGATAATTGCTCAATCAATGTGAGCAACAAAAACACAAATAGTAATGATTCAAATAAATATATAATTTATATATATATAATAGAATATTTTATTACTAAATTTTTTATTTTTTTAAAGTTTCTATATAATGTTTCATTTATATTATATAATATTTATTTATGAAGTTATTTTTTTTTTCTTTATTAATTTATAAATTAAACATAGATTCATTATTTAATTCATAATAATTAATATTATTTTCCATATTTATTCATTTATTTATATTAAATCATTTTTAATTTTATTTTTTTTTTTTTTTTAAATTTTAAAATTTTATATTACAATTCATTAAAACACAATTTGATATAACCTAATAAATATATTAATAAGCTATTTTTTTAGCAAAAAATAAAATCATATAATTACCTAATTTAAGAATTGGTGTATATAATATACTATGTATAAATTGAATATATAAATTGAATGTTTTAATAAGTGAATATATTTCAGTAATGATTATAATTATAAAAAAGATCAACCTATAATGAAATTTGTTATATTGTTCGATTAAGTAAATGCAAAATAACAAGAAATAAAAATAATATAAATATAATTTCCATCATTTATCATTAAAAGTGAAAGAGTTAACGAATAATTGTACCATTATAAAGAGATTCTTTTTTATTTTTATTTTAAAATTTATTTTATTATTTTTTTTTTTTTTTTTTTGTTATATAAAAAAAACAATGTTTGTTTAATTGGATACTATGATTAATTTTATATTTAATATTTCATTTTTGATTATATTTTAATCCTTAACTTTTTTATTTTTTATTATTTTTGTCATTAATTAGCTGAATTAAACTCTTAATTTTGTAATTATTGTACTACCAAATGTTTAATTAAAAGTAATAATTAATAAAAGATACATACTAACAACCTACATAACAACTGATATATGTTAATTATAATAATGACATATAATAACACTTATTTACTTTACTTATAATAATAGTAATAATACTAATAATAATATTAATAATAACAACAAATGTAAGTAATATTCAAATGCTACACTCTAAATTATAGAATAATAACGATAAGATAATATTATAAATATTTTTATTAATGCATGAATATATTAGAAAATTTTATATATTGCTTGATAAAACTTCTTGAGAGTATTGAAATTTAAATATAATAAAAGTGTAAATATAAAATTATTATATATGAATAATTTGATTGGCAATTTGACTATTTTAACTTTATATTTTAAATATTTATATTTAAAATATTTATTATTATATCTGTATTAACTTATTAACTAAATTAATAAGTTAAACTATTGCTAATTGACTAGTTTTATTAATTAATAAATGAGTAAGTGAATGAATAAATAAATAAAATAAATAATTTAATTTATTAATTAATTAATAAATAAATAAATAAATAAATATATTATGGAATGAAAAATTTTTCTTTGTATAAATTTAAATTACTTAATTAAATTAATTATAAAAATATTAGAATAAAATATAATTTAATTATCCTTTTAATAATGATATTCTCTGAATAATTTTATTATAATTTAAAGTTTGGATTTAATTATCAAATAAAATGTTTAATATATATTAAAAATATAAAAATGTATAAAATAAAAAATATTATTTATCATAATTTGTTATTTTTTATTTTTAATATTCTTTATAATCATAATAATATTGTATTAATAATAATTATTAATAATTAATAAAAATTAATAATAATATATAATATAAATATTTTTTACTTTCAGTTCTTCTTTTTTCTTATTTTTTATTTTATATTTGTTTTTTTTTATAAAAAAATTAATAAAAACTTTTAGAAATATTAAATTTAAAAACATTAGTAAAAAAAAAAACAATAAATAAATAAAACAAAATAGAAGTATTAGAAAGTTAAGAAAAAAAAGAAGTAATAATAGGTAAAGAAAAGTATAACAACAAAAAAAGGTATGACATAACAGTATTTAATCATGAGTAATATATAATTTTAAATAAAAAATATACAGTTAATACAAGTAACATTTGGAAATAATAATGTTATTTTTTTTTTTTTATTTAATATTATTGTATATATTTTAATTTATTTTCAATAACCAATAAATGTATTTTAGTAGAAGTAAAAAAACAAAATTAAAAATAAAACTTTTATAAATAAGAGTAAAAAATAAAATAAAAAGGTATAAAAAAAAACGAAGTATAAAAATTAAAAAAACAAATATATAGAATAGAATTCCATTCTAATTGAAAGTATATTTATAAATTCTCCAATTTTTAAATTTAATATTTTTTTTTTCTTTTTTAGGGGGACTGAAAATGTCATTTTTTTCAAGTAATCCATTTTATGATATGCTCGGTAAATTTACTTTTAAATAGATATGATAAATATATATTTTGAAAAGAATTAATGTTAATGATAAATATTTATTATATATTAATAATATTAAATAAATTTATATCTACATAAATATTTTCTAAAATATTTAAAATAAAATCTTTTATATTATAGAAAGAGCAACTTCTGAAAATATACCTGGTGCAGAAGAGGATATTGTTTTAAATTTAGATATTGCAGATTTAATTAAAAGTAAAAAAATTAAAGCAGATGAAGCTGTTAATGCAATGAAAAAAAAACTTGACAATAGTAATCCAAATGTTCAATTATTGACAATCAAAGTAAAATATTTAATTTATTATTTTTATTACTTTTATTTTTTCCATATAATTAATTTGCTATATTTCTAATTATAATTTTTTTATTAAATTGATAACATTTATATTATTATTATATTATTATTATTGAAATAATTATTATAATTTTATTTTTTTTTTTCATTATTTTTACTCCTGATAATACTTTTCTTATTTATAAAGTTATTGGATTGCTGTATTAAAAATAGTGGTAATCACTTTTTAGCTAAAGTTTCTCAAAAGGAAATTGTAGATTCCATGGCCACAATTATTCGTTCTGTAAGTAGATATATAAATTATTAAATTTACACTATCATTTATTAAAATATTTATTTGAATTCTATTCTTTATTATTTTATTTTTTATTTTTATTTTTAATTTTATTTTAATTTTATTTTAATTTTATTTATTTATTTATTTATTTATTTATTTTTAAATTATAATTCTTAAATTAAGAGTTTAACAAATCCAGAACTTAAGAAAGTAGCTTTAACTTATTTCCAAAATTGGGCAATTGCTTTTAGAACTAAACCAGATTTATATTATTTACCAAGTGTTTATAATGAATTAAAGAGAGAAGGTAAAATATTCAAATTTTATTATTATTAATTATTTAAAGTTAAAAATATTAATATGCAAAACGTATATATTGTATTAGGCTATCGTTTCCCAGCTTATAACTCATCTGAGGTTTCTGGAGCTTTAATTGATACTGAAACTGTAATTTTTTTTAATATTTCTTTTTTTTTTTTTTTTTTTTTTTTTTCAGTATTTTTTTTATGTTTCTAATAAATTCTAACTATATTCTTATTCTTATTAATTATTATATATTATATATAAATAATTATTAATATTTTATTTGATATATTATAATTTTTTTTTTCTTTTTATATTATTATTATTATTATTTGTTATTTACTGTTATTATTATTATATAAATCTTTATTCTTAATA
The DNA here is from genome assembly GCA_016946835.1 of Neocallimastix lanati (nom. inval.). Lineage (NCBI taxonomy): Eukaryota > Fungi > Neocallimastigomycota > Neocallimastigomycetes > Neocallimastigales > Neocallimastigaceae > Neocallimastix > Neocallimastix lanati (nom. inval.). The sequence continues at coordinate 1,133,464 of JACVTC010000039.1, read as the reverse complement.
ATAAGGCACCGGAATGGTCTGATAGTAGTGTTTGTATGAGATGTCGTATTAGTTTTACTACTTTTAATCGTAAGCATCATTGCAGAAACTGTGGTGATACATTTTGTAACGATTGCTGTAATAAAAGAATTCCATTACCTAAACTTGGAATTACCGATTCAGTTAGAGTATGTGAATCCTGTTATTATAAGTTGAACAATTCATCTTATAATACACCAAATCAATCAAATCAAGGCGATAATTCTAACTTAAATGATAACAATTTCTATGGTGGTAATAATTATATAAATATAGATAATTATGGTTCTTCAAATCATAATGAAACAACTTCTAGTCAAGAAGAAGAAGATATAAGACGTGCTATTGAACTTTCTCTTAAAGAAGCTGAAAATAATAACACCAATCAAAACAATTATATTAGCAATAATAATAGAAAGAAGATTTTAATATCTGAAGAAGGCCCAGAAAATAGTGATGAAGAAGAAGAACAAATGAGAAAGGCTATTGAAGAATCATTAAAAGATATAAATATTTCAGACAATACTAGTTCTAATAATAATAATAATAAAAATAGTAATAATAATAGTAATTTCAGTGGTGTCAATGATAATAATATTATTTCAACTAATCCGGATGAATTATTAACAACTGAAATTGAAAATATCAAACTCTTTTCTCAACTTATGGGGAAAATTAATGCTGAAGTACCAATTAAAGGATTTCAAGATCTTAATGATCCACAGGTTCAAGTAAGTATTGTTATAAATAATAATTAATAATAAATAATAAATAATATATAATTAAATAATAAATATTATATAATATATGACTAAATAATAAATAATTACATAATAAATTATTATTATTATTATTGTTATTATTATTATTATTATTATTATTATTATTATTATTATTATTATTATTATTATTATTATTATTATTGAAATAGGCATTACATGTACAAATATCATCTCTTCATCCGAAGATTATGAAGAATAAGAATTATTATGAAGAAAAATATAAGAAATTTAATGATATTCATGAAAAATTAGTATTAGCTACTCATTTGTATGATCAAATTTTATCACAACGTTTAGACGCAGCTCGTCCTGGTGGTTCATATTCTTCATTATTATATCCTTCAAATGCTGCTCCATTACAACCACAAACACAACAACAACAACAACAATATGCTTATAATCCATATAGTCTTCCACCTAATAGTATGGTTCCACCAGATCAAGCTCCAGCTATTCATGATTCTCAACCTCCATCTACATATTTAAATCAATACCTATCTTATTCTACTCATCCTAACGTTCCACCGTCTACAGCTCCACCATCAACAATAAACTATAGTCAAACACCAGTACAGTCACAATCGCAATCATCAATTACAGGTCAAGAATTACCACCACCACCAAATCAACCATTGCAACAAGTTCCACAAGATATACCAACAATTAATAAACAAAGTATACCACCCTACTATGGTATTCATGGTATGCCCTATATGTCTCAACAACCTCCTTATTTAGGTATGCAACCTAATGCTGTACCAACAGATGCTCAACCTCTATATGATATGGCTCCACCACCAGCCACAATTCAACAGGCTCCGCCACCAGAGCCAGTAGAAGAAAAGCCTTTAATAGAATTATAATTATATTATTATTATTTTTTTTTTTTTTATTTTATTATAAAAAAAAAAAGTAAATTAAAAAAAAAAAGTATAATGTAATAAAATAACTTTAAAATCAAAAAAAAAAAAAAAAAAATATTATTCAAAATAAATTATAAATAATTTGTAATAAATAATTATATAATAATAATAATAATAATAATAATACGAATTGATGTAATATATAATTAAATATATATATATATATATATATTTAAAATAAAAATTGTATAGAAAAAAAAAATTATATAATATATATATGTATTTATATTTAAAATAAGAATTATGTAAAAAAAAAAAAAAAAAAAAAATAGGATGAAATGATTAATATCTAAAACATAAATAGCTTTATAAATAAATAAAACTAATCAAAATAAAAAAAAAAAAAAAAAGTAAAAAAAAAAAAAAAATAAATAATAAATATATATATATTTAAATTAAAAATTGTGTTGAAGTTTCAATAAAAATCATTGAAGATGGTTAAAGGATATGTATTATATATATGTTTTTCAATATATATATTGTTAAATATTGTAGGTATATGTATGACTACATTTTACATTTTATGCTACATATAACATAAAGTTTTTTTTTTCTTTTTCTTTTCTTTTTTTTTTTTTTTTTATTAAATTAAATTATTAATCAATATTTTATTTATTACTATTTAGTTAAAGAATTTATTCCAAAAAAAAAAAAAAAAAAAAAAAAAAAAAAAAAAAAAAAAAAACTTTTTTTATGAAATTTTATATTAAATAAATAAATAAATAAATAAATAAATAAATAAACTATTTTATTATTTTTGAAGAAGAATAAAAGGAATTTTAACTCCTAATCCTATTCATTAATATCTCCTAAATTAAAATAATTATTTGAAACTTCATTTCAAAATTTCTTCTCATTTGTCTTATAAATAAAAATGTCTAGTGGATAAAAATCAATAATCACTTTTTTTTTTTTTTTTTTTTTTTTTTTTTTTTTTTTTATTTTAGACTTGTAGAATAATAACTTTATTTAATTTATAATTATAATATAATTACATGATTTAAATGAAAAAATAACAAATAAAATACATGAAATAAAATATTATATATTATAAAATTATAAAAGTGCGTTAGAAGCAATAGTTTCTAATTTTTTCCCATTCATCGATGATAACAACACGTGCATTATTGCGAGTAATAAATTTCAGTATTAGTATTATCAACCGAATCTGTATCAGATCTTTCACCTGGAGACCAGGAGGTGAAAATCCATGTCCTTATCATTTCTACGTCGACGCTTTTAGCAACAGTAGATTCAATAGATTCAACGGAATACCAATTCATCATCAATCTGAAAGATCGACAAATTAATGGTATTACGTTTGTTAGAAACTTCGCAATCCCCACAAAATACGGAATAATCGACGAAGTTGAACTTTGTTTAAAAATATTGTCAACTAATTGTCTTTATTCCCCATCATTAAGTTTTATTTTTTCATATATTGAACGCCCACCAAGAAGAGCACTCAATATAAAATAATAAATATTATAATCATAATCCATTTCTGAATCTAAAGAAACATCCAAGGATTTTTGTTCAGTTATCATTGCAAACTTAAAAAGAGATCATCTAGAAAAGGTAAAAATTTATTTCTGTAATTTTCCAATTCTTTATAGGAAAAGATCCAGTGAGAAAAACTAGGTACATTAACACCACAACATGGGTAACATTTAGGGCAATCTTCTGAGACTATTTTTCTTTTAATGGAAATACTATACTACCAATAAAGAAAGATCGATCTTCGAAGTTTATCGGTTTAACAAAGTTAATTGGTTTGACAACAAGAGTAGCACACTTATTAATTCCAAAAGTCATTTCATTTTTAATAGCCCATTCATAAACCTTACTCAAAATTTTCTTAAGAGCTTGTTTAGTTGGAGCAACTAAAACAATATCATCCGCAAAAAGTCCGCCACAACAATATTGAGATTCTTTCACCATACTTATCACAATACCTATTCAAAATCATACTGAAATGTTGTGACTATCTTAATATCCCCATGCTTTAAAGGGCGGTACACATTGGAAGTAAAAAAAAAAAAAAAATAAGGTATTCAGTAATTTCTACTAAATGTGAAATAGGACTTTTTTGATAGAAAATTGAAAATTTAATATCCTTTTAATCTATTTCTTTAGAAAGAATAAATAAATTAAATCTACTATATATTTTAAAATATTTATTTATTTTTTTTTTTTTCCCTTTTCTTTCTTTCCTTTTTTTTTTTTTTTTTTTTTTTTTATTTTTTATTTTTTATTTCCTCTTTCCTCATTTCTTTTTTCTTTTTCTTTTTATTTTTATTTTCTTTATTCGTAAAAACATATTATCATTATTATTATAACAATTATTATTTTACATTTTTATTTTTTAATAATCATTAAAACTTTTTAATTTTTTTTTTTTTTTTTTTTTTTTTTTTTTTTGCATATATATAAATTTCAAATTAAAATTTCATTAATTACTATTTTATTTACTACCTTTTTTTTTTTTTTTTTTATATATTTATTATTATTTTATTTTAATTTTAATTTTAATTTTAATTTTATTATTTTTTATTCAAAAAAGATAATCGAGTGGCTAATATAATATTTTTTATCTTTAACAATTTTTTATATAATAAAAATGGTTAATCAGCAAAACAATTATAAATTTATTGTTACAATTATAATTGTTGTTTGTTAATATAATATACTGCTATAAATATATTATACATAAAACTATATATAAATATTTGGGATAATTTTTTTTAACGTATCTTCTATTAATAAAAACAATTACTATATTATTTATTTATTTATTTATTTTTTTAATTATTATAATTATTGGCCATTTATTTAATACAAAAATAAATAATTTAAATATATATATTTTCTTTTTGGTCTTTTTTTTTTTTAAATTTAATTTATATATATTATATATATATATATATATTTTTTTTCAAACATTTTAGTTGTAACGTAAAGTAGATTTTCCTTCTTCATTACCGTTGAAGAAAATGACCATAAGGGCCATGTCTTCTTCAACCTTCTTGTTGAAAGCTTTCTTCATAACATGGGTAGCAGCATTGTTTTTACCCTTGTTTTGCTTGTATTCAGCAATGCAAGAAGCAATCTTAGATTCACCCATTTGTTTGACAACTTCTTCGGAAGAAATAACTAAGAATCTGTCGTTAGACTTGACCTTTAAGGCTCTAACATCTGGCATAGCAGTAATGTATGGTGGAGAAACAATCTTCTTGTCAATTGGTTCTAAGAACTTCTTATCCATAGAAGAAAGGTACTTTTCAATTTGGGTACGTTGATTCTTGTTCCATTTTAATAAACTATCACCGAAAGCTATTTTTATTATTATAATTATAATAGATTGTTGTATTTATTTATTTAAGTTTCATATTTATAAATATTAATATTTTATATTTATGTTAATAACAAAAATAATTAAAATTATAATAATAGTAAAAATATCATAATATTTATGATTTATATAAATAAAATATCAATATCAATTTTATAATTAATAATTTGATTTTATATCAATTATATAATTTTTAATGATAGTATTTATAATAAGAAAAAAAATTTTTTGAAAATTTTATGCATTAAATGATGCTTACCTCTAGTATCCTTGTAGATACCTAAAATTCTACCTTCAGCAAGAACATCTTCTTTTGGATGAGCATTTCTTAATAAATTAGTTTCATATGGGTTCTTAATATCATGCTTAGCAATAAGATTAATAACTTCCCAGTTGTTCTTTTGTTCCTTGCTAAGGAAGGCTTGGGAACTACCAGTACTAGCAACATAGACATCATCATTTTCAATGAAAGCAACAGTAGCGGAGCAACCAGTTATACTGCTTGGAATAAGGTCAAGAACCTTTTGTTGTTCGGATAACTTTAAGCTTTCTGGCTTCTTTATGTTAGCAATAGTGTTGAAAGCAAGGTTAACAAGATCTTCATCAAGTTCTAAGAATGCTCTTCTGAAAGCATTGGCAACAATTTGTTTTCTGCTTGGTTTTTGCCAGATCCATAAGTCGTTGGCTCTTTCAGTTTCAGCCTTTAAGGCATTCTTGAAGTAAACTGGTAAAAACTTTGCAACGTTCTTTGAACATTGGGAACCACCATGACCTTTTTTTTTTTTCATTTCAAATATTATATGTATATATTTATATATTATTAATAAATGATCTTTGTATTTATTTTATATTTAAATTTGATATACATATAAATATATTATTCTATTTTAATTTGTTTTAACTCCATAACGTTTAAAGCCAATTCAATAGATGAACAAATATAAATAAATTAATTTATTGGATTATTATTTTATAATATTTTACTAATTATAATAAACGTTTTTATTTCTTGAAATTTCTTTAAATAATTTTCTTTATTTATTTACTATTTTTAAGCTCGGAAATAATTATTTTTACTTTATTGAATTTTTACTTTATATTTAAATTTAAGATTTATAAATATTTTTATATTCAATATCCAATATTTTTCTTTGTTTATTATTTACAACGATTATAAATATATATATAGTTATTTATATTTCCTTTTCTTTCGTAAATAATAGATATATTTTAGAAGAAATTATGAAGAATTATACTTATTATTCTGAAAATTATATAAACAAAAAACTATCGTCTTTTTCATTAATAATTTCTTTTTGTTTTATATTTATTTATTTTTTTTCTTTCATTTAAAATTGTTGTTTATCTTTACTATTTTATTTTGATTGTAAATGATTTATAGATTTCGATTATTAAATTTACACTTAATTTTTGAATTGATTTATTATATGATTATAGTAAAAATTAAAAATAATAGTATATAATAATATATATAGTTTATAGTTTATATATAATAATATGAAAAATAATAATTTATTTATTTTTTAAAATTACCATCAGCAACACCAAATAAGTAACCGCCTTCAACTTCAGCAGCTAAGAAACCATCTTCGATTGGGTTGTTGTGAGCAACAGTGTCAACATCAACACGGTTGAAGACCTTACCCTTAACAAAGAGGGAAGCTTCATCTTTACTAATGAATTTATTTAAAGCATCTTCAGCACTTGGAATTTTAACAAGCTTTGGCTTCTTTTTGTAATCTTGGTATAAATAGTAACCACCGAGGGCGGCAAGAGAACCAACACAGACACCTAAACGAAGTTTATTGTTTTGTTTTGGAGCACCATATTCTTCATAGTAACTTTTTTTTTGTTCAGTCTTTGGTGGTTCTTGTGGTGGGGGTGGGGGTGGGGGTGGGGTAGAAGTTTCAGCTGGCTTTTCTGGAGTTGGTGCAGCTGGTTTTTCAGTTTCAGTATAATATAATCTGTTTAAATGGAGTGAAGCATTGAGACCAGTACGTAAGGCAACTGGAGCAATTCTTGGAAGTGTAGTTTGACTTAACTTCTTAACACAGGAACTAAGACTTAAAGACATTTTCTATTAAATATAATTAATTTCATTTTTTTGTTTTATATTTTAAAGAAATAAAAGACAATATATATACAAATATAAATTATATTTCAATTAAATTTTAATAATTTTTATTATATATAAACATATATCTTCATATCTTTTTATTGAATATTTATAACTTTAATAAAAACAATCTACCTTTCTTTTTTTTTAAAAAAAAAAAGATGCTAATAATATATTGATATAACTAATTGGGATAAAGTAGAAAAAAAAAAAAAAAGAGAAAAAATAGATTTATTATTATTTTTGATTTTTTTTCATTAAAATTAGATTATATGTATTATTATATTATAAACATATATAAACAATATATTCTATATATATTAATAAATTAAATGTTAATTTATTTTTGTAATATAATGTAATAAAATCTATAATTTTTATCATAAATAAAATAAAATAAAAAATATAAATAAATACTTAATTATTTTTAAATAAATAAAAAAAATATAAAAAATATATAAATATGTATATATAAAAAATATAAAAATAATGATATAATATATAAAATGATTTTAAACATTATTCCAACTACGATTACATTACATTACATTAATAAATACATACCTATTTTAATTTATATATTTAACCAATAAAATTATTTATTTTACAATTATTATTCAATCACCAAAAAATATTAAATATTATCCATTTGAAATTTAAAAAATAGTTCATATAAGGATCATAGGAAAAATTTTAATTTTATTAAAATATAAAAGATCAAATAATTAAAAAAAGAATAAATTGTAAATATTAATATTAATAACTAAATGTAATAGCTTTTTTTTTTTTTTTTTTTATTTTTTTTTCTTGTATTTTTTTTTTCTTGTATTTTTTATTAATATTTATATTTTTAAATATCTTATATAATTTTTAAACTTCTATTTTTATATTTCTTAAATAACTTTATATTATTATTAAATTATTCATGTAAAGAAATATTTATATATATATATATAGAAAGTCATTATTCAATTTATTTCCTTCTTCCGTTTGCACCCTAAAAAAATAAAAAAAAATAACTTTATATTATTTAATTCATATTTAAAGAAAAAAATAATATAAAGTCTAAATTTAATTTAATTATAAAAAGTATAGATATAATATGAATAGTTTTATAAAAAGTTTAAATAAATTTTGAATAAAGCTTTTTTTTTTCTTCGTAGTTTTAATTATTTTCGAAATATTTTAACATTGTATTATTTTATATTACATAAAAATATATAATTTATAAAATGGAGAATAATTTTTATAAAAATTTTTTTTTCTTTTTTTATATTTGTAATAATCTCCATAAATTAAAATTTGTATAACAAGTTTTAATAACTACATATATATAATAAATGATAAATAAATAAATAAATAATAAATAATTAAATAAAAAATAAATAATTAATTAAATAATAAATAATACATAATAAATAATACATAATAAATAATAAATATAAATTTTATTAATAATAAAAGTAAAAATTATAAATAATAATAATATTTATAAATTTGTTTAAAAAATTATATGTATCCTTTTCTTATTTATTTATACTCTTATATTCATATATATTAAAACAAAAAATAAAAATAAAAAAAAAAAAAAAAAAGAAAAGAAAAAAGATGTCAATTAAAAAACTTGTTAATAATTTAATACAAAACGAAAATGTTATTGTATTTAGTAAAACTTATTGCCCGTATATATATATATATGAAATTTTATTTTTTAATTATATATATATATATTTTTTATTATTATTATTAAATTTCTATTTTTCTTTTTATAACAAAATGAAATTATATCTATAATATAATTATCCATTTTTCTTTTATTACTTTTTTGTTTTTAAATGTTTGACTATTTTCATATTTATTACATTGTAGATATTGTGCCCAAACAAAAAAGTTGTTTAAAAAATTAAAATGTCCAATAAAGATTGTAGAACTTGATACTATAAGTACTTTAATTCAATTATTATTATTATTATTATTTTCATTTATAATTATAACTATAATAAAATTTATTACTATTTTCAATGTTATTTTAATTGTTGTTTATTATAATTATTATCATTGTTATTATTATTATGTTTTTTTATTTTTATTTTTATTTTTTTTTTTTAAAAAATAATACTAATAATCTAAAATTAATGTAATATTATTATTATAATTTACAAGAAAATGGAAATGCTGTTCAAAATTGTTTGTATGAAATATCTCATCAAAAAACTGTTCCGAATACATTTATTAAAGGAAAACATATTGGTGGTAATGATAAATTACAATTATTACATAAAAAAGGTGAATTACTTCCACTAATTGAACCTTTCATAATTCAAAGTAAACTATAAAAAATAATAATAATAATAATAATAATAAATTAATGAATAAAAATGTAAAAAAAAAAAAAAAAAAAAAAAAAAAAAAAAAAAAAATACAATAAGATAATAATAATAATAGAAAAAGTATATAATTAATTATTTTTAAGATGTATCCGTATTTTAACTTAAAAAAAAAAAAAAAAAAAAAGTAATTATCCATTTTACTTTTTATTTAAAATACGTATATATCTATCACATAGTGTAAAGTTGTGAATAAAAGGTAAAAATAAATTCATAAACAAAAAAAAAATAATAATAATAAAAATAATATATATTCAATTAAAGAAATATATTGAAATATTATAAATAAAAATAATTAAACAATTATGACTTTAAAGTATAATTAAATCAAATATTTCTAATTTTATATTTTTATAATTTCATTTTTTAAATTTTAGTTTTATTATTATTTATTTTTTTAAATAAGCTAGCAAAATAAATTGTTTTTAATAGGCTAGATTATTAAAATAAAAAATTATATAAAAATGATGTTACATGAAAATTTATATAGATAGTATGAAACATATTTTAAATATATGTACTTTATATATAAAAAAAAAAAATTAGGTAGTACAAATTTTAAAATAAACTGGATTAATTTAAAATAAAAAAGAAAAAAAATAAAAAAAGATTAATTAATTATCTATTTATAAGCGACGAATAAAATGAATTTTAAAAAAATTTCAAAAGAATTATCAAAAAATTATTAATTTTAACAAAAAGAATAATTATTTAATTATTTTCATTTCATTTATTTTTTATTATTATCATTATTCTTTAAAAATAATGGTATACTACTAATTTTTTTTATATAAATAAAAATAACAATCATCATTATTGAAATAAAAATAATTTTTTTTTTTTTTTTTTTTTTTTTTTTTTTCATCTCATATAAATGATGAACAGTCATATAAACAACTTAGTTTAATATTTTATGTAGGTGTATATTGAAGAGATTATAAATAACTTTTATTTTTTTTTTAAAAAAAAATAAAAAATAATTATATAATAATTATAAATGATAGATATATATATATATATATATATATTTATGAATTATATATTATAAAATATTATATAATATTAAAGAGATTCACTTGATAGTCCACAATTTGCTTTAATTTTTCATTAGATATTTCCTCCTTATTCATTTTTTCCCTCTAAAAATTAAATATATTAATAAAATTAAAAAATTTAAATATGATATAAAAAATATTTAAACAATTAACATTATAATTATAAATTAAAATAGTTATAATATAAATTATGTTATATATATGTATATAAACTAATATTTACCAATGCATATATACAAGATCGATAAACTTTAGTTCTGGTGGTATTAAAGTTTTCATCTGTAGGATCAATTTTTAATGCATTTGCAACCGCTTTTTTAGTAAGATGCCATAATTTCTATTTTTAATATTATTATTAAATATAATAAAATAATTAATTATTTTATTATATATATATATATATATATATATATTTTTTTTTTTTTTTTTTTTTTTTTTTCTATTTACCATTTTATTTTTATCTGCAGTAGCATTAGATTTACTTTTACTTTTCTTTTTAACCAATAATGTCTTTTTATTAGAATATAATAATGAATTTGATTTTTCATTAATTTTTCGTTGTAAAGATAATACAGAAAGTGTTGATAATGTTGAAGAATCGGAAGGTGCAGGACTGGAACTTCTCTATTAATATATAAATATATATATATTAATATTAATTACAAGAATAATAACAATTAAAATATATTAAATAACAATATTAGTAATAGTAATATAAGATAATAATAATAATAATAATAATAATAATAATAACAAAAATAGTTATTAAAATAAGAGCAATAATATAATAATAATAATATTATTATATTAAATGATAATTTAATATCTTTAAATATTTAATAATATTATTAAGAAAAAAAAAAAAAATACTTTTATGTTTCTTTTAATTTTATTAACAACACCAGTCTCAAAATTAAAAGAGGAAGAATCTTTTTTCTCTGATAACTCTTTTTCTTTTTCTATTATTATAATATATATTTAGAAAAAAGGTTATTATTAATTTTCATTAATATATACAATTTTATAATTATTTACATATAAAAAAAATTATTTTTTTTATATATAATTAATAAATATAATATATACTTCTTTTTTCCATTATTTCTTTACTTGAAGTTTCAAGTAACTTTTTCAATATCAAATAACGAATTTCATAGCTCTCACTTTATCATTATCATAATTATTATTATTTTTTTTTAAAAAAAAGTTTAATTAAAATGTTAATATAAAAATCAAATTTCCAAAATAAAATGATTCTATTTTTAATGATTATTATAAATAATATAAATTATATAATATATTACTCATTTTCATCAAATATATTGAATGGTTCTTCTAATCAACATTTTTTAGTTTGATATTACAAATAAAATAAAATAAAATAAATAAATAAATAATAATGTTAAAATTTAAAATTTTAAATGAAAACGGTATGAAAATAAATATTTAATAGATATATATAATATTAATATATTAAATAATAATTAAAAATTGATATTAAATTCTAATATTTAATAAAAAAAAAAAAAATTTATTTATTTTTTTTTTTTTAAAAAATTATAAATTATAATAATGATAAATAATGATAATATTATAATAATTATAACTATTTTTGTTATTATTATTGCTACTACTATCATAATTTCATTATTATTATTTATTAAAAAATTTCTATTATTATTATTATTATTATTATTAATTATTATTAATTATTATTAATTATTATTATTATTATTATTTCAACTATTATCATCCTAATAATTACCTTTTTTATTTGAATTTCTTAAATTTTTTTTTTGTTTAGGTGTTTTATAAATATCCTGAAAGAGGAGCTCCTTATCGATATGTAAATCTTTAGAGTAATTCCTTTCCTTTTCTAATTTCAATTCCTCTAATGATTTATTTTTACTACTACTGTTATTCCTACTGATATTGGTATTGTTACGATTTTTTCTACCAGGACGACCTGATTTTTTCTCTTCTGAGGTGACATTAAGAATTGTTCGAGTAAAAAATTCTACAAAAATATGATTAGGAATAATTTGTAAGCTAGCAATAAGTGAATAAATATGTTGAGAAAAAATCCGTATCTGCTCTTCTGTCAGGGATGTCAAAATTTGCATTTTAGCTATATTGTCCTTATACTCATTAATAATATCAATTATATTTTCCAATTCCATACAAGAATATAAAGGGATTAATTCTAATCGCATTTTAGTTGTTATTATTGGAACAACTTTATCCTTATTATTTTTCCTTTTTTTATTATTTATGGAATTCCTTTCATCGTCATTATCACTGTTAGCATCATCATTATCATTATCATTATTAGTATCATAGCAAAGTACTCCTTGAATTGCCATAATAATTGGTGGTTGCGGTAGCAGCATTTTATTATTTTCGGAAGTAATTTTTACTAAGATACAATTTTCTGTTTTTGTAAGGGTCTAAAATTTTATATTTCATTATATATTTAAGATGATATAAGTTAAATAAATAGAACCATTGTATTATAATTATTATAAAAAATATTTGAATTTGAATTCAATACTAATTTATTTACATAATTTTTAATTTTTATTTTATTTTATTATTTTTTTTTTTTTTTCTTTTAAATTTAAATAAATTTTTATACTGAATATAATTATTTACTATATTTTATATTTTATATCTAATATATATATATATATATATTAGATATAATACTAAAATAATATTATTTTTTATTTTTTATTTTTTTTTTACCTCTTGAATACAAAATTTTTCTGTAAACCACTCAACGGTATCAATACAATGTGGGTCAATAGTTCTAAAAAATAAAATATTTTTTATTTTTTATTTGTCGTTTCATTATTTTTTTTTTTTTAATTTATATGAAAAGAATTCCATGAATTATATATAGAAAAAAAAAAAAAAAAAAAAAAAAAAAAAAAAAAAAAAAAAAAAAAAAAAAAAAATTAATTTCTACATTGAATTATGTATGTTAATTCAATATATGGAATATATATATATTTATATATTTATAGAAATTTTATATTGTTTTATATATTGTTATAATTATTAAAATTATTGTTTTGAATTTTATACACAAATATTTTACATTTTATATCTTTTATTGGATAATAAATAGAGCGGAAGTTGATTTATAGGACATTCCATTATATATTCAATATTAAATGGTTCAGATAAGAAATTCAATTCACATTTCAAGGCATTATTAATGACTTCGTCTTTAATATTACTTATTGTATTATCTTGATATATGTAAATTCCTTCTAATTGTTTAATATCTATTTTATGTGTTTCCAAATTTTCTAATTATATTGAATTTAAATTGAAATATAAAGTGGAATAAAAAAAAAAAGAAATCATTTTATTTTATTATATATAAATTTATTAATATTTTATTATTTTATATTATCAAATAATAATAATAATAACAATAATAATTAATTAATTAATTAATTAATTAATTAATTATTATTATTATTATTATTATTATTATTATAACAAAAGTTTGTAGAACATACTTTCCAAATTATATATAATTAATTTTCCCTTAGCAATATCTATGGTATCATTCTATTTTATTATTATTATTATTATTATATAAAATATTTTTCAAATTATTAAAGAATTGTAAAATAAAAATTAATATCTATTTTATATTAAATTTTTAAATTTATGAATGTTTTTTACTTCTTTTTTTTTTTTTTTATAAAAAAAATATTTTATTGGATATATTATTGAACTTTATTTTATTATTTTATTTTAATAAAAAAAAAAAAAATTACACTTGACATTTTGTAATATGAATATTTCAATTGAAGAAAAAAAAATAAAAAAAAAAATTATATATATATATAATGTAGGGTATAATTCAAACTATAATTTTAAAAAAATATATTTTATAGTTTTTTTTAAATAAAATAAAATAAAATCTAATTTCAAAGAATAAAATCTAATTTTCATTAAATATAATAGTATAAAAAAAATAAAAAATAAAATATATATATATATATATTTTATTTTAAATAATTTAAATGGATATATGCGAAGTAGAACTGACAACGAAATTATATTGCAAAATTTTTAATTAAATTTATATTAAATTTTATTAGTATTAAAAATATTATAAATATATTTGAAATGTAAATAATTTACTATTTAACTATAAAGATTTTTATAAATAAATGAGTGGTACAATTTATTTAATTACATATAATTACTTAAAAAAAAAAAAAATTAGATCAATAATTATTATAATATATTTTTTATATATTTAATTAAACATATTTATTTAATTATAAAAATCACATTAATTATTACGACATAACAATAATTATACTATCATAATATATAAATCCTATTTTTTATTTTTATTTTTTATAATGATGTACATATTTATTTTTCATTTATTTACTTTTTTATTTTTATTTTTATTTTCATTTTGTATATTAACTATTAATAGATTACAAATTTATTTATCCTAAAATTATATAACTATATTATATTACTATAAATACCTTTTATATATATATATATTTATTTATTTTATTTATAATATAGTAATAAAAATTAGATATTCTCTTAATATATTTTCATAGTATCAAAATATATATTTATATTATTATTATTATTCATTATTATTAATGTATAGTTTTATCAATATTAATTATATTTTATTATTATTATTATTATTATTATTATTTTTATTATTCTTTTTTTTTTTTTTAAAAAAAAAAAAAAAGTGAAAATAAATTTGGGATATGTTGTATGATACACATTAAATGCTTGAAAAATGAATTTAATGAGTAACTTTTCTATTGGCTTTGTCAGCTTTAATTCCATTAAAGTTATCAATAAGCTAAGATGTAAAATAAAAAAAAAAAAAAAAAAAAAAAAAAATTAAAATTGTTAATAGAAAGAATTGTTAACAACAAACAATAATATATATTGTTTCAATTATTATTATTATTATTATTATTATTCAAATAAGTCAAAATAAGTATAAATGTAGTTACATTGTTAACTTTATTAGCTCCTTTAGTAAGGGCAGATAAATACGATATTAATAAAATATCATTACAATCCTTAAAAAATTATATTATATCAAAATAAAAGTATAATATAGATGTTAATAAAATAAATATAAATAAAACAAATAAAAAATAAAACTAAATAAATATACATATATTTTATTTATCATTTCTATTTAATTATACAATTATACTATTAAATTATATACTTACAATCATAAATTCATTTTTAAATTCTTTACTACTAATTGTTGGAAGTCGATTACAAATACCAGCAATTTGTCTTAAAATTTCATGATTTGGTAGTATTTTTCCTTTTAATAAAATGAAATTTTTGATATTATTAATTATTAATTGTTATTGTTGTTATTGTTGTTATTGTTGTTATTATTATTATTATAAATATTACAAAAATTAGAAATATTTAAAGTTAATAATGATGATCAAAATTTTATTATCTCCAATAAATTTATAATATATGATACATATATATATATATATATATTTATTTTTTATTTTAAAAATTTACCTGCTTCAACATCTTCTATATATTTATATAAAACTTTTATTCTATCAGTTAACATTTTTATAGCATTTCTTTGATTTGTAAGCTGAGTTAATACTATATATATATAAAATTTAATAGATATATATAAAAATATATTAATATATAAATACATATAATATTATTAATATTATTAATTCATAATACTTGTTTATAAAAAAAAAAAAAAAAAAAAAAAAATATCCATAATTTATTTATTATTCTTTAATAAAAAAAAAAATTAATGAAAAAAAAAACTTACATAAAGTATGTTTAGCATCACCAGTTTGAGTTACAACATTTATGTGATCAATAGCAATACGTTCTTCATCTCCTGAAACAATTTGATATTTATTTTGTACAAATAACATTTGTGATTGACCGTTGACTACATCAATAACAGATTCATAAATAGTTACTGGTAAATCTTTTGAAACAATTTTACTTGGATTTAATTGAAGAAATATTGAACTTTCATTATGCTTTAAAAACTATAAATTCCGTAATTATATTTAAATTATTATTATTATTATTATTATTATTATTATTATTATTATTATTATTATTATTATTATTATTATATATTTGATATTAATTTAATTATATATAATAAAAATAAATAGTAATATAATAAAAATGCATATAAAATAATAAATACAAAGGGATAATATTTAATAAATAATTAAATTAATAAATAAATAAAAATTTTATTAATATTATAATTTATTATTTACTTGTTGTTGACACATAATATCGTATTTTGTTGGGTAAAGACCAGTAGAATACCATCCTAAGAATTCATAATTTGGGAAAACTTGTTTATCTATTGAAAAAAAAAAAAAAAAAAACATAAATTGAATGTATATTTAACTTGTTAGATAATGGTCAAATATATAAATCATATTTTTAAATAAATAAATAATAATAAAAAAAATGAAAAATTAAAAATTAAATATGCTTATATATATATATTTATTTTTAAAATTTCATACATTGAATTTGCTTAGCAAGGAAGAACTGTTCGTCCACAATGATATCATTGTCATTTTGAATAAATGGAATTTCAAAAGAACTAAATATTTCAATACTTCTTCCCTTTTGAGTACCAAGAAGAGCACCAATGACTTTAACTTTTTTATTTTTATTTTTATTTTTATTTTTTTTTATGTAATATTATAAAATTAAAATAAAAATTATATAACAGATTAATATTCAATATTATTATTAATATTTTTTTAAAGCTTTTATATAGTTTTTATTGAATATATAAATTAAAATTCATAAATTACCATTTCCTGATGACTTTTGGAACTTTTCACGAGTAAAATGATCTGAAATGTTAATTAAGACAAAAGGATGTCTATTTTCATTTATTTGTTATTTTATTATTTTATATGGATATTTATATGAATTTTTTTAAATAAAATTTAATTTAAAAATTAAAAAAAATAAATAAATAAAATATAAATCTTAGTATATATTAAATTTTATATATTATCTTATTACTATTTAATTAAAAATGACTGAACTAAATAAATATATATATTATTATATTTTGTGGTTTATATTTTATTTTATATATAAATATATAAATTTTCATAAAAAAAAAAAAACATCATAATTCGATTGACTGTCCATTTTCAAAAAATAATGAAATAATTACTATGTATTTTGACTATTATGATTTTTATTTATAACCATTGTTGTTAATGATTGTCATTAATATATATAAATATATAAACCGTAAAATTATATATTTTAAATAAAAAAAAAAAAAGTTCATATTCAGTATATTTAATATTTTTTGTTAATATGATGTGAATTCAATTCTTTCTTTATTTTTACTTAATTTCATTTTATATTATTTATTTTTGAAAAAGAAAAGATTATTAATTTCTTATTTAAAATCTTTTGCTTAGATAAAAATGGAATATACATAAAATATTAATAAATTTTATAACAATCTATTTTTCCATAAATAAATAAATGTTTTTTATTTTCGTTTTTTTTTTTTTTTAATTATTACAATGATAAATTAAGACCGGATGAATTTTCGGTTTCCAAGACATATTTTTCTTCCACTTCGCTGATTTCCATCATTTTTTCTTATTTTTTTTTCTTTTTAATTTTATTTTTATTTTAATTATAATATTTATATAATAATGTCGATAATAAACAAAAAAGAATGTTATATACAATAAAAATATAAGATGTTTCAAAAATTATATATAAATTTATATATTATTTTTGAAAAAGGATTTTTAATAAATAGTATAATTTATATTTTTTTTTAAAAAAAAAAAAAAAATGAAATCAAATTTGAAATCTAAAATGAAATCTAATTATTTAATAATAAAAAAAAAAAGGATAGATATTACAATTTTAACTTTTCATATAAATATTTTTTTAATTAAAATATTAAATAAAAAATTTTATTTATTTACTAGACCTTAAAAATAATAAAATAATAAAATTGTAATTATTAAATAATGAAAATATATTTACAAAATATTCTAAAAATTTTTATGTCATTTCTAATTTTCAAATATTTTAAATTACTAAATGTAATTTATTTATTTAATTATATATAAATTATTATTATTATTATTATTATTATTATTATTATTATTTTTTTTTTTAAAATTTTTTTTGATTACTTTTACACCAGAATTTTATTTTTTTTATTTATATATATTTTTTTTTCTTTATTTTATTTTATTTTTTTTTTATTTTATATTTCATTTATTCTGTTTTATTTATACTTTATTTAAAATAAATTCTTAACAGTTTATTATTTTTTTTTATTGTTACTTCATTTTTTCTCTTATTGATTTATATTTAAATATTTTAAGAAGGCTTTATTACTAGGAGGACGACCCAAGAAATTTTCCATTAAAACAACAAAATCTTCATTGGCTCCTGGCTCTAAAATTTTCTTTCGATAATCATAACCAAGATCAGTATCGAGGCAACCACCACGAGTACTCTCAGCAAATTTAGTGTAAAGATCATGACTATAAACTTCTGACCAAAGATAGGAATAGTAACCGGCATCATAACCCATAGAAAGATGATACCAGCTACAAAGGAAAGCTGTATTTGGAATAGTTTCAATACTAGTGTATTCTTTTTGCATTGTTTCCCATACCTCAGAAATGGTTTCCACATCAATATTAGAATGTACCTTCAAATCAAATAAAGACATAAAAATTTGACGACTATACTTATAGGCATCATTAATATGTCGTGTTTTGCAAATAGCCGTAATTAATTCATCTGGAAGTTTTTCTTTGGTTTCATAGTGACATGATAATCTTTTTAAAACCTTAGAATCCCAAATCCAATTCTTTTATATATATATTAAAAATAATTATATAAAATAAATATATAAAATAAATATATAAATAATAAATATATTAATAATAATTAAATAAAAAATAAAGTGCTGCAATAAATACATATATAATTTTTAGCATTTTATTGAATATGTAATTATTTATTTACTTTAATATTATTTATTTATTTTATTTTTATAATCATGGTCTCTATCCATATTCTATATGTGTATACTCAATTTATATATATATTTATTTACCTCAAACATTTGAGAAGGAACTTCTAAAGCATCCATTTCAATACCAACAGGATAAGGAATAGCAGTCCAAGACCATGAAAATCTTGAATATTTTGATTTTGTACAGAGAGCATGCATTACATGACCAAATTCATGGAAAAATGTTATTACTATTATTTATTATCATTATTATTATTTTTTTAAAAAAAAAAAAAAAAAAAAAAAAAAAAAAAAAAAAAAAAAAAAAAAAAAAAAATTAAATAAATAAATATATATATTATTGATTATTAATAAATAATATTTATTTATTAATTTATTTATTATTTATTAGAAATTATTAATAAATTATTTTTTATAAATATATATATTTAATAAATGTTTTTTTTTTATTATTATTATTAATTATTAATTTTAACTTTATTAGTTGATTTTATTGATGAATATTTAATAATACCTTCGCTATGCTTTAAAAGGGATACAGAATCTTTAGTAGATTTGGTTAAATTTCCAATAATAACAACCACTGGTATATTTTGTTGATTTTTATCATCGACATAGCTGGGAGCTAATGGCATAACGCACTGATGAGAATATCTAAATAATAAAGATATATTATATATATATTATATATTATATATATATTTTATTATATTATATTAGTAATGCTCTAATCAAAATAACAAATTATGATATAATATTTGTTTTTATTTTTTGTTTTATATATGATAACAATGCTATGATAGTATTATAACAGTTGCTGAATACTTAACTATCATATATATATTTATCTAAAATAATAATAACAATAATAATAAAATAAATTAATAAAAATAAATAAATAAAATAACTTACTTTCCATCTCTTGGGAAAATATCCAGTATCATACTATTAAATACATATATTTATATATATATATATATAAAATATTTATATTAATATCAATTAATAATTATAATAATATTAATAATACTATATATATACAATATCATAAAATTCATGATAAAATTATTTATATTTTATATTTTATATTTTATATTTTATATTTTATATTTTATATTTTATATTTTATATTTTATATATTTTATATTTTTTATATTTTATATTTTATATTTTATATTTTTTATATTTTATATTTTATATTTTATATTTTATATTTTATATTTTATATTTTATATTTTATATTTTATATTTTATATTTTATATTTTATATTTTATATTTTATATTTTATATTTTATATTTTATATTTTATATATTTTATATTTTTTATATTTTATATTTTATATTTTATATTTTATATTTTATATTTTATATTTTATATTTTATATTTTATATTTTATATTTTATATTTTATATTTTATATTTTATATTTTATATTTTTTATATTTTATATTTTATATTTATTGTAAAGTATTTTATATTTATTACAATATATAAAATACTTTACAATCCAATATTTTCACCCTTTTGACCCTCTGGGATCGAATGATTATCATAAACCGCAAACATCATAACATCTTTATGCCATAATTCAGTTTCTACTCTTTCAAATTTGAGATGAAGAATTTCTTGATATCTTTTATAAATAATTATAATAATAATAATAATAATAAACAATTAAAAAAAAATTTTTTTTTTTGAAATATAATATATATATATTAATTGTAAAATAATAATAAAAGATAACTTACAATTCTAAAATACCATCAATGACCTTTTCCACTGGGAAATAACAACTAATTTTTTTATCATCTACTGAGTACTCTTCATCCTTCATGATCTGTTCGTAATAACCAATATCCCAAAGATGTAATTTTTGATCGAAAGGCCAATGATTCTTTTCACATGTTTTCTTTTTGATTTCCAATAATTTTTCTAATTCTTGATGAAGCATTGGTTTTAATGGATTTAAAATACTGTACAGAAATTGATTAGCATTTTCCAAATTTTTACACATATTTTGAGAGAGCATAAAATTGGCATGATTATCATAATGAAGGAGTTGAGCTAATTGTTGACGAGTTTTTAAAATTTCTTTAAAGAGAGGAAGATTTTCGTTTTTACATCTGGAATGAGAAGCGGTTAATACGGTTTTACGAGTAGATTCCATATGAGCATTTTGAAGAAGAGATTTTAACTCTGGAGGTTTTAAATTAACTATATATTTAGTTTGTTCCCTACCTTCAGCATCCTTTTCAATTTTTTTTGCTAAGCCATTAATAAAATTTTGACTACAACCATCTAATTCTGAGAGAGTAAAGGATAAGGTGACCACACTTTCATTAATATTTTGAATAAATTTATTTTCCAGTTCAGTAATTTTTAATTGAATCTCATGAAACAATTTTTGTTGATCTCTGGGAAGGTCAAGTCCATTTCTCTTAAAAAGATGTAATGTTTTATCAAGAAGACGTTGATCCAGCGGATTTGATAAAGGTCCCATGGATTTAAAGATAGAGTAAAGTTTTTCTTGAGAATAACATTGATTCCAAGCATCTTTTAATTTTTTTTTAGCAATAGCAGATTCTTCACGAACTTTACTATCAAAATGAACCTTAAAAAAAAAAAAAATTTAAAATAAAAATTTATGTAGTTGAATATACGTATATATGTATAATATATAAATTTTTTTATTTAAAAAATATATATATTATTATTATTATTATTTTTATTAAGAATATTACAGGGAAAAATAATAATAAAAAAAAAAAAAAAAAAAAAAAGGAGGTTAATAAACATTAAATATTATATAATTATGTGAATAATATTAATATCTTATAAAAATAAAAAGAAAATGAAATTTCCAAATTTCAAAAATTCTATAATAAAAACAAAATTCATTATATTTGTCTATCTAATTAAAGTTTCTTTATATTCATTTCCATACTATATAAATATCCGATTATAATTTCCTTTTCTAAAAATAATAATAATAATACTTAATAATATAATAAATTTATAAATATAAACATTCATTAAATGAAATTTCAAATTAAAAACAATAATATTAATGAATCAAAAAATGAATTTCATATAATTAATTGATAATTTTAAAATTTCAAATTTCAAAATTTCAAAATTTCAAAATTTATATTATAATTTTTATTTTGATTTACTTTTAATAAGTATATATTATTTACTTCTATTTTTTTTTTTTTATTACTGTTTATAACTATATTATCTTTTTTTTTTTTTTTTTATTTCATTTTATTTTATTTATTTACTTATCTTTTCATTTCTATTGTTATTATTACTACTTTAATTTTATTAAATTAATCCATTTCATTGATTATCCATTTCTTATATAATAATAATAATAATAATAATAATAATAATAAAAACTAAACATTATTTTAAAAATAATATATTAACTAATATTTCAAAATAATATTATCATTCTTAATTTAATATGTACAATTCTGATTATTTTTATCTCAAATAATAATAAAAAAAAAAAAAGGAAAATGTAATAAACTTTTAGATAATTTATTAATATTTACTTTTTTTTAAAATAAAATAAAATTCTTAATAATAATTTATATATTAATTAAAAAATATTAATAATAAAATAAAAATTTAAAAAAAAAAAAAAAAGCTTTTTTTTTTTTCTTACAAGAGAAGGAAGTGTACAAAAAGTTTGTTTTTCTGCTGCTAAACCTTCAGCCTTATGCCAATCCTTTAATAAGTCTAATTTATTAATTTTTTTATTTTCTGAACGTTCAATAATATCGGTGACTGACTGTTGTAAAGTATTAATAATTTCTTGAGTCAGTCCATTCAATTTTTGTGGTGTGATATTTAAAGAAAATTTTGGAATAGTTCCAGGTAAAACCATTTTTTTTTATTTTATTTTATTTTTTTTTTTTTTTTTTTTTTATTTTTAATTAAAAAAGAACAATATTTATCATTCTCTATTTATATAAATAAAAAATATATATTTTTTTAATTTCTTTTTTTTATTTAAAATAATATTTTGAAAATACAAATTTTAAATATAGAAAAAAAAAATATATAAGAGAATAAAAAAAAATTTTATTTTATATTTTTAAAATTTTAAAATTAATTAAATTTATATTAATTAAAATAAAAATTTATTGGATTCTTTATTTTACCTTTTTTTTTTGATTATATCATATTATTTATTTATTTTAGAAATGGTTAGAGTATCAAGATACCAACATGAATAGTTTTTGTTTTAAAAAAAAAAAGAAATAGAAATAAAAAAAGTTTTATTAATATAATTTATATAATTAATATATATATCCATATAAAAATATATGTAAAATGTAATAATAAAGAATATTATATCAATATAAGATATTTTATTCAAGAATCAAATATTATAATTAATACAGTAATAATGGAAAAAAGATAAAATTAATAAGTTATTTTTAATTTGTTAAAAAATGTTATGTATTATATTAACATTAAGAAGTAAATAGAAAAAATATATATACGTTATTATTAATACTTCATAATATACACATTTTATGAAAATGAAATGTTAAATTTTACTTATATATTAAATAATAATAATAGATAGTAATATATATTTTATTAATAATTCAGTATTGATATTTATGTCATTATTTTATGTCTTTGTAAAGAATAATCAATAAATCAATAAAAAATATATATAAAGAAAAAAAAATATTATTAATAAAATAATAAACTGATTAAATGTATAATACATATCCTGTCATTAATCAACATTATATTTAAAAATTATAAGAGAAACAATTATTAATAATAATTTTATAATTAAAGAGTTTATTTATTAATTTTCCTTATATATTCCATAATCCTTTAAAATCTTATTATAAAAAATACTTTTTTTTTTTTTTATTGCTAATTATAAGTTTTATTTTATATTCATTCTATACACTTAAATTTTTTATTATTTTATTTTATTTTTTTTTTTTATGAGACACAACGTTATTTCATTAAACTTTTTTTTTTAACAAATAAATATAAAATATAATATATAATTTTTTTACATAAAAATATATAGTGTTACATTATTTAATGTTTCATTTCAAAATAAATATAAGTAAATAAATAAATAATGAATGAATGAACAATAAATAAATAAAATAATAATATAATTAAATTTTGAAAATTTTTAAATGTTAATATATATATATAGAGTGTTTAGAAAAAAAATTTTTTTATTTTAATATGCTTTTTTTTTTTTTTTTTTTTTTTTTTTTTTTTTTTTAATTTTATTTTATTTTATTAATAATAATAATGTAAATTTCTAAAAAAAAAAAAAAAAAAAAAAAAAATTCGTACACCCAAGCTATTATAGTATTCTTTTATATAGTATGTTTGAATTTGAGTTTGAGTTAAGAATTGGGTTTGATCTTTTTTTTTTTTTTTTTTTTTTTAAATCTTTTTATTCTTTTAATTATATTATATTCAATAGAACATACATATTATGTTATATCCAATGCATGCTTCAGTAATTTAATAATAAATGCATACAAAAGGCTTATAATAAAAATATTTTATACTGTATAAATTATATTTATATATATATCCTATTTAATACACCTATTTAATATTTAAAAATTATAATAAAAATAAAAGTATTGATTAAAATGTACATTAAAAATTTAACCCTCTGTAAATATTAATTTTGTTACTATTATTATGATTTTTTTTTTTTTTTTTTTTTTTTTTAATTTATTTACTTTTTCTTTTTGAATTTTCTTTCTTTTGAATTCAACAAATAAAATTATTTTGAATAGTTTATTTTTTTCATTTTTAAATACTTTCATTGAGCAATTCTTTTTTATTTGTATTTTATTTTTATTTAATATTTTATTTTATTTTTTATTTTATTTAATTTTTTTTTTTTTAGTTTTTATTTTATTTTATTTCTTATTTTTTTTTTTATTCAATATGTACTTTATATTTATATTTCAACTATTTATTTTATTTTATTAATTTATTTTGAAAATGATTGTATCATATTTTTTGTATATTATAGAAATGATTAGAGTATCAAGTTACCAACATGAATATTTTTTGTTTTTAAAAAAAAAAAAAAAAAAATTAGAAATAAAAAAAGTTTTATTAATATAATTTATATAATTAATATATTTATATCCATATAAAAATACATGTAAAATGTAATAATAAAGAATATTATATCAATATAAGATATTTTATTCAAGAATCAAATATTATAACTAATACAGTAATAATGGTAAAAAAGATAAGATTGATAAGTTATTTTTAATTTGTTATAAAAATAATATTATAAACAATGATAAATTTCTAATTCAACGATTTCTGCTTCATTTTCTTCTTGAATTGAATAATTATCACCATAATAACTTAATTTCTTTTTAGCTTCATAAATTTTTTGACTTAAGAAACGGTTTCTAATATAATAATCCGATCTAACTTTATTTCCGAAACAAATAAGATCACTATTGCAAATAATTGCTTCTTTATAATTTTTGCAACTAAAAATCTTTTTTTGAGTAAAATTATACAGAAAGGCAGAATTATCATTTTTATATTTTCCATCCATATTCCAAAGAGCTTGGGTATATCCACCACATATAATTCCTTTTCTAGTGTGAATTAAAAATAGTGTTGGAGAATATCCTTTTATCTTGTCGATAATATCATCAATTTCATCACCATCCCTTGTTGCTTGATATAGCAATTTAAATTGTATCTTTTGCTTTTGAAATAAAAAAAATTTAAGTTTATCAGAATCAATTTTACAGGTGATGATATTATTTATTAATCCTTCATTATTTTCTGTTTCTTCTTCTTTTCCTTTTTCAATAGTATTTAATCTTTCTTCAATAAGTGATATTCTTTTATTGAGTTGATTATTTTCTATTTTAAGATGTTGAACTTCATTTATTAAACTATCAATTATTTCATCTTTATCTATATTTACCATTGATAAAGTTAATTGTATTTTATCTTCTGAAATACCTTTAATAAAAACCCAAATTGTTTTCAGTTCATTTAATTCTTTCTTGATGATTAACTTTTTCTGTTCAATTATTCCATTAAAAAAAACAAATAAATCTTCAATTGAATCATATATCGTGAAAAATCTATTTTTTTCTTTTAGTTCATTAAATTTAAAAGATCCTTTATAAATATGGGGAAGAGCTTTATTATCATCTTCTTCAATAAATTTCATAGCTATTCCATTATTATCTTCTGATAATTCAATAAAATACTTTTTATTATCATTTGTTATATATTTTATGGAATTCATTTTCTTTAACTATAGATTATATTTTAAATAAAAAAGAAAAAAAGTAAAAGGGTAAAAAAAAAAAAAAAAAAAAAAAATAGAAAATATAAAGGTAAAAAAAAATTAATTTATTCCTATAATAAATATAAATAATTGAAAAGATGATGATTTTATATAATCACTTCATATAGAATATATAATTGGACATTAACTTTTTTTTTTTTTTTGTTATAATATTCATATTATTATTATTTATAATAATAGACCTTAAAAATATAAATTAAGATAAAAAATAAAGTTAAAATAAATTTTTAATTTAGTTGTATTAAATTTTATCATTTTATTCCTATATTAAATATAAATATTTGATAGATGATGAATATAAAATATATTCATATAAAATTTTATAATTGGACATAACAATATTAAATATTTTTTTTTTTTATATATAAATAAGATAAAAAAAATAAAGTTTAAAAAATTTTTTAATTTAGTTGAATTTTTTATCTAATTATCATAACTATTAGAATTCACACTTCAAATTTCGTAATTTCAAATTTTATTTATTATTTTATTAATAATTTTATTTATTTATTTATAATTATAGTTAACTACTTTTTAATAATTATTTTTAATATTTTTTTATATGTATTTTTTACTACATAAATTTTAATTATATCACAATTTTATTTTATGTGTTATTACATAAACGTTTTATGTACGTCATACATGCGCCATATTACAATTTATATAATAGTTAATATCCTAATAATTTATAATATTTATACATAAAATTTTTTTTTATGTTATTTTGTTTAATAACAAGAATAATATTCATATATTAAACTTTATTTCTAACATAAAAAAAAATTAATTTATTCCTATAATAAATATAAATAATTGAAAAGATGATGATTTTATATAATCACTTCATATAGAATATATAATTGGACATTAACTTTTTTTTTTTTTTTTTTTGTTATAATATTCATATTATTATTATTTATAATAATAGACCTTAAAAATATAAATTAAGATAAAAAATAAAGTTAAAATAAATTTTTAATTTAGTTAGTTGTATTAAATTTTATCATTTTATTCATATATTAAATATAAATATTTGATAGATGATGAATATAAAATATATTCATATAAAATTTTATAATTGGACATAACAATATTAAATATTTTTTTTTTTTATATATAAATAAGATAAAAAAAATAAAGTTTAAAAAATTTTTTAATTTAGTTGATTTTTTATCTAATTATCATAACTTTTTTTTTTTTTTTTTTTTTTTTTTTTTAATAGAAATTCTTTATTAACTTTTTTTATTAAAAATTTAATATGCTATTATAAAAGAATTTAAATAAAAGATTATTTTAAATTTTTAAAGAAAATATGAAATAAAATTATAAAATTTGGTCTATTAATAAATAATAAAAAATATAAAACTTCCACAATCTTTAAAGATATTATTGTTTATTTATCATTATTAATGAATACAATATCATAATTTTCTTTTAAAATTTATTTTTTTATAAAAAAAAAAAAAAAAAAAAAGTATATCTGTAATCTTTTATATAAGAAATTATTATTTATTTGTTATAATAAAATCAATTTATCATTATTGATAAATTTCACCCCAAACCCTCCAGTTTAAAGAAAAATATATACAAACGAGATCACTTTATTACTTCGTTAAAGTACTTGTAAAGTGACCTTTATTATTTATATTTACCCTTTAAGTATATAAATAATAGTTTTTAATATATTTAACGTAAACTACAAATAAAAATAAAATAATTTTATAAACAATACTAATAATTAATAAACACATATTATTAATTATACTAGTTTAGTTTTATATATATTATTTATATATATAAATATTTTATATATTATTTTTTTTAATCATTATTTAATCGTTTTTTAATAAAATTTAAAATTTTAAATATTAAATTATCAATGAAATAAAAAAAAAAAAAAACAAATATTTTTTTTATAAGAAAAAGAAATGTACAAAAAGTTTTTTTTTTTTTTTTTTTCCTCTGCTAAACCTTCCAGCCTTATATCAATCTTTAAAATAAGTCTAATTTATTATTATTATTATTTTTTTTTTTTTTTGATCTTTTTTTTTTTGATCTTTTTTTTTTTTTCTTTTTTTTTTTTTTTTTTGAATGTTCAATAATCTTGGTGATTGACATTTGTTAAAGTATTAATAATTTCTTAATTCTTGAGTCTGTCCATTCAATTTTTTTTTGTGGTATGATATTTAAAGAAAATTTTGGAGTAGTTCCAAGTTCCAAGTATAACAATTTTTTTTTTTTTAATTAATAGTAATATTATTTTATAAAATAAATGTATTTTTCTTTCATTATACATATACATTTTAATATCTTTTTATCTTTTATTCTTTTTTTTTTTTTTTTATTTATTTATTTATTTATTTATTTAAACTTATAATTTGAAATTACAAAATTTAAATATTTAAAAGTATATTATTTAAATTGTTAAATATCACAGTTATGCGTTTAATTACATTGAACATTATACTACACCTAGAACAGGAATCAACTTATCTAAAAATACTAAAAATATCATCAAACATTGAACAAGTTACTAATAGAGGGAATTACATACACAAACGGACAATTCGATAGAATATACAAAAAAAAAAAGGGTATGTACAAAGGAATATATAAAAAATAAATAATTTTTTTTTTCTATTGAAGAAGTATTTTATGCCCCAAACATATATACAAAATAATTTAATTTCCACTCATTATCTATGTAAGAAAAAAAGGCTTTAAATTAGTAATGGAAATGTGTAACAATAAAGAAAGAAAGACTCCAAATATTTAAAAAATAATAAACTAATTACTATACTTTATATATACAAATGATGAAACCTTCTTTTTTTTTTTTACTTTAAAATACAAGCCCAATGAAAAAAATATATATATATATATAGATTATAATATAAACAATGTTGACATAAAAAATTATGGCATGCTAGATTAGGTCACTATGACAATCAAAATCTTCAAAAAAAAAATTTTTTTTTTTTTTTTTTTTTTTTTTTTTTTTTTTTTTTTTTTTTTTAGAAAATAACAAACATTTAAGGAAGAAAAGAATGATAATATAAATTGTGAAGATTGCAAAATAAGTAAACTCAAAAAAAAAAAAAAAAAAAAAAAAAAACCATTCAAGAAAACAATCAATATAAAAAGTTCTTCACCATTACAAGCCGTTCATTCTGGATATCGTCGGACCACTAAAGCCTTCACCATTACAAGTCATTCATTCTGGATATCGTCGGACCACTAAAGCCTTCACCATTACAAGTCGTTCATTCTGGATATCGTCGGACCACTAAAGCCTTCACCATTACAAGTCGTTCATTCTGGATATCGTCGGACCACTAAAGCCTTCACCACCATCCTTTAGTGAATACAAATAAATATTATATAAACATTCAATGATGAATTTCAGTAGAAAATGATGGGTGGTCTAGTTACTGAAACATAATAATCTTGAAACAGTACAAAAAATTTATTGAATTTCATAAACTTATGAAAAAATATAACTTGTAATTACAATCTAGATTTATAAAAAAAAAAAAGTAAGATCGATCTGATAAACGGTTTAGAATAATAAACCACTCTAATTTTATAAATTTTATAAATTATCTTAAAAAAAAAAAAAAAAAAATAATGGAATGATATTTAATCGTTCTACACCAGGTAATCCCCAACAAAATGGACGCTGCTGAAAGAATTAATCAGACATTAGAATAAATGGGCTAAAACATTTTTTTTTTTTTTTTTGAGAGGAAAACAGATTCAGATGAAAACGAAAGACGCAAGAGAAATAAAAAGGTAATAATATTACAATACGTTAATTCCAAAGAACTATGAAAAAAGCTATGAATTCAAATAAATACGGACAAATGGGAAAGATGCAATTAACAAAGAATGACAAAATTTATATGGAAATAGTGTTATGAAAATTGTGAAAAACAAAAATATTCCCCAAAAGGTATTCCACCACCCAATATTAATTGAGTTTTTACTCTAAAAAAAAGATAATGGTATATATAAAGCAAGATTGGTCGTCAAAGGTTTTCGATAAATTAAAGGAGTTGATTATACTTGCATCTATTCTTCTACAAAAATGGAAATGGATAATTTTAGATTAATAATTGCTATTGTATCTATAGATAAATGGGATTTAAGACAAATCGATATTAAGGCTGCACCATTTGAACGCTAATCTAGAAATCTAGATGAGAAAATTGTATGTTCAAATTCCAATCAATCGGTAATAAAAATTTTGAATTGCGGAAAAATCAGGATTATTATGGAAGGCTCTCTATGGACTCAAACAAGCTGGAAGACAATGATTTTTTTGGGAAATCTCCAGTCTTCTTAAGAAAAATTGGGTTAATTCAATATAATACAGATACAGATTGTTGTTTATTTGGTAAATATCAAAAATAATAAATTATGCTTATTACACTAACAACTCTATGATGATGGTATAGTAATTAAAGGAGAGAATAAAGAAATTACCAAAATTGTTTCAAAAGATAAAAAATAAATACAAAGTATCCACAGATAAAGCAGCAAAAAAAAAAATTATTGGAAACAATATGATATAATTAAAACAAATAAAAGGTTACAAAATTAATTGAAGAAGATGCTAATCAACTTATAATATAAACGATACTAAAAATAACCAGAATACCATGTATTCATTCAAAGTTAGAAGATAGAGAAAACTCTAAGAAAATTGAACAAAACTGATTTATTAATAAAAGATGAATTGGATCTCTCATTATATGTATCAACAAAAGCAAAGACCAGATATAGCATTTGCAAGTAAATCAAGCTGCAAGATTTTCTGAGAATCCAACAAAAAAAGCTAATATGGAAGCTGGTATTCAAATATTAAAATATCCTAAAAGTACAAAGGACTATTTAATTCATTATAAGGAAAAGGAAAAAATTTTTAAAGTCGCTTATTATGATGCAGATTTCGTTAGTGATGAGATTAAAAGAAGATTCACTTCAGGATATATATTTTTTTTGTATTTAGGAAATGGTCCAATATCATGGAAATCCATTACTCAGAAAAATATAGTCTTATCAACCACAGAAGCCGAATACTCTAGCTTTATAGAATGTGC
This sequence comes from Neocallimastix lanati (nom. inval.), assembly GCA_016946835.1. Taxonomy (NCBI): domain Eukaryota; kingdom Fungi; phylum Neocallimastigomycota; class Neocallimastigomycetes; order Neocallimastigales; family Neocallimastigaceae; genus Neocallimastix; species Neocallimastix lanati (nom. inval.). The sequence goes on along the minus strand of JACVTC010000039.1, from coordinate 1,101,235 downwards.
CAAGCAAGCTATATGGATAAGAAGATTAGTTAAAGAAATATTCAACAAAAACATTAGAATTATTATTAGAATAGATAATAAAACCATGTAAGGATATAGCTGAAAATGAAAATCAAAAAAAGGACGATGCAACTATATGGATATAAAATACAAATATAATTATCTTTTGATAGTTCAATAAAATAATTTTTTTATTAATATTTTTTATTATTTTATATTCTAAAACATCTTCTTTCTTCTAAATATAAATACAGACTACCTACTATTATATTTCTATTCTATAAAAATAGAAAAAAAGCATAATAGTTCTCATAAATATCAGGTCTATATCAACAATTATAAGTTCAGTTTATTCACAATAATAAACCGCATAGTTAGAAATAAAATAAAATAAATTAAATTTAAATAAAAAAAAAAAAAAAAAAAAAAAAAAAAAAAGAAAAAGAATATCAAATAATTCAAAAATTCGAGGAATTAAAGTTAAATGAACTAACAAAAAAAATAAAATAAAATAAAATAAAAAAAATATATATATATATATATATATATGTATACATAAAGTTCAACGTTATAAACTACAAAAAAAAAAGTTTCAAAAGTAAAGAGAAGGAAGGTTATCTAAACAAAAATAAAAATAAAGAAAAAAAAATTACTTATGAAATAATAATTATTTAAAAAAGAAAAAAATTATATCATCATTTACATATCTTTCTATATATATATGTATATCTATATAAAAGTTACATATATGTAGTAAAGAGATCTAAATTGAAGTGATATGACGCATGTCAACTCCCATTGATTTATTATATATATTTATTAATTAAATAATTAATATATATTATTTATTTTTTTATTTTTTTTATTTTTATGTTTATTTTTATTTTTATGTTTTATTTTATTTTTAGTTGAAAAATAAAAAAAGTAAAATAAAAAAAAAAATAATATTTTCGAAAATAATATAATTTTCATTTATTCAAACTTTGTTTTATCATTATATTAAAAAAAAAAAAAAAAAAAAAAAAAAATTATAAAGATGTTAATGATAATAAAAAAAAAAAAAAAAAAACATTATTATTATTATTATTATTATTTTAAATACATAAATGAATCATTATTAAAATAATTTATACTAGAAGATAATAAATACAATTTTATCGTTTTCGTTTTTTATGGATATTGAATACCTATCTACCTATCATCTTTTTTTTTTTTTTTTTTTTTTTTTTTTTTTTTTTTTTTTTTTAAATTTATAAAAAATTAAATAAATAAATCAAGGAATAAGATTTTAATTTATTATATGTATATTTAATTATTATTATTTATTTTTTTGTATATATATAAATCAATCAATATAAAAAAAAAAAAAAAAAAAAATACAATGGTTAACTGTCACATTATAAAAAAAAAAAAAAAGTCGATTATTGAAATATGAATAACTCAAATCAACCTATATCTTGTAATACTAATATATATTTATAAAATCTTTTTTTTTTTTTTTATTATTATTATTATTATAGTTGAGGCAATTATATAAATAATATATTATATGTATAAAAAATTAACTATTCTAATTTTTTTTTTTTTATTATTAATTTAAAAAGTTATTATTATTTATTGTGTATTATGTATTATGTATTATGTACTATTATTAATTATTCATTTATTTTTTAAAAGAAATCCTTTATACATATTTATATACATGTTTTATTATTTTCCATAAAAAAAGAGGAAAACCATTTCCTCAAAACAACCTTTTCATTAGTTCATAGAAATAATAAAATGTCCAAAAAAAAAAAAAAAAAAAAAATATTAAAAAATTAATTATCATAATATCAATAATAAATGACTAGGTTCATAATATTTCATTATTAATTATTAATGATATAGGATATATGATATAATGAAAAATCTTTAAAAGAAAAATATAAATTAAAAAAAAAAAATAAAATAAAATAAAAAAAATAGTTAGTTATTATTAATCCTTCTCCTTCTCCATAATTGATTTGCTATATGTATTTATTTATTTATTTATTTTACACTTTAATTACTAATGATTTTTATTTATTTAGTTATTTATTATTATTTACACTTAATTATTTAGTTAATTAATTTTTTATTTATTTATTTATTAATATAATCTATATGTTCCCATAGACAAATATTTTTTTTTAACTTTTTTTTTGTATTTCATAATATATTTTTATATTATTTTTCATTCTATTATTAATATATTATCCTTTAAACAATTATTTAATAAACATTAATAAAAAAGGTTAGATTAATTTTGCACATATACAAAAAAAATTTTAAAAAAAAATTTTTATAAAAAAAAAAATTAAAAAAAAAATTTAAAAAAAAAAAATTACATTAACACAAAACACAGAACACAAAAATAAAAAAAATTTTTTTTTAATTTATTTTTTTCCATATTTATCGAGTTAAATTCTTTCGATTTAAATTATTTTTAAATTAAAAAAAAAAATAAAATAAAAAAAATAAAATAAAATATGACCATAAACAAAAATAAATATAAATAAATATAAATAAACAAATAAATATAAATAAATAAATAAATAAATAAATATATATATAAATATTATGCAAATCCATTTTAATTGTAATGATATACATAAAGCTTAGCCATATCTATTTTAAAAGAAGCCTAAAAGATAAAGTAGAATTCAAATATGTTCAAGTCCGTATTGAGTAATCGGAATGAATTAGAAAATGATAAAATTCTTCACCCTTTTATATATAATATGAACTTTTCCAAATAAAAAACAATTATTTAAATAAATAAATAAATATTAAATAAATATATATAAATTAATAAATAAGTATATATATAAATAAATAATTTTTTTTATGTTGATGTTACGTCACTCAAATATATTAAGTTTATTTTATTTTTTTTTTTTGTATTGTTCTTTTTTTTTATACGATTTAAATTATTTTTTAATTCAATTGAATAATAAAATAATAATTGAATAATAAATAAATAAATGAATAATAAATAATAAATAATAAATAATAATTAATAAATGAATAAATAATAATTAATAAATGAATAAATAATAATTAATAAATAAATAAATAATAAATAATAAATAATAAATAGTATATAATAATTGAATATATAATAATTAAATAATATATGATAGATAATATATAATCAAATCAAATCAAATCATTCATTTTAACATAAAAAATTTAATCCAATTAAGTAAAAAGAAATAAACAACTGAAATTAACGAATGAGAACTTTTTAAATTTTTTTTTTTCTATTTAATTAATTATTAAAAAAAAAACGTTAATAAAAGTGTTTTTATTTTTTATTATTTTTTTTTGACTAATTAAATATTTAATTATAATTAAATAGTATATAATTAAAATAATAATTAAAATAATTATTAAAATAATTTTTAAATTGTATATAATTAAAATAAATAATTATTAAATAGTATATAATTAAAATAAATAATTAAAATAATTATTAAAATAATTAAATAGTATATAATTAAAATAATAAATAATTAATTTTTTAATCATCACTAATTAAAAAGCAAAAAAAAAAAAGTTGACTAATTAAATACAAATTAAGTTGGTTTAGGTACTAATTAAATACTAATTTAATCATAATTAAAATGTATATAATTAAAATAAAATAAATAATTAAATAGTATATAATTAAAAAAAAAAATAGTAATAATAAAATTTTAACTAATAAATAATTAAAATTTTAATTATAAAAAAATAGTATTATTATTAATATTTAATTATAAAAAAGAGTATTATTATTAAAGGATTTTTAATCCTTTAATTCTATACATTTTTTTTTATTTATAATTATTTTATTTTAACAATTTATTTTATTTTTTATTTAATTAAAAATAAAAAAAAATAATAAATAAAAATAAAGGAATTACTTTTAAGTCAAATATAAAAATAATAAATATTTATCTAAAATTATAGATTAATGTATAAACAAAATTAAATAATTATTAAATAATACATCAATCCATTAAAACTTTTTTTTTTGAAAAATTGAATATTTACTTTTTTTTATTGATTGATTAATATTATTATTTTTTTATTATTATTTTATTTATTATTATATATATTTTTTTTATATTTATTTCTCTTCTTTTTAAAGTAAATAAAAATATAATAAAAAATAAAAATAAAATGAAAAAAAAGATTCTTTTTGCATTCACAGTTCTTTTTTTTTTTTTTCATTATCATTTATTTTTAATATTTAAATTTAATATATGTTAATATATCTATACTTTATATTATTTATTATGCATTATATATAAAATCTATCCTCTCCTTTTTATTTATTTATTTCCAATATTTAATAAATCTTGAATTAACCACGTGTTTAAAATTTTGATTGGTTAAAGTGACTATTTTTAAGATGATTGGCGTAAGAAATAATACAAAAAATTTTTTCATTATTACTAATTAAAAAAATACAAATATTAAATAATAACCAAATATTAAATAAAAATAAAATATTAAATAAAAATAAAATATATATATATATATAATATAAATATAAATTAAAAATAATAATAAAAGGAAAAAATAAAAAGGAAAAATGGTTTAATGTTTCGGTTATTTATTTATTTATTTTATTTATGTTTTTTTTATTTTTCATTTTTATTAATACTTTTCTCTTTTATTGTATTTCACTATTTTATTTTAATATGTACTTAATAATATTCATAACCTATCTTTTTATTCTACTTTTATTTTTATTTTATTTTTATTTTTATTTATTTTTTATTTATTTTTATTTTATTGATTTTAATTAAATTTTATAGGTTATTCTCCTTTATTAACTAATTCTATATTTATAAATTAAAAAAAAATAAATTAATAAAATAAATAAATACAATAAATAAATAATAATTAAAAACAGTATTCAGATAATATCATTGATTTTGTGTAATTAAATAATATATGAATAACGTATATTAGAATATAATGATACCTTTTTTATATACATAAAAGTTTTAGATTTAACAATTTAATTAAAATAAATCTTTTTTTTTATGTAATATATATTTTATTATTTATTTTTATCTTTATTTTTATATTTATTTATTTTATATTATTTTTATATTTATTTTTATATTTATTAATTTTATATTATTTTCACTTATATTTATTTTTATATTTACTTATTTTATATTATTTTTATTTATATTTATTTTTATATTTATTTATTTTATATTATTTTTATTTATATTTATTTTTAAATTTATTTTTATTTATATTATTTTCACTTATATTTATTTTTATATTTACTTATTTTATATTTATTTTTATATTTATTTATTTTATTTTTATTTATATTCATTTTTATATTTATTTATTTTATATTTATTTATTTTATATTTATTTATTTTATATTTGTTTTATATTTTATTTTTATATTTGTGGTTATTTTATATAATATTATTCCATAGATAATATTCAGTTATTAAAAAAATTATTTTTTAAATATTTTTTTCTTTCCATTTTTTTTTTTTTTTATTTTAAAGTTTATGTCATCTATATAATTAATATTTACCATATATAGAAAGTTTCAACCTCTTAATTAAAAATATATATATAATAATTCACTTTATAATTATTCTAAAATAAATGGATATTTTTTTATTTTTTATTTATTATAACTTTATTTTTATTTATTTTTTAATTATATATATTTATAGTATATGATAAATAATAAATAATGAAAAAAAAAAATTTATTTTTTAATTTATAATTGTTACATGAATAATAAAAAAAATTTTTTTTCTTTTTCGTTTTATAATAATAAATGGATGAATCGATAAGTTATAAATAAATCCTAAAGTGATAATATATAAATAATATATCGATATATCGATTATATAAAGTTTTTTTTTTTTTTTTTTAAAGTGTTTTATATATTTATATTTATATTTATTTATTTATTTATTTATTTATTACACTCCTTTCCTTTTTTTTTTTATTATTGTATATCATTTTAAATAGAATTATATTCATTAATAGGGGAAGTCATATATTAATTTAAATAGAAAAAAAAAAATGATATCAAAATTTATAAATTTTATCTATAAAAAAAAGTTAAAAAACAAGAAAAAAAAAATTTAATATTGAAATAGAATAACAAAAAAAATATTATTTTTATTTTAATTTTTGTAGTTTTATTTTATACCCTACTTTTTATTATTTTTTTATTTATTATTATAAAATAGATACAAAAAAAAAGAAAGAAAAAAAAAACCTCTTTTTTTTTGTTGTATAAATAGTTCAAAAGAAGTATAAATTTTTATATATATATATATTTAAATTATCTGTATATTATTTTACATTATATCCATTGAATATACTTCAATTATTATTTATAGTATATTAATATTTATTTTTAAAACTTTTTACTCTTATTACCCAAAAAAATAAATAATAGTAAATATATTTATACTAATTAATTGATAGGTAAATTAATGAAATACTTTGTTTATTATCTATTATTTATTATTTTATTCAACAAATAAATAATAAAATAATAATGTTTATTATCTATTATTTATTATTTATTATTTATTATTTTATTCAACAAATAAATAATAAAATAATAATAGTTCATAATTAAAGATATTCTAAATAAAATAAAATAAAATAAAAGATTCTAAAACTAATTTAAAATGATTATTATAACATCAAGAGAAATAAAATAATTAATTTATTATTATTATTATTATTATTATTTATTATTATTATTATTTATTATTTATTATTATTATTATTATTATTTATTATTATTTATTATTATTTATTATTATTTATTATTATTATTATTATTCTTTATTTTATTTTATTTTATTTTACAGAAAATGTTATACCATAAAAAAAATAAATATATCCTTTTTTTTTATCATATATATATATGTATTCATTTCTATTCATTTTATACATATTCAAATGAATTTGATTTTTTATTTTTTATTTTTTATTTTTTATTTTTATTTTTATTTTTTGGAATATTCAATTTTTATTCTTTTGTTAGTGATTTCCCCTATATATCCTTGTGACGGTGACCATCATTTACAAATAAAGTTAATATAAAAATAAAAATAAAAAAAGATTTTAATATATTAAAACAATATATAAAAATAAAAATAAAAATAAAAAATAAAAAATAAAATTAATATTTTTAAAATATTAAAATAATATATATAAAAATAAAAATAAAATTAAAATTAAATAAATATATTTATTATTCATAATATATTTACTAATAATATGTGTCAATTGGAATATCCAAAATGGTGACCAAATTTTTTTTTTTAATTATTACTTTTATATACATATACATACACTGTAATCCATTTAGAATGAAATGATACTTAACTTTAGACTATTTTTACAACAAAATAAAAAAAAAAGTTTTTTTTTTGTTTTTTGTATCTATTCCATAATAATAATAAATAATGAATAATAATAAATAATAATAATAAATAATAAATAATAAATAATAAATAATAATAAATAATAAATAATAATAAATAATAAATAATAAATAATAAATAATAAATAATAATAAATAATAAATAATACTAAATAATAATAAATAATAAATAATACTAAATAATAATAAATAATAAATAATACTAAATAATAATAAATAATAAATAATAAATAATAATAAATAATAATAAATAATAAATAATAATAATCTTATAAAAGTGAGTGGATATAAAAAAAATTAAAAGTAAATTATTATTTAAATAGCAAAAAAAAAAAATAGGAAAATAAATAATTCAAAACAATATCAAGAATAACACAAAAAAATTAAAAGAAATAAATATAATTAAAAAATAAAATATAATAAAATATAATAAATTGGAATATTTATTATTAAATTTTTTATTTCATTATTTAAAATGTCTTTAAAATGTAAAAATTATTTATTATTTATTATTTATTATTTATTATTTATTATTTATTATTTATTATTTATTATTTATTATTTATTTGTTATTATCTTTAATAATACTCCATTAGAAATAAATAAAAAAAAAACCATAAAGAATAAGGTTTAAGAATAGTGTTACACCTAAATGATAATGATAATGATGACTATCAAAAAGAATTAAAAATATTAAAAATTAAAATATTTAAAATATATTAGTCTATTCATCTATATTGGTTTATTTTTTAATTTAATTTAAAATCATTAGTTAATTTTTAGTGGTGGTGGTGATTTAAATAATTATAATGATAATAATAATAAAAATTAAAAAAAAATATAAAAAAAAAATATAAAAAAAAATATTTTAATTATTATAGTAAAAAAAGAAATAAAAAAAAAAAAGAATTAAACGACTCAAATAACTAACTACATTTTTTCTATCTAATCGAGTTTTTTTTTTTTACTTATTATGACTTTTTCCTAATAAATATATATTTATTATTTATTATTATTATTTATTATTTGTTATTTATTTAATTGTTATTCCATTATTTATTAGTTATTTAAATGTTATTCAATATTTATTAGTAATTAATTTATTTCTCAATCCTTATTTTCATTTTTTAAAACATTTTAAAACCAAATATAAATAGTATAGTAATCCAAGCCACATAAAGGTTAAAAAAAATTTATTTTTTAAACTTTATTTTTTTTGGAAAATCTTTTTTAGGAAATGATAATTTATTTTTTTATTGTTTTTTCTTTTTATTTATTTATTTTATATTTTAATTATATTTTTATAGATTTAATTATTATATATTATTATTTATTAATTACATAGTATTTACTTATTTATTATTAAATGAAATCATTGATTAATAATTAGCAATAATAATGAATAGTAATAATAATGAATAGAATAAAATAAAATATAAAAAGAATATATACATAAATAAATATATTAAAAATAAAAATTTATGTAATATATTTTATAACATATATATATTTTTTTTATTATATCATTTTTTTTATATCTTCATATGAAATAAATGTCCCTATTTTATTTGGGAAAAAAAAATAAAAAATTTTTTAATTTTTAATTGGATTTTATAGATTTTAGTTATTAATAATAAATAATAAATAATAACAAAAATAATAATAGCAATAAAAAGAATTATGACACAAGAATAATAATAAGAAGAATAAGAATATAAGAATAGTAAACCATAAAATTAAAAAAAAAAATTACATTCCTTAAAAAAAAATTTTTTTGTTATTTTTTCTTATTGGATAGTTTCATTTCCATTGTTTTTATTTATTTATTTATTTATTTTTTTTTTTTTGAAATTTTATTTATTTCATTTATTTGTTTTGTTTTTAATATTAATATATATTTAATTATATTTATATATATTATATATTATATATTATATTTTTTTTCCTGATGATGATTCGTGAAAGGATAAAAAAAAAAAATAAAAGAAATCCAGAAAAAAATAAAATATTATAAAATAAAATATTATAAAATAAAATATTATATAATTAAATATTAAAAAATAGAAATAGAATAGAATAGAATAGTAAAGTGGCATAAAAGATTTAAGTATTAATAAGAATAAAATAAACTAAAAATGAATAGTTGAAATATATAATGAAAAGTATAGATTGAATAAAAATATATGGTTGAAATATATATAATGAAAGATAATGTTGAAATATATATATATATATTGAACAGATTGAATAAAATAAATAGTTGAAATAATATTATAAAATTCTATGACCATTTTTATGTAATAAATTTTAATAATTTTTTTTTTATTTTCTTTATTTTTTAAAATAAAAAAACTTATTTTTATAGAATAATTAATAATTTCATCATTCAATAAGAAGAAGAGATAAAAAGTCAACCGTTTTAATATACAAATCTTATATATTATTGAATTTTATTGAATTGAATTGAATTTGAAATTAAAAATTAAAAAAAAAAAAATTTTTTTTATAATTTTAATTTCCATTGTTGTTTTCCACTTGTTTTTTTTTTTTTTATAAATAATTTTTTTTAATTATCTTTTTTTTTTAAAAAAAAAAATAGAAATTAAATAAATAAATATAATAAAAATAAATAAATAAAAATTAATTTAATATTTTGCTATTATCAAAAATAAATTTTTATTTTGGCTTGGGTTTTGTGGAAATGTATAGGATGGATTGTATTGTAATATATTTCTAATATATTATTTAATTATTGAATGATATAATTAAATATATTTCTTTTTTTATCTCAAAAAATTTAATATATAAAAAAAATACAATAAAAATAAATATATATAGAATTATTAAAAAAAAAAAAAAATACAATAAAAATATTTATTTTTATTATATAGAATTATTAAAAAAAAAAATAAAGAAAGAGAATAAGAAAAAGAAAAAATTAAAATAATAATAATAATAATAATAATAATAATAATAATAAAGATACATAAGAAAAAGTATTGAATAAATAATATTATTTTCTTATAAAAACATTGAACACTTAATGGTAGGAGTTTTTAGTTTGTAATATTTTGATATTTTTTATATCATTCTATTCTCAATTCTTATTTATTTATGTAAAAATATATAGTATATTAAAAAAGATAAAATATCATAAAATACAAATTAAATTAAATTTAATCTAATCATTGCCCAAATAAAATGTAATTAAAAAATATAATAAATAATAAATAATAAATAATAATTAATTGAATAATAAAGGATTGAATAATTAAATAATAAATAATTGAATAATAAAGGATTGAATAATAAATAAATAAATAATAAATAATAAATAAATAAATAATAAATAATAAATAATAATAAGTAATAAATAATAAATAATTGAATAATAAAATAGTAAATAATAAATAATTAAATAATATATAATATATAATATATAATATATAATATATAATAAATAATAAATAGTTAATAATAAATAGTATTAATATATAAATTTAATATATTTATAGTTAATTCCACATTATCCGCCTTCATATATTAATAAAATATAAACAAAATGGTAAAAATGGAAATGGTTAAATTAAAAATAAAATAAATAAAAATAATAAGTAATAATTAAATAAAATAATAATTAAAACTTTATAAAATATTTAAAATATATTTATATATATAATTAAATAATGAAATAATAAAAAAAATTAATCTAAATAAATATAAAAAAATATATAAATATATAAATATAGATATAAATATTATATTAAATAAAAAGAATAAAAATAAATAAAAATAAAATAAAAAATTATTTTTTATAATGAAGTTAAATTAAATCAAATTAAATTAGATTAAATTAGATTAGATTAAATTAAATTAAATTAAATAAATTAAATTAGATTAGATTAAATTCATCATCCTTAAAAAAAAATTTTTATTATATTTAATTATTATTTTTTGATACTTAATAATTAAATATCAAAAAAATAATAATTAAATAATTCAATAAACAATAATTATTTTTTGATACTTGATTATTATTTTTTGATACTTAATTATTATTTTTTGAATTATTTAATTATTATTTTTTTGATATTTTATTATTTTTGAAAAAAAAATTTTTTTTATTACAAACTATAATTATTAATATATAAAATTTTGTTTATATAAACAATGGAATTTAATTCTTATTTATTATTTTATTATGACTATTCATTATTTATATTTAAATTATTAAATATTACCTAATAGGATTTAGAGTATTTTTCTATTGTTATGAAAGTCTGTTTATTAATTTTATCATTTCATTACTAATTAATAGTGAATACTATTATACTATTATTTCATGAATAAATAATATAAAATAATTTTTTTTTATTATCATCATTAAATAATCGTATTGCTATTATTATATAAATAATAAATAGATTGAAAAGAAAATATGAGAAAAAAAAGGTAAAAAAATAAAAATACTTTATTATTATTATTATTAAAAATTTACGAATAAATATTTTTTTTTTTTAGTTTTTTTATTATATTTTAATTTTTATTATGGCTTAATTATAGTATTATTCTTTTTTATTAATTTTTTTTATTATATTATTTATATTATTATTACTAATTATTTTATTATTATTAATGGTTTTAATTGTTTGTTTTATAATATAAATATAATATATAAAAAATAACTTTTAAAATTCGATAGAAAAAAGGATATAAAAAAATATACATAAACTATAATAATAATTAAAAAAAAAAAAAGCTTTACTTTTATGATTTCTATAATAAAAAAAAATAAATAGTAAAAATCTTTTTTTTTTTTTTAAATATATATATATCGATATAAAAAATGTAAACAATTTTTTTTATTTAATAAAAATTAAAGTAATAATTATAAATAAATATATATATTTATAATAATTAAAAACTTTTTTTTAACATTCATTTAAATGAAAAAAAAATTAACAAATAAAATTAAACTTTAAACTTTTTTTTTATCCATTTTAGATATTTTAAAATAAAAAAGTAAACAATTTTTTTTTTCAAATATTTTTATGTTGATTTTTTTTTATTATTATTATTAGTTATATTTATATATTTATCTTTTTTTTTTTTAATTTTTTTTTTTCTATTTTGTTTTATGCATTATTTTTAAATATAAAAACAATAGAAATAATAGAAATATATATAAGTAAAAATAAAAAATTAATAATTATAAATTAAAAATTAAAAAGTTTTTTTTTTTTTTTTTTTTTTTTTTCGTTATTTTAATTTTAAAAAAATTAATCCTTTTTTTCTATTTTTTATTTTTTTTTTCAATTATTAATTTTATTTACTTATTTTTTTTTTTTTTTTTAAATTATTTTTTAATTATTTTTTTTTTTAGTTTATTTAAAATTTAATGACATTCTTAATCAATTTAATTAAAAAAAAAAAAGTGTTTAAAATTATTTTTAGAAATTATTATAATTACTTTTTTTTTTAAATTCTTTTAAAAAGAATTATTAATTATTAATTAAAAAAAATAAAATAAAAATAATTTAAAAAAAAAAAAAAAAAAAAAAAGCAATAATTTGGTGAAATTATAAAAAAAAAATTATTATTAATAATGAAATATATATGAAAATTATAAATTTTCAACATACCTCAAATTCCTTTTATTCTATGAATATATATATATATTTTTTTTTAGTTATAAAAAAATAATTTAATACAAAAATACAAAAAAAATGTTAATAGTAGAATATTAATAGTAGTTGTAGTAGTAATCATACTAAAAAAAAAAAAAATCAAATGATTTGTAGAATAAATAGTCAATGTACCTATTTTAATTAATTATATATATATTATTATATATATTTATTTATTTTTAATTAAAAAGTAATCTAATTAAAAATACCTAATTAAAAATAAAGATAATTAAAATAACAACTATTTTTAATAGTTTTAAAATTTTATAAATCACTCTAAATATAAATATTAAATGTTTTTATATATATATATATATATAAATATTGGATATATATTTTTTATAATTATTATTATTTTAATTAAACTTTTTAAAATTAATTTTTTTTTTTTTTTTTACATTTCTTCATGATGACTCCATTGATACTATTTAAATCTTTCAACTTTTTTTTTTTTTTTTTTTAATTTCTTTATTTTTATTTCTTATTTTATTTTTTTTTTCTTCTCGTATTTTTTTATTTTAAATTTTTTTTTATTTATTGTTTTTAAAATTAATTTTTTTTTTTTTTTTACATTTCTTCATGATGACTTCATTGATACTATTTAAATCTTTCAACTTTTTTTTTTTTTTTTTTTTAATTTCTTTATTTTTATTTCTTATTTTATTTTTTTTTTCTCGTATTTTTTTATTTTAAATTTTTTTTTTATTTATTGTTTTTAAAATTAATTTTTTTTTTTTTTTTACATTTCTTCATGATGACTTCATTGATACTATTTAAATCTTTCAACTTTTTTTTTTTTTTTTTAATTTCTTTATTTTTATTTCTTATTTTTTTTTTTTTTTTTTTATTTATTGTTTAATATTTTTTAAATTTTAAATTTTTTTAATTATTTATTTATAATTAATATATATTACATTATATTATATTATATATCTGTCCTATATCCATAATATATATTATGTACACATTAATATTTATTTATAATTAAATAATATATGGTTGTCTATATTGTACCATATATTGTGTTAATATTTATTTTTATATTCTTTTTAATTTTTTTAATTTTTTTTTTTTATTTTTTTTTTTTAAGGTTATGGCGTGGACTTTTTTTTTTTTTAATAAAAAATTTTTATAATTATTATTATTATTATTATTATTATTATTATTTTTATAATTATTATTATTATTATTTTTTGAATTTTTTTTTTTTTTTAAATTTTTAGTTGTCGGTAAAAAAAAAATAATAAAAAAAAAAAATATACGAGGCAAATGACTGAATGACTGACCTTTCGTATTTTTGTTTATTTTATTTTTTAAGAATTTAAATTTTGTATAAAAAATAAAAGGTATTTTGACTTTAAATGAAATATTAAAATATGTAAAATAATTTAATGATTAATCATATATTATTAAGTTTTTCTTTTCTTTTATTTTCATTATTATTATTCCAGTTTATTTTATTTTATAAACCTTTTTTTATTTTTTTTTTCGAAATCATCTTTTTTTTTTTAATCATTAATAAATAAATTATATAATAAACTCATTAAATAGTTTTTAATTATTTATTTTTTATATTTTTATGCATGTATCAATTTTTTTATTTTTTTTTTTCTTTTATTATTATTTTTTTTTTAATAAAAGATCAACCATGTGGTAATTGTTAAAATTAGGTAAAATAAATAAAAAAAATTTTTTTTTAATTATTATTTTTAAAATAGTTTTGATTTACTTTGTCATCTTGAAAAAAAAAATTATAAAATAATACTATTTATAATAATAATAATAATCTATAATCATTAATATGAAAAAAAAATGTAATAAAAATAATAAAAATAATAATAATAAATATAATAATCTGAATTTTAAATGTGTTTTATAAATATTTTAATATTTTATTTTTATTTTTTATTTATATATTTTTATTTAATCATTTAATATATTTATATATATATATTTTAATTATGGATATATTTTTTTATTTCTCATGAATATATTAATAATATATATGATGGATATATTATCATTTAATGTGTAATTAAAAAAATAAGGAAGAAAAGATTTTTTTTTTAATCATCTTATTTTTATATATAGAATAAATTAATTATTTTTAATTATTAATCATGAATTAATTATTCTTATTTTTATTTTTATTTTAATTTTATATTTTAATTTTATATTTTATATGTTATATGTTATATTAATTTTTATATGTTATATTAACTTTTTAATTAATAATTAAAAATAATGATAAATTTTAATTATTATTATTATTATTATTATTATTATTATTATTCATTATCATTATTCATTATCATTATTTTTTTTTAATATTTCTTGGGATAATTGGTAGAAAATTTGTTTAGTCAACATAATAAATAAATAAATAAATAAATAAAAAGTATTTAGATTTATTTTTATTTTATTTTATCTATAATATAATTATTAATTAATGAAAATTTTAATGTTTAAGAAAAAAAATTATTTATTTTTTATTTATTCTTAATGTATCTTTTATAAATTTATATTTATATTTATATTTATATTTATATTTATACTTTTTTGTTTTAAATAAATAAATTTTTATTTCATTTCATTTTATTTTATTTTACTTATAAATTAAAGATTTAAATCTTGGTAAGTAATTAAAATTTTTATTCTTTTTTTTTTTTAAAAAAAAAATAATTTTATTTTTATTTATTAATTGTTTTGTTTTTTTTTTGTTATATCAATTATTAATAATCAATCAAAAAAAAAAAAAAAAAAGATAAAATTAAAATTAAATAAAATAAAATAATAAAAATAGATAATTAAAAATAATGATTTAATTAATACATTTTAATAATTTAATAATTTTATTATTTAATTATTATTGATTATTGATTATTGATTATTTACTATTTGATTATTTACTATTTATTATTTATTAATTGTTCTTTTATTTAAAATATTTATTATTTATTATTTATTATTCAATTATTTATTATTCAATTATTTATTATTTATTATTTATTATTCAATTATTTATTATTTATTATTTATTATTTTATAATTGTAATTTTTTTTTTAATTTTAATACCTTTATTTATTATAAAATCTTATATTTAAACTTTATTTATTAATAAATTATATCGACATTTTTTTTTTTTTATTTATATTTTTCATTTATCATGTTTTTAAATTTTTTATTTTTATTTTTATTTATATTTTTATTTTATTTTATTTATTTTATTTAATTATTTAATTATTTTATATTATTTAATTATTTTTAATTTAATTTTTTTTTTATTTATTTTTTTTAATTAATAATTATTTATTTTTAACTATTTTATTTTAGATTAATAATTAATTATTATTCTTCCATTGACATTGAATTTTAATTTTTTTTGTTATTAATTATTTATATATTAATTATTATTATCCTCAAACTTTAAAAAAAATATTCTCAAATTTATTTCATTTTTATAATTAAATTTTTTTATATATTAAAAATTATTATTACTAAAAATTATTAATATTAAAAATTATTAATATTATATATTATTATTATTAAAAATTATTAATATTAAAAATTATTATTTATTTTATGTTACTTTTTGTTATCCTTTTTTTTTTTACCTATTTATATTAATTCCTTTAAAATTAGAATTTAATGAAATATTAATAAATAAATTAAAAATAATAAATTTAATAAATAGTTTATATATATATATATATAAGAGCATTGATTTTATTTTATAAAGTCCTTTTAGTTTAATAAATTTTTACTATTTAAAAATTGATAGGATGATATACCTACATTTAATATAATTTCATTATTATTTTTATTTCTTTATTAATTACTTTTTTTTATTAAAAAAAATATTAAAAGTATTAGAGGTTAATAAATAATTAAAAAAAAAAAAAAAAAAAATTTAAAGGGTGAAGATGAATAAACTAATCAATCTAATTATACCAATAAATAATACCAATAATCATTAATAATCATATTATTATTAATATGAATTAGTAATCATCAAGAAATAACAATAATAATTAATCTTAATAATTAACAATTATATTAATTTAATTTGATTTGATTTAATTTAATTTCTTTTCTTTCGTCTCGTCTTAATTCGAAAAATAACTAAAAAAAAAAAAAAAATCAACCTAAATTTATTATTTTCTTATCTAAAATACTAACCCTAGTGACCCCCATCCTTTTCATCTCTTTAGAAATATTTAAAGAAAGACTACTGATAATAATTTTGTAAAAAAAAAAAAAAAAAAAAAAAAAAAAAAAAAATAAAGAAAACCAAAAATATATATATATATATATATATAATTAATGATAAAATAATTAATGATTAATTATTAAAAATGTATAAAGTAATAAGTAGTTAATTATTAAATAATAACTATTAAGTAATGAGTAGTTAATAATTATATAATAAATTGTAAATAACAAAATTAAAGGAATAAATAATAATACTAAAAAGAATTATTTCGATAATAAAAATTAAAAAAATAAAGTATTTTATTAATATTAATAACAGTATTAATAATAATATGATAATATTAATTTATTATTAATTGTGAAAATTTAAGTTTTTTTTTTTATTTAATATTTAATAATAAATAATATAAAAGAATTAAAAGGATTAAAAAAGTAAATATAAGGATACTTAACAAAAATAAAATATTAAAAAAATAATTATAAAATCAATTAATAAAATAATAATATTAAAATACTAAAAAGAAAATTATTATAATTATTATTATTTTCATTTTTAGTGTAATACATTCAATTTCAAATGGAGAGATTAAATAAAACTGAATAATAATGAAATAACATAATAATAAATAATAAATAAAATAATAAAATAATTAAAAAAAAAATAACAAAATAACATAATAACATTATAATAAATAATTTTTTTAAAAAAAAAAAAAAAAATAGAAATAATAGAATAAATGAAATAACATAATAATAAATAATTAAATATATAATAATTAAAAGAAAATCTCACATTCCAGTATAAAATACAAAATTAATGATAATAAATATATAATAAATTATAATAAATATAGTTATAATAAATATAATTAATTATAATAAATATAAATATATAATAATTTTATTTTTATTTTATATCCTTTTTTTTTATCTTTTATAGATATTTATTATATTATTTTTATATTATTTATATTTATTTTTATTTATTGTATTTGCATAATATTACCTATATATTTATGTTTATATTATATTTTAATGTATTTTAATATTTATTATATTTTGTATTATAATGTTTATATTTAATTTATAATTGATTCGACCTTTTTTTTTTTTTTTAAACTTTAAATCCTATTTTATGGTATATATATAAATTAATTAAAAATATAATTAAATAATATATAATTTAAATAGAAATTGTTTTATTTTCTATATATACAGATATAATATTTAATACAATAGAATATATATAAAAATAACTTTACCATATAAAATAGATTACATTCTATTTTAAATGAAATAAAATTAAAATAAAATAAAATTTTTTTTTCTTAAATCATCCTTAAATATATTAAAATATATTAAAAAAATTTAAAATATATTAAACATTATTTAATAAACTTAAACCTTATTTAATAATAAATTTAAATTCTTTTTTAATAATTTAATTTTTTAATTAAAATATATGTCAATCGAAATTTTTTTTTGTACATAAAAAAGATTAAAGATTTGATTTCATTATAATACACTGGAGTAAATTAATTAATATATATACTATTAATTGATGAACTTTGGAATATATATTACAGTAGAAACAAATTATATATCTTCATTTAAATTACATATATAAAAAAAAATAAAACTAAAATAGAATTAAAATAAAATAATTAAAGAATAAAAAAAATTAAAAATAATTATTAAAGAAAAAAAAAAAATAAAATAGAATAGAAGAGCATAGTAGAATAAGTAGCAAAATAAAATAAAATAGTAGGATTTTTTATTTGAAAAATAGAGAGTAAATAAAAAGTTGATGTATATAAAATAAAATAAAATAAAATTTCAAATGATAAAAATCATTATTTTTCTTATATATATTTATATATAAATATTTAAATTTTTATTTTTTTTATTTTTATTTTTATATAAAAAATGGTTTACTTTTTTTTTTTTGTCCTATGAAAAAAAATTGTATAAATGTTTATATAAATAAAACATGATAAAAAATAAAAAAAAAAAGTTTAACTCTATTCCATAAACAATTGATGAATAAATAAATAAATAAATTAAATAAATAAATAATTTTTTTTAATTAATAATAAATTTAATAAAAATTAAATTAAATAATATATTTATATAAATGATATAAATTTAATTATATTTTTTTGTATATATAAATATACAAATTTATTTATTATTTATTACTTATTTATTTATTATTATTTATTAGTTATTATTCATTTATTATTTAAAGTTTATAACAATTATTATAATGTTATTATAATGTTTATAAAACTTATTATTATTATCATATATAATAATATCATATAATAAAAAATAATCATTAAGTAATCATTAAATAAATAAATAAAATAAAATAAATAAATAAATAAATAAATAAATAGTAATAATAAAATTTGTTCATATAAATAAATAAATGGATAGTACTAATAGTATGAAATAAATAATTATAATGCTGTTATTTAATAAAGATGATATTGAATCATTTTTAATTATAATTAAATCTAAATTTAAATAGTTAATATTAGTATGATTAATTATAAATAATTAAAAATTAAAAATAAATAAAGAAATAAAGAAAGAAAGAAAAATTATAATTTTATTATTTTAATTATTAAAATTAAAAAAAAAAAAATAAAATTAAAAAATTAAAAAATTAAAAAAAAAAAAAATTAAAAATTAAAAATAATAAAAAAAAAAAAATAAAAAAAAGTAAAAAAAAAATAATAATAAAAAAAATAAAAAAAGACGATAATTAATTATTTAGGATAATTAAAAGGATATTTAATAATAAATTTAAATTATAAACTTTTATTTATTTATTTATTTATTTTATTTTATTTTATTTTACTATTATTGTAATTTCTATTATTCCAAAAATTTTATTTTATAATAAAATAAATATAAAAAAAAAAAAAATAAAATAAAAAAAAATTTTTTTTATTACTTCATATATTTAATATATTTAATATATTAAGATTAAGATTAAAATAATTACATAATAAATAAAATAATTACCTAATAAAAAAAAATAAAAAATAAAAAAAAAAAATAATTAAATAATAAAAATAAAAATAATTAAATAGTAATAAAAAAAAATAAAATAATTATATAATAAAAGTAATTAAATAATAATACAAATAAAATAAACTAATTTAATTTAATTTAATTTATTTTATATTTTATATTTTATATTTTTATTTTATTTTATATTTAATTATTAATAATAATTTTTATTATTTAATTATTAATAATAATTCTTATTATTAAAAAAATTTTTTTTTTATTATTTTCCTTTTTTTTTTTTTTTTTTTTTTAAAAAAATATTTTCTTATTAAAAATATTTTTACCTCTTTATATTTTTTCAACAAAATATGAAAAATTATAATTAATTTTTATTTTTTTTTTTTAAAAAAAAATAATAGCATCTTTTTTTTTTGTATATTTGATAGATATTCTTTTCTTTTATTTATTATTTATTTATTTATTTAAATAATAGTAATATAAAGAAGTACTTGAAGTACATATAAAAATAATCAATAAAAAAGTATATATATACAAATTAAAGAAAAGAAAAAAAATTTATACAACTAAATTAATATTTATTTATTTAATTTAAAATTTTATTTTTTTTTACTTTATTTTAATAATATTTTATTTAAAGAATAAAAAAAAAAAAAAATTAGTAAATAATAATAAACTATTTATTTTACAAAGTGATTATAATCAAATATCTTATTTGTTATAGAGTTATCGAAAAATATTATTTCAATCTTAAAAAAAAAAGAAAATAATATAAATCTTTTTTTTTTTTTTTTTAAAATAAAAAAAATAGAAAAATAAAGCATTTTTTTTTTTTATATTAAAAATAAAAAAAAAAAAAAGTAGTTTACAGTTAAATTATTAACAAATACAAAAAAAAAAAAAAAAAAATAAACATAATTATGTATATAAAACTATAAAAAGAGAAGAAAAAAAATCCCTCCAATTAACTTAAACCTATTAATAAAGTAAGAATTTTTTTTTTTTTATTTATTTATATATATATATATTATTTTATTTTTCTTTTAAAAAAATTTTTTTTTCTTTTCATTCTGTATTATGTACCGATGAAATTTTTTAAACTTTTAGTATTTTTTTTTTTAAAAAAAAAAAAAACAAGTGACAAATAAATAGAGTAAAATATATAAAAGTATTTAATAATAATAATAATAATGAATAAAAAAAAAGTATATTTAATAATTTAAAAATAATATAGTTTAATAAAAATATATATATATTTATTTAAAAAAAAAAAAAAAAAAAAAGCATAATAAATATTCAAGTTAAGAAAGTATATTTAATAAATAATAATTTTAAACGTTTTATACTTTTATTACTTTAATATATTAAAAAATATTTATCCATAAAAAAGATAAACGAAAATAAATTATAAAATAAAAAATATATATATATAAAAAAAAAAGAAAATAATATTAATAATAATATAAAAACAACAAACAAACAAACATAAAAAAAAAAAAAAAAAAAAAAAACTTTGTTATTTATTATGTATATAAGTTTTTATAATATATAAAAGAGCTTTTTAGTTTTTTTTTTTTTTTTTTTTTTTTTTTTTTTTGAAAAAAAAATATTTTCTTTTTCTTTTTTCATTATTTATATTTTTCTATTACAAGTTACTACTCTACTTATATATAATAAAGAATTAGAAGTTTAATTTAGTTTTAGTTGTATTAATTTATATTAAAAATACAAAGAATTATTTGTTATAGACTTTTTTAAAAAAAAAAAATTTTTTTTTTTAATATATAATATTAAATATTTTTATTTTTTTTTTCTAAAATAAAAAAGAAAGAATATTAAAAGGAAATAAACTTTTATTAATATATATTTATTATTTTACTTGTATACTTTACTATATTTTTTTTTTTTATAGGAATATATATATATTTTAATAATACTAAAAGATATAGAACAAAAAATATATATATATAAATAGATATAGATATAGATATATAGATATAATATTCTATTAGAAAAATATATATATATATATAGAATTTTCACAAATAATATACATAATATAAATAAAAACTACCTTTTTAATAAATATAATCTCCTACCTCCTTTTTTTTTTTTTTTTTTTTTTCTGTACTAAAAAATAAATAAGGTACCAAAGAAAAAGAAAAGAAACAATAAACATATTTAACCATTATAAAGGAAAAATAATAACAATAATAATAATAATAAGAAAAAAAAAAAAAAGACTACCATGAATAGTGAAAATACTTCTACTATGGTAAGTAGCTATGAACCAAGCTACAATTCTTCAGATTCTCCTTTGTTAAAAATGAATTCTAATATGGGTAACTCAAATCCTATGGGTATGGATGACCGTCATTATAATATGAATAATTATATGTCATCAAATAATAATAATAACAATAATAATAACCAATTACCGCCTATGTCTTCCTTTGATAATATGAATAATCGTTACAACGGTAATGGTGGAAATATGAATACCATGAATAATAATTATAATAACAATAATAATAATAACAATAACATGAATAATAATATGAACAATAATTATAATAATAATGGTAATAATATGAATAATAACTATAATAATAATAATGGAAATAATATGAATAATAATAATTACAATAACAACTATAACAACAATAACAACAACAATAACATGAATAATTACAATAATGGAAATAATAATATGAATAATATGAATAATATGAATAATAATTATAATAATGGAAATAATATGAATAATAATTATAATAATGGAAATAATAATATGAATAATATGAATAATAATTATAATAATGGAAATAATATGAATAATATGAATAATATGAATTATAATGATAATAATAATAATGGAAATATGAATGGTAATATGAATTATGATAATGGTAATGGTATGAATGGAATGAATTATGGTAATAATGGTAATGGTGGTAATAATAATATGAATGGTATGTATAATAATAATAATAATGGTAATGCCAATGGTAATATGAATCCAAATGGTGTGTCGAATAGTCAAGGAAATCCAAGAGGTGGTACTAAAAAATTTTCATTTGTTAATGTTACACCAAATCCTCAACAGAAGAACGGTGGCAATGGTTTAGAACGTAGTATTAATTATAAACAAAAAAGAAAAATTATTAATAAAGATCAATACAGTGAGTTGATGAGTGTCTTTCAGGTCACCGAAAAACCTTCTCATGATGAAAGAGCAAGATTAGCTCGTAAATTAGGCATGAGTGTTCGTGAAGTTCAAGTAAGTTTTAAAAATAATAGTAATAAAAAAAAAAAAAAAATAGTAAAATAAAAAAAATAAAAAAATAAAAATAAAGAAATAAAAATAAAAAAAAAAAAAAATATAATATAATAAAATAAAAAATATATATGTTTATATTGACAAATAAATAGAAAGATGTAGATAAATAGTTAGATATAAATAAATAGATAAAGATAATCGAATATTTATCAGAAAAAAAAAATTAAATTATATTAAACTAATTTAAAAAAATTTTTATTTTTATTTTTATTTTTATTTTTATTTATAATAGGTATGGTTCCAAAATAGAAGAGCTAAAAATAAGAAGGGTGCTAAAAATCGTTCTGCTCCACCATTCATATCTTACAAACCTAATGCTAATATGAGTGGTAATGGTTCTAACTATGGTTCAGAAGCTGATTCAGATAAATCCTCAAAGGATTCTCCAACCTTGCAAAAAGTAGATATAATTTTTATATATATATATATATATATATTTATTTTATAGAATTTATTACTAAGTATATTTTTTTATATATATATTTTTTATTATGATAACAAAAAAAAAAAAAAAAAAAAAAAAAAAAAAAAATCAATAGATTCTTCCAAATTCTCAAATAAAAAATTCACCAACTGATTCCCCATCAAAAACAAATATAATGCCAAATGATTATCAATATCAAACCCCTAATAATAATAATAATAGTAATAATAATAATAATTGGAATAATCAAGGTCAAAATTCAAATGGTCAACCTCCTTTACTTGATAATGAGGTAAAAATTAAAAAAAAAAAAAAAAAAAAGTTAATTTTAATGATGAATAAAATAAATTAATCATTATAATAATAATAATAATATATAAATTATTTATAATTATTTATATTATACCTAAATGAAATAATTTTTCTAATAATAATATAAAATAATATTTTTCTTTTTATAAATTATAATAATATAATATAATATTTAATATAAATTATAAAAAAAAAAAATAATAATAATAATAAACATCATTTATTAAAATAAAATAAAAAAAAAAAAATTTTTTTTTTTTTTATTTTACAGAATTATCCAACACCACAGCCATCACCTCCACATGAACAAAATCAAAATGCTAATGCTGAACCACCAAAGCAAAGTAATAGAGGAAGACCAAGAGGTCATTATAATAAGAAGGATAAGGATCCAAATAATGCTTCGACTTCTCTCAACTATAATAATGGTAATGGTAATAATGGTCCAAATAAATCTCATAAAAGAATAAAATTAGAAGGTGGTCAAGATGCAGAAATTATGGCTGCTGCAGAAGCTTTAACTTCTTTATCTGCTTTATTTGGTGGAGCTCCAATTCAAAATGAAAATGTATACCAAACCCCAATTGATTATAGAAATGATGGTGGTTACCAAAATAATAATAATAATAACTATCGTAATAATGAAGAAAGAGATTATGATGATTTTAATCAAACTCCAAATCCAAATCATATAAATAATTATAATTATAATAATAACAATAACAATAATTTCTATAATAATAATAATAATAACAATAATCCTATGATGAATCATTTTAATGATAATAATTTCTCTAGAAATGATATGTATAATAATAATAATAATAATAATAATAGACAAGGAATGTATAATAATAACAACAATAATAATAATGGAAATTTTTACAATGATTTTAATAATGAAGATAATTTCAATGGAAATGGAAATGGTATACCAAATCAACGTTTTAATGATAATAATAACAATAACAATAATAAACCAGGTCAAGATAAAGAATTATTTCATAAACCAATAAAATATGAAACTAGAAGTAAAACGAGAGAAAAAGCAGAAATGTATTCTATTTCAAAATTTTTAGATAATAATAATAATAATAATAATAATAATAATAATAATAATAATAATAATAATAATAATGATAATGATATTAATAATAATTACAATAATAATAATAATAATATGAATATGAACATGAATAATAATATAAATATGAATAAAAATGAAATAAGTAATGAACCTCTAGATAAATCAAATGATTCTAATGAATCTTTAGATACCAATCATAGAAGACCATGGTAAAAAAAAAATCATAAAAATATAAAAATCATAAAATATTTCATAAAGTCATAGAAAAACATAACAAAAACATAACTACGAATAATTCCAAAATTTTAAATTAAAAAAAAAAAAAAAAAAGAATTTTTTTTTTTTTTTTATATAAATTAACATAATTTAATTCTTTTTCTTTTTAATTTAATTAATAATATTTTTATTTATTATTATTATTATTATTATTTTAATATTAAAGAATTCATATATAATAGAGAAAAAACAAACAAACAAACGAAAAAAAAAAAAAAAAAAAGATTACAATACAATAAAAAAAATTTTTTTTATTTTTTTGTTTTTTTTTTTCTTTTTTTTTTTTTCTTTTCCTACTACCACTTCTACAACTGTTATTATTATTATTGTTATTATTTATCATTAAATAAATACGAAAAAAAGAGTATGTTTTTAAGATAATTTTTAAACCTTATAATAATAATAATAATAATAATAACTTCTTTTAATTTTTTTATTTATTATTTTACACCAGGAGAATATATTATATATATAATATAAAAAGTTCTTTTTTTTTTTTTTTTAAATATTATATATATATTTTATAAAATAGAAAAATTTTTTTAAAGAAATATAATTTTTTTTTTCTTTTAATTTAATCTTTTTTTGTTATTTTCTTTCTTTTATATAATAATATTTAAAAATAAATAAAAAAAAATTTTTTTTTTTATATTATTTTATTTTTATTATTATTATTAATTTTATAATAATTTGATATATTAAATAATTTTTTTTTTTATAAATCTATCGTTTTTTTTTTTTTTTTTTTTTTTTTTTTTTTTGAAAAATTTTAATTATATTTTTTATACAATTTTATATTTCAACTACAGTAAATTTTTCTTTTTTTTTTCTTTTAATATATATTTTATATAAATTTTTCTTTTTATTTAAATAATGTAAATTTAAAAATCATTTAAAAATAAATAAATTTAATAATAAACTATATAAAATAAAATTAAAAAAAAAAAAAAAAAAAATAAAAAAAATAAATAAAAATTAGATGGGTAATTCCCTTTTTTTTTTTTTTTTTTTTATATAATGTTAATATAATATAGATTTACAACTATAATACCACATTACCACTATTGCAATTATAAAAGTGATAGAGTTTCTGACTATTGTCTTAAATTCTGTCCTTGCTGTGGAAAAAAAAAAAAAAAAAAAAAAAAAAAAAAAAAAAAGGTAAAGCATCTTTTTAATTCATTGGATATTGGAATGCTCTACCATTTTTTTTTCTTTTTCTTTTTCTTTATGTCGATGTCATTCTTTTAGATTTCATCAATGACCGACCTTTTTTTTTTTTTTTTTTTTTTTTTTTTTTTTTTCATTTTTATTTGTCAATAAAATAAGGAAATTTTTTCCTTACTTCCTTGCAATTATTTACAAGGAGAATGATTTTGGATTTATTTCAGAAATCAGAAACTTAACATTTCAATATCCTAAGTATCAGTTGGGATTCTTTTGGATTTCTCGTATTAGGTGTGGTTTTAAATTCGACATTAGTATTTCCATTAAAAGAAAAATCGTCTCAGAAGATTGCCCTAAATGTTGCCCTTGTTGTGGTGTTAGTGTACCTAGCTTTTCTCACTGGATCTTTGCCTGTAAAGAATTGGAAAATTACAGAAATAAATCTTTACCTTTTCTAGATGATCTCTTTTTGAAGTTTGCATTGATAATTGAACAAAAATCCTTGGATGTTTCTTTAGATTCAGAAAAGGATTATGATAATAATATTTATTATTATATATTGAGTGCACTTCTTGGTGGGCGTTCAATATATTCAAAAATTAAAGTTAATGATGGGGAACAAAGACAATTAGTTGACAATATTTTTAAACAAAGTTCAACTTCGTCAACTGTTCCGTATTTTGTGGGGATTGCGGAGTTTCTAACAAACGTAATACCATTAATTTGTCGATCTTTTAGTTTGATGATGAAATGGTATTCCATTGAATCTACCGTTACCAAGAGCGTCGACGTCGAAATGATAAGGCATGGATTTTCACCTCCAGATACAGATTCGATTGATAACACTAATACTGAAATTATTACTCACAATAATGGACGTGGTGTTATTTTCGAGGAATGGGAAAAGTTAGAGGCTATTGCTTCTAACGCACTTTTATAATTTTATAATATATAATATTTTATTTCATGTATTTTATTTGTTATTTTTTCATTTAATTTCATGTAATTTTATTATTATTATAAATTAAATAAAGTTTTCTCTAAGTCTAAAAAAAAAAAAAAAAAAAAAAAAAAAAAAAAAAAAAAAAAAAAAAAAAACTTCCTTCTTATTCTAATATCTTAGAATAAGAAGGTAGTTTCAAAAAAAAGGTATATTTATATATCCCCTCTTTGTGGAATTTCAGGTTATTAGATAAACTATAATTTCGATACCGGTGGGAACGGAGCGACAATTTAAATGAACAACTTCTTAAACAAACAAGTTCACAGGGATCTACTGTTCCTGTATACTATCTTGCTAATATATATATATATATATATATACCTGTTATTAGTAGTAGCTCTCTTGAGTTAATTTTTTTTTTTGATCGATTTAGTAAGAAATCCTTCAGTACCAAGAATGTCAACATCTTATTGATATGGCTTGGGAAACAATAATGATTAAGTAGTCCTAGACTATATATATTTCAGATACGAATCTCAAAATACTAACAATCTAGTAGTTCCGTTCATAGAATCTATCCAAAAAAAAAAAGGTTAATTCTCTTAAATCTCTTAAAATGAGAATCTTTTTTTCTTTTTTTTTTTTTTTTTTTTTTTTTTTGTTTTTTTCAGAGGGGAGAGAGTTTAGTGAACACTATACAATCTATTTTTTTTTAAAATGATTACTTCTCTTGTTTTTATTATTATTTTTTTATTATTATTATTATTTTAGATTTAAATGGGAATCATGTTACTATACAATATATACATCACACCGAAATTTTTTTTTTTTTTTTTTTTTTTTTTTTACTTCTGAACTTATATTTTTATTCTTTATTGCATTAAATTTTTTGTATGATTAATTAAAAAAAATTTTTTTTTTTTTATTTATATTTTATATTTATTTTTATTATTATTATTTTTTTTTTATTTTACTTAATCTTTTATATACATTTTATCGTTACCTTTTAATTATATAATAATTTTTTTTTTTAAAAAAAATAGTGTACATAAATATATATATATATATAATTATCTATTTAACAAAGCATTGAAAGTGTATTCTCTTCCTTGCCTAAAAAAAAAAAAAATTATTATTTCATTGATAATGATGACGATGACGATGATAATAATAATAATAATTTATCTCTTATTTATTATTATTTTTAATGATTATTTTTAATGATTATTATTATTTATTATTTATTATTTATTATTTATTATTTATTATTTATTATTTATTATTTATTATTTATTATTTATTATTTATTATTATTTTGAGGATGATTATTTCCTTCATTTCAATTAGTGAACCTTTTCTTTTTTTTTTATAATGGAAATTATTCATTTCAATAAATTAAACCTTCCAATTATAATATAAATATATAATTAATAAATAAATAACTTATGATATATCCATGTTTTATATGTAAAATTATCATAAATCTATACAAAATTATAAAATTTCATATATATATAATATATATATATATTTTTTTATATTTTATTTTATTTAATTTTTATATAAATTGATTAACCAATAATAATTTGTTATTTTTTTAAATTTTTTTTTTTTTTTTTTTTTTTTTTTTTTTTTTTTTTTAAAATATAATAATTTTAATTTTTTTTTTTTTTTTTTTTATTCTTTCATAATATATTTATTTAATTTAAATAGAGTTTCTTTTATATAAAATAAAAAAGAAATATACATATATATATATATATTTTTCATTAGAATTATAATTTTTATTTTATTATTATTATTTTTTTTATCTATATATAAATCAAATAAATCAATAATATAATAAACATGAGTAATGTTAATAAAAGAAAAAGAAATGAAAACGATGTAATTATTTATTTTTTTTTTAAAAAAAAACCTATATTTTGATATATATAAAATGAAATAATAATTTCTATTTCTGTTTTTGAAATTTTTTTTTTTTTTAACAAATTTTGAAATTTTATATAAATAAATTTTAATTTTCAAAATTCTTTTTTTTTATTTTTAAAAAAAAAATAAATATAGAATATTATTATTATTATTATTATTATTATTTTCCTTTACGATATATATATATATATTTCATTAAAACTTATTCTATAACTAATATATATATCTCAATTTTAAATTTATATATATGCTTTCATATATTTTATTTAATAAATTTTAACATCATTAAAAAAAAGATTGGTAATACCAATATTAAAGAAAAGAAGGTCGAAAAAATTACTAAACAACAAATTAGAAAACTTGAAAAAGATTGTATCAATGATAAAAAGAACTTAAATAATATTGTCGAAATTCTTAATATTTTAAAGGTTTCAAATAAAGATATATATATATATTTATATTTATGTATAAATAAAACAATAAAATATTTTTTTTTTTTATTTTAAATTATACTCACAAAATTTTTTTAATATTCACTTTTATATATATATATATATACCTAATTAATCTTTATATAAATTATCAAATAAAAATTTTTTATATCTTTTATTTCAATGAAAATTTCAATCTTTTTTTTTTTTTTTTTTTTTTCTTTTCTTTTCTTTTAAAAAAATTACAAAAAAAAAAAAAAAAAAAAAAAAAAAAAAAAAAAAAACATATAAATTTCAATTTTATGTACATACACAAATCACAAATATTTATATTTAAAAAAAAAAAAAAAAAAAAAAAAAATAGTCTGATAATGAAGACGAAATTATTCATACTTCTATCGTTTCTTTAAAAAAGATTTTCTGTCACTATCTTCCAACTATTTTAACGTTTGATGAGAGTAGTAACGATAAAAAAAAGGTGGTCAATCAATGGTTAAAAGATAACTACACCAACTTTGTTTCCTATTTATTGACTTTATTCGAAAACGATGAACCAGCAATTCAAGTAAATTAATATAACTCAATTATTATTAATTAATTAGTGTTATGGATATGATAATGATTTTATTAATATTAATTTATTTATTATAAAAAAATATTTTAAAAATTAAATTTTATATAATTAACTTTTTTTTTTTTTTTTTTTAAAAAAAAAAAAAAAAAAAAAAAAAAAAAAAACATAATTATTTTATAAAAATATTTAATATATATATTATTTTATTTTATTTCATTTTATTTCATTTTATTTTTTTTATTTTTTTTTTTTTTTATTTTATTTAAAAAAAATTAAAAAATACTTTATCAATAATACTATTGTTATATCAATTATTATTATAATTGTTACTTTATTACTTCATGAAATCAATTAGATTATTACATTAAAAACTTTATTTGAATTTATTAAACATGAAACAACTTTCTTCAGTTTACAAAAGGGATTTTTAGTTATGAATAATAAAATTTTTGTTCCAACTATCAAAGCTATTTTATCATGTGAAAATTTAAATAAAACATTTTATGATGCCATTTTAGAACAAATTGATTCCTATGACGACTTAAGATATTATTTCTTAAAGGCAGTAGAGTAAATATTCATATATAAATATTATATTATAATTAAATATATATATATATTTTTTATTTATAACTATATAATATAATGAAAAAAAAAAAAAATATATATATATATATATATATATATATATATTAAATATTTATATCTATATCTATTATGTATTATCTATATATTCATATATAAAATTTAAAAAATACAATAAACTTATTTTTTTTATTTTATATAATATATATATATAATTTACTTATTAATATATATAAAAAAAATTATTTAATTTTATTATAAAGAACTATTGTTAATAATTCAGCTGATGTTAAAAAAGTAAAAACTATATATATTATATATACATAAATATAATTATAGTCATTATATCATATTAACTAAAATAAAATTAAAAATTATTATGTATTAATATATATATATACTTATTATTATTATAATTATTATTATTATTATTATTATTATTATTATTATTATTATTATTATTATTATTATTTTACTATTATTATCATTATTATTTTATATTATTAGAGTGATAAAGAATCAAAAGATGAAGAGTATAAGATTCCAGTTAATACTTTATATTCTTTATTAAGTGAACTTCAAAATTTACCAATGGATGATAGTCAAATTGAAACTTTCTTTATTTTAAACCCAGCAGGTAATATATATATATATATATATATATATTGTTTTTTATTTTTATTTTTATTTTTATTTTATTTTTATTTCTCGATAATATTTTATATATACAGATAGATATTATCCTAATATATATATATAATAAATAATTTATATTAAAGATATTATTAAATATAATAATTTATTATTATTATTATTATTATTATTATTGTTATTGACAATAATTATTTTCCTCATATTCCCTATATATATATTATATTTATTATTTTTATTTATAAATTTATAAAAAATTATATTTATAAAATTATATTTTTAATATATATATATATTTGTTATTATAATTATTTGTTATTATAATTATTTGTTATTATTGTTATTATTTATTTTTTTTATTTATTTATTTATTATACATTTTGAAATTTAAGAACTTAAGGGTGATTCTGATGAAAATGTAAAACATCCTCTTTTAAGTGCTAAGAGTCATAGTCAAGTCTTTGGTGATGCTTGGTTAGCTTTCTTAAAATTACCACTTACCGTTCCTATCTATAAGCGTGTCCTCCTAATCATCAATAAACGTATCATTCCTTTCATGACTAATCCTGTAAGATTAATTGATTTCTTAACAGATGCTTACAATGAAGGTGGTGCTGTCAGTTTATTAGCTCTAAATGGTCTTTTCACATTAATGAATGAACATAATTTGTAAGTTTTATATATATATATATATATACTATTATTATTATTATAATTTTTATATAAAACTTTTATTATTATTATTATTATTATTATTTTTTTTTTTATTATTATTATTTTATTTTATTTGATATTTATTATTACTCATTTATAATAATTAAATTAATATATATATATATGCATATAATACATATATATAAAATTATTAATAATATATATTGTTATTATTCTTGAATATTTTTTTTATTAAAAATAATATATATATATAGAGATTATCCTGAATTCTTTACAAAATTATATGCTTTATTTGATAATGATCTTATGCATATTAAATATCGTTCAAGATTCTTCCGTCTTGTTGATTTATTCTTTACTTCATCGTAAGTTAATTAACGTTAAAATATCTATCAATCTATTTATATACATAATTTTTTTGAAATAAACGATATTTTATAATTTTTTTCTTTTTTTTTTTTTTTTTTTTTTTAAAAAAAAAAATAAACTTATTTATTTTTAAAATCTAATATTTATATACATATATATATATATATATATAATTTTTTTTTTTATTTTATATTTTTTATTCATATTTTTTTTTTTTTTTTTTTTTTTTTAATTTATAAAGACATATGCCAGCTTATATTGTTGCTGCTTTCATAAAGAAAATGGCTAGACTTGCTCTTTATGCTCCACCTTCTGGTGTAGTCATTGTTCTTCCTTTAATCTACTCCTTAATGAAACGTCATCCTTCCTGTATGGTCATGATTCATCGTGAGGGAAATCTTAAAACTGGTAAGTAATATAAAATAAACAATAAACAATAAATAAATAAATAAAAATATATATATATATATATATCATAAAAATTAATATTCATAAATTATTAATTATGTAATTATTAATTTGAAAAAAATTTTTTATATATATAAAATTTTATATTTATTTTATAGATAAATTTGATATGAATGAAAAAGATCCATTAAAATCTGGTGCTATGGAAAGCTCATTATGGGAATTAAATGTAAAAATTATTATAGGATTTATGATTATGATTATAATTATTATTTCTTTATCAAAAAAAAAAAAAAAAAAAAAAAAAAAAAAAAAAAAAAAATAATAATAATAAATTGTATAAATTTTATTACAATAGCATTATTAAATTTTATTTTATTTTATTATTAATTTATTTATTTTTGTTTTTGTTATTTATTTTTTTTTCTTTAGGCTTTAAGAAAGCATTACTATGGTGATCTTGCCTCTTTAGGTGATATTTTCACAAGTGACTTTAAAAATGAACCTTATGATCTTGAAGATTTCTTAGATAGAACTTATTCTTCAGTAAATTTTTATTTTTATTTTTATTATTATTATTTATTTATTTATTATTATCATTTAATTATTATTATTATTATTATTATTATTATTATTATTATTATTATTATTATTATTGAATAACAACAAAAACAAAATATATATGTTTATATATTAAAATTTTATTTTTTATTTTTAATTTTTATTAATTTAAACCAATATTTTATTAAAAATATATATGTATATATATATATGTGTGTATATTCTTATTTTATATAAAGTTTGTGGAAACTGAATTAAATAAAAAGGTTAAGAAGGCTCCAGCAATGGCGATCATGAAATCAAATATTACTCCTTCCATCTTCACAGATTATTGTAGTTTATGGGGTTTCCCAGACTATGAAGCAGAAACAGCAAAAAAAATAGCAGAAAAAAAAGCTGCTGCCGCTGCCGCTGCAACTGAAGCTACCAAAGATGAAAACTAAAAACTAAAAGCTAATATACATAAAACAAAAAAAAAAATATTTATAATATCTAAAAAAAATTTTTTTTTTTTCCTTACAATAGAATTTATAATTTTTAATATTTATATAATATATATAATTTTTTTAATTTTATTCTTAATTTTATATTTATTTTTTTATTATATAATATATTTTTTTTATACTATTATTTAACTTAATATATTTCAAAATATATTTATATATTTTTATTTTTTATTTTTTTTTATTTTTTTACTCCTTATTCTTAATATAAAACATTATAAATTAATAATGATTCCTAATAAAAAAAATAAAATAAAATAAAATAAAATAAAATAAAATAAAATAAAATAAAATAAAATAAAACAATTAATAATAATTAAATATGTTCTAAAGTATTATATATATCTAAACTCATCTTTATCACATAAATATATATATATATATAAGGCTCAAAAGAATAATATTGAATAATATTGAATAATATTGAATAATATTAATATTTCATCGGATCTTAAGAAATGAATATTAAAATAAATTAAAATAAATTAAATAATAGAATATTAAATATAAAGTACAGATGGAATAAAATAAAATAAAAATAAAATAAATAAATAAATAAATAAATAATTAATTAATTAATTAATTAATTAATTAAAGTGATTGTTGACTTTTCTTTATCATTCTACTCCATATTTCTTTTTCATTTCATTTAATTCTTTCTCTTTTGCTGCCAGATCTTTTTTCTTATGCGTCTTATTCGGTTGATGATATAGAACAATTAAATATCTCCCCATAATATTAAAACCAGATAAATGATCACAGGCAGCCTTTGCATCAAAAATATCTTCATAGACTACAAATGCTGTTCCACGGGTATCATTTGCATTTCCTAATCTTATCTATATATATTATATATATATATATATATGATATTTTAATGTATTTATAAAATATATATATATATATTTTTTTTATTATTAATTATATTCTATTCTATTCTATTATTTTATATTCTATTATTTTATTTTATTTTACTTTATTTTATTTTATTTTATACATATATATTTCAAAATTAATATATTTACTTGTCTAATAGCTCCATATTTACCAAATAAATCGTAAAGTTCATCACTTGTAATTTTAAATGGAAGATTTCTATATATATATATATATATGTATATATATATATAATTATTTAATAAAGTATTTTTTTTTTTTTTTTAACAAGGTAAAAATTTAATTATAATTACAAAGATAGTATTATTATTATTATTATTATTATTATTATTATTATATTTATTATATATATGTATAAACCTAATAATTATTTATATATAAAATAAATTTAATTCTTTACCTTACAAATAATATTCTATTAACTTCTGGTGGAAGTCTTATCTATATATATATATATATATATATTTATAAATATATTATAAAAAACATTAATAAAATAATTAGTATTGAATAAATTTACTATAAAGACATTATTATTTATATATTAAATTTTATATAATTTTAAAAATTTTCAGATTTCGTTTTTTATTTTTTATTTTTTTAATTTTTAGTTGAGACTAAATATAAAATAATATTTATACATTTGTAAATTCAAAATTTATTTTAATAATAATTGAATAATAATATTATTATTATTGTTTTTTTTTTTTTTTTTTTTTTTTTTTTTTTTTTTTTTTTTTTTTTTTTTTAATATCATTAATTAAGATATTTAATAACATAAATATATTTTTTAATTATTCATTTTATTTATTTAGTTATATATTTTTTTTTTTTTTTTTTTTTTTTTAAAAAAATATTAGTATTAAGGAATTATAAACTTCTATGGATATATTATCTACTTTTCTTGAAAGACTATATGAACAATTCTTCAAGACCTCACTTTCATTATTTTTTTTTCTTTTTTTTAAGGTAACAAATTTTATTATATAAAAAAATTACTAATTATCATTATAATGTCTTTTCTTCTACTACTTAATTTTAATGAATACAATCAATTATAATGTGTATTTCCTTTATATTTAATCCTTTACTTTTTTTTTTTTTTTTTTTTTATTATTATTATTTAATAATATTTTTGGTCCATCCATTTAAGTAATTTTTTTTTTCTTCTTACTATTCATAAAAATAATAAATTATTTCTTTTTTCTTTCTCCCCCATAAAACTGATATATATTGATGTTATATATATATATATATATGAAATTTATTAAAGAATAGTTTTTATAGGCTTTCTTATTTTTAAATTATGAACTAAATAATTTTAAAAATGATTTCCCATCAAATTTCAAATGAAATTTCTATTTTATTTTATTTTATTTTTTAAACTACAATTATTCCATTTATTTAGTTTTTTTTTTTTAATTATTCTTCCTTTTTTTATATATATATATATTTCTAATAAATACATTAGCACGAGCTTTTGCTGCTAAAGCCATTTATAATATAATATTTTTTTATATAGAAATTTAAATTTTAAAATAAGAAGGTATATGACAATTTTTTTTTTTTTTTTAATTAAAAATATATATATTAAAATTAAAGATATAAATTTTTTTTTTTAAAAAAAAAAAAAAAAAAAAATAATAAAAATTTTTTTTTTTAAAAAAAATGTATATATATAATATAAAATATCATTATTTTATATAAAAATACTAATATAATAGATATATAGATATTTTATTATAAGAGGAACATTGGATAAAATATATTACATAAGTATATTTTATTTTAATATATATAATTTTATTTAGTAAATTTTATTTAATCCATATTTTATTTTATTTTCTGTATTAATTTTAAAAAAATAATTATTCAAAGCATTAAAAAAATTGATTATAATACTTATGATAATAGAAATAATAATAGAAATAATAATAGAAATAGTAGAGAAGTAAAAATAAAAATAATAATATATAATAGAAATGATAGAGAAGAAAAAATAATAATATTTAATAGAATTGGTAAAGAAGTAAAAGTAATTGTAATAAGTTATACAAGAATTACATTACTAATATTAAATTTTTATTGTATTATAATGCGCATAATTAATTAATTAATGATGATATAACTAATCTGCATATTATATGTTTATGATATTATTTATATATATATGAAATAACTATATATAATAAATTATAATTTTTCTAAATTATTATGGATTAATTTTTTTAAAAATAAAAAAAAGAAACTATAATAAATAATAATAATTTTTAAAAAAAAAAATAAAAAAAAAAAAATAAAAATAAAAAAAAAAAACTTTAAAAAATGACACTTAAAATATATTATATGTATTATATATTTTGTATTATGTATTATGTATATTGATATGGTATATAATAATTATATTATATTATATTATATTATAAATATGGAATACTTGTCCATTAATTAATAATTATTAATGGACAAATAAATAAATAACCATCAGAATAAATTTGATCTATATATTAAATTTATATTGAAAAATTTTTATTTTAATGATTTTCCTTTTTTTTTTTTTTTTTGAAAAATATTTTATAGGAAAATCATTAAAATACGTTAAATCTAATATGTAATGTTTAACTAATCATCGTCCAATCACATCTTATAAAATATATCAGTATCCAATAGTTGATTTAAATTCATTATATGGATTATAGGTTTTATGTATCATATAAAAGCAAAAAAAACATTTACGAAGATTACTTTTTTTTTTTTTTACTACACACTTTTTTATATTAAAAAAATATTTATATAATATTTATAATATTTTTAAAAAAAAAAAAAAAATTAAAGGTAAACAAAAAGATAAATTAAAATTATTATTTATTGAAATTAAATATACAAAAAGGAATAATGAGAATTGGAGAGAATATAATAAAAAAAAACCTAAAAGAAATATTAATAAAAAAAAAAAAAAAAATGAAATAAATCAATGAATATATATATTTAAAAATTTTTGAAGAACTGAAGTTTATAAAAAATAAAAAGGAATCCTTAAAATGTGGCATTGAAATTTATATATAAGATGAGACAAAAAAAAAAAAGTTAAATATTAAAATAACATACAAAAATATATATATATATTTTTTTCAAAACGTAAATGGGGTGTAAATAAATAAATAATACAATATTAACAAAAAATAAATAAATAAATACGAAAATGAAGAATAAATTTAACCGAGGAAACAAATAAAACATCAATTAATTATTATTTATCTTTTATAAATATATTATAATAAAATTATCATTATTCGTATTATATATTATGTATTTTTATTACGAAATATATATATTTATTAATTTAAATTTTTTTTTTTATTTATAATTTATAATATATATTTATACTAATAATATTTTTATAAATAATCTTAAATTATATATATATATTTTTATAATTTTAAATTTATATTACAAAAATAAAAAAAAAAAAAAATATTTTAAATTGGAATCTATTTTCTCTATAAAAAAAAAAAATAACAGCAACATGAGTACTGAAAGAATTCTTCTTGGTATGGGTAATCCTCTTCTTGATATGATTGCCGAAACCCCAAAGGACATGCTTACCAAGTACAACTTAAACGCCAATGATTCTATTATGGCTGAAGAAAAGCACATGCCATTATACGAAGAACTCCAAAAAAACTTCAAGGTTACTTACGTTGCTGGTGGTGCTACTCAAAACTCTATTAGAGCCGCCCAATGGATTCTTCCACCAAACTCTACTTCCTTCATTGGTTGTGTTGGTAAGGATGAATACGCCAAGACTCTTGAAAAGGCTGCCAACGAAGATGGTGTTAACGTTCCATACATGCACGTTGATGATCCAACTGGTACTTGTGCCTGTTTAATTACTGACAACAACAGATCTTTAGTTGCTAACTTATCTGCCGCTGATAAGTACAAGATTGATCACTTAAAGAAGCCAGAAAACTGGGCTCTTGTTGAAAAGGCCAAATACTTCTACATTGGTGGTTTCTTCTTCACTCACTCTCACGAATCTATCATGGCTGTTGCTAAGCATGCTGCTGAAAACAACAAGTACTTCATCCAAAACCTTTCTGCTCCATTCCTTTCTCAATTCTACACTAAGTTCTTAGATGAAGCTGCTCCATACTGGGATATCATCTTCGGTAATGAATCTGAAGCTGCTGCTTTCGCTGAAGCTCACAACTACGGTACCAAGGATGTTAAGGAAATTGCCTTAAAGATGGCTGAAATTGAAAAGGTTAACAAGAACAGACCAAGAATGGTTGTCATTACCCAAGGTGCTGACCCAACTATTGTTGCCTACGAAGGTAAGATCAAGGAATACCCAGTTCGTGAATTAAAGAAGGAAGATATTGTTGATTCTGTAAGTTATAAATTTATATATATATATAAATATATATATATATTATTTTAAAAAAATTTTTTTCATCTATAATAGTATAATCAAATATATATATTATATATATTATTAAATATTATATATACATATTTTTATATCTATAATTAATTTAATGAGAGTTTTTTATTTTTATTAATTAAATATTTTATTTAAATATTTGAATTATTTGTAATTATTTTATTTTATATATTAAAAAAGAACGCTGCTGGTGATGCTTTTGTTGGTGGTTTCCTTAGTCAACTTGTCCAAGGTAAGGACTTAGATACCTGTATTGATGCTGGTAATTACGTTGCTAACGTTGTTCTTAAGCAAAGTGGTGCTACTTTCCCAAAGAACGTTCAAAAGGAATTTTAAATGAATTAAATAAATAAATAAATAAATAAATAAGGAATTTTTTTTTAAAAATTTTATTTTATTTATTTTATTTATTTAAAGTATTTTTTTTTTTTTTAAATAATCATAAATAGTATATATATATGAAAAAAAAAAAAAAAAAAAAAAAAAAGAAAATTTGTAAAAATAGATAAAGTATTATAAGGAAAATAAAAATAAAAATACTTGTCTATTTTATCAAGTATCATAAGAAAATGCATTAATAATACTTGATATAAAAGAATTTTATTAGAGATAAAAAAAAATGAACTAATTCAAAATAAATATTTAAAATAATTTAAATATTTTAAATTTGATCCAAAAAAAAATCAAAAAGTAAAAATCAAAAAAAATTAAATAAAAAAGCAATTAATTTAAAATTCAAAAAAAAAAAAAAAAGATACCAATAATGACAAAAATAAGAATTTTTTTTTTGTTTGTTTATACTTTCTATTATCATTTCTATTATATGTTTATTTATTTTATTTTGTCTTTTAATATTTTAAAATATCAGCATTCATTATTTTATTTTTATTTTTATTTTTATTTTATTAAATGAAACTATGATATCCTCATAGTTATTGTAATTGTCAATTTTAGCCAATATTATTATTATTATTATTATTATTATTATTATTATTATTATTATTATTATTATTATAATTATTATTATTATTATTATTATTATTATTATTATTATTATTATTATTATTATTATTATTATTATTATTATTATTAGGATAAAATATCATTTTAAAATTAATAATAATAGCAATAATATTAGTATTGTTAATAATAGATTTACCTACCCGAAAAACTTTTCTAAGTCTAAAAAAAAAATACACGAAAAATTTTTAGGTTCTTAATTTTGAAGAATTTCGGCAACAAATTCACTCCATTTGTTGATGAAAATTTTTTATTAATTTTCCTTTGATATGTTCATGAGAGAAATCAATGAACATTCCTGATGATAAAGAGGAAGGATTTTGATTTGAAAAAAAAATATTAATGTTTTATTGTGTTGTGTCACTCTTTTCTTGGCAGGAAAATACAATATATGAAATCTTAAAGAATCGATTCCTGTAGGGGGAGGGGAAAGGAAAAATAGGACATTTTATTTAATAATTATCTTTCAATCACTTTTTGAGAAAAGTCTTCTTTTCCTAATTTCATATTTTGTAGCTGTAGTAGAGGCTTTACAGAATTCCATCTACTAGTGTTATGCCTATTAAGATTAGTGAATTTTTATAACTTTTAATTATCCATTTATATACCATTAAGATTAATGGTTATCAGGATCATCGACGTGGAAACGATAAGGTAAAGAAAGAAATTCTGATACAGATTCAAATGATAATTCTTTTTTTTTTTTTTTTTTTTTATCCATATGGAGTTATCATGAATAAATAGGGGAGAGGAGTTATAGAGGCCATTTCATCCTTGAAACTCATAATGAAGTTTTTTTTTTTTTTTTTTTTTTTTTTTTATTTTCATGTAATTTTTTAATAAATATTATTAAATAAAGTTAATTCCTTAGTTCACAAAAAACAAAAA
This sequence comes from Neocallimastix lanati (nom. inval.), assembly GCA_016946835.1. Lineage (NCBI taxonomy): Eukaryota > Fungi > Neocallimastigomycota > Neocallimastigomycetes > Neocallimastigales > Neocallimastigaceae > Neocallimastix > Neocallimastix lanati (nom. inval.). The sequence goes on along the minus strand of JACVTC010000039.1, from coordinate 1,059,338 downwards.
AAAAAAACAAAAAAAAAAAAAAAAAATCTATACTAAATTATTCGTATCATTTAATGATTTTATTTATTACTATAATTTATAATTATTTTATTTTTATTTTTGAGTTTTTTTTTTTTTTTATTAAATAAAAAAAATATATATATTATTGTATTTATTAATTATAGTTCCTACAATTCGTAAAATATTTTCAATTTTGGATAAAAATAGTATTTTATTGATATAAATTTTTATTATATCCACTTTCAATACATATATCAATAAAAAAAAAAAAAAAAAAAAAAGGATAAAAAAGTATATTTTATAGTTTTTGTTATAAAACTAATTCAAAAAACTACTCATTATACAAATTTCTAGTTTATTAATTAATAATTCTGTGAAGCACCATAATAAAAGTAAAAATCTTTTATTAAAAATAATTTAATCCATAAATTAAATTCAATTTATTAATATATATTAATAATTTAAATCAAAACTAAATTATTAATAAAATAAAATAAAATAAAATAATAGTGAAAATTTAATTATATTATATAATTTTTATAAATAATAAAAATTTTAGTTTAAACTAAATAATAATAAAAATAAAATAAAATATTTCATTATATTAAAATTTATTATTCATTTAAAGATATTATTAGTTTCAAAAGTAATATTAATAATATTTTTGATTGAAATGATAATAATAATAATAATAATAATAATAATAATAATAATAGTAATTGAATTAGATAATAATTATTAACAATTGTTAACAAAGTTTTATATTGTATAATAAATTTATATTATGCCAAGTTACTTCTAATTCTAATCTATGAAAAAGTTTTAATTTATAACTTCTTTAAAAAAATAAATGTTTAAGTAATATACAATAATTAATTGTGATAAAGCATAAAAAAGTATTTTAATATTTTATTTTTTTTTTGTTATTTATTTATTTCAATACGATAACACAATTAAAGAATTTTTGAATAAAAATATTACTTTTTATTTATTTATTAAATTAACTCTGTTTCTCCTCTTCTGAATCTAAGTTCACTCCTTCATTTATATTATAGAAAATAATCTTACAAAGTTTCATATATTAAAGAATCCTAAAAGTTTTACTATTGATATATTTTTAGTAATATATTGTGATATATTTTAATATAATTAATTAACACAAACTGTTTTTTTTTTTTATTGGAAGGTCTATTAGAATCTTCAATACTATATACGAAAATTTTAAAACCTCATGTCAATAATTTTTAGCTTTATTATTCTTTACTTTTATATTTCTAACTTCTTAAGATTACTAGTAGAAGTATTACCATAACCTTTTTGTTCTTTTATTTCTTTAAAAAAAAAAAAAAATTGTCAAAAATGTATCCAATGTTAGTGAAGAAATTATATTGCCCCATATCCTAATTTATTCAAAATAAAAAAGAATCCGTTCTGTATAATAGTCCAATATAAATTATTACCATTTTTCAGTTTATAAATAAATGAAAAGCATATATATATATATAATTTTTTTTTTTTTTATCTAAAATTTTTTTTATTTTATTTTAATAAAATTAAACTTTAATTAAAATTAAATAAAAAAAATTATTGTAAAAGATAAAACAACATAAAATAAAAAAAAAAAAAAATTTTTTATATAAAATTCCTTAACAAAAATTTAATAATATATTTTATATTCCATATTCTATATTTATTAAATATATATTTATGCTTTTTATTTTAAAATATATATATCTATATCATGATATTTTATAATAAATAAAATAAAAAATAAATAAATAAATAAAAAAATAAAAAAGAAAAGATTTATATATTTTTAATATATATTATATATATAGAATAATAATTATGATATTGAAGGAATGTGGTAAAAAATTAAATATATCATCTATTCAAGAGATAGAAAACGTATTAAATGTTCAATTTCCAAAAGATTATGTAAATTTTATGTTGGAACATAATGGTGGTAGACCTATAGAACATTATAGTCTATCATTTAAGGAAACTGATCCAGAAACTCATCAATTAATGGATAATAGTTTCGATATTCATTCATTTAATACATTAGAAGATATGCCTCTGTTTTATGAAAATCTTGTTTCTTCAGAAGTCATTCCTAAAAATTATTATTCTATTGCAGATGATTCTTGTGGTAATGAAATTTTATTATGTTTGGATGGCTCACTTCATCATCAACAGATATTTTTTGGTAACCATGAATTATATCATTCTGATGAATCTTGAGTGCTTACAAAGATAGCAAATTCTTTTAATGAATTTCTTAGTCTTTTAGAAAATACTAAGAAACAATAATAAATAATAATAATAATAATAAATATAAATAAAAATAAAAATAAAAATAAAAAAATAAAAAAATAAAATTATTTAAAATTATATATATATACACTTTTTTCAAAGTGAAAAAAAAAAATAATTATATTTTTATATTAAATATCTATTAAATTCATGTATATATAAAAAGTAAAGAGAATGAGAATTATGAGAGTATAATATTAAAATAATTTAAATTTATATTTCCCTTGTGTATTTATTTATATTAATAAAAAAAATATATTTTATAATAAGTATCCATTATATTCATATATATATAATGTAAAGAATGTAAGAAATATAATATCAAAATAATTTAAATATTTTTTCCCTTTGTGTAATTATTATTTATTCAATAATATATAATATTAAATATGTTTTTTTTTTAAACTTTTTTTATTAAAAATTTAATAAAGATTGACAATTTTTTTATATTTTTTGTATAAACTTATTTTAATTTATACTTTTTTGTAAATTAAAAAAAAAAAAAAAAATTTTTTAGCAAAAATAAAATAATCTTTATTATTCATGATCTATTGATTATTATTCAATTATTTTTTTATTTATTATTCAATTATTTATTATTCAATTATTTATTATTTATTTATTTATTATTTATTTAGTTATTATTTATTATTTATTATTTATTATTTATTTATTTATTATTTAATTATTTATTATTTAATTATTTATTATTTATTTATTTATTTATTATTTATTATTTATTTATTTATTATTTAATTATTTATTATTTATTATTTATTATTATTATTTTATTTTTTATTACTTGTTATTTATTATTTATTATTTATTTAATTATTATTAATTTAATTATTTATTATTTATTATTCAATTCTTTATTTATTATTTACTATTTATTTAATTATTATTAATTTAATTATTTATTATTTATTATTTATTTATTATTTATTTGAAGATGTAGATGTCATGTATAAAATATATTACTATATTATATTAATAATTATAAATATAGGAGATATATATATAAAGTTAATTGAAATTAATATTTAGATATTAATGTCTTTTATAATGATCAATTTTATATTATTTGTTATATTATAATAATAGTATTAAAAAAAAAAAGTATCGAAATTATTGATAGCATTATTATATCAATATAATCTTTGTATAGTTTTTTTTTTTTTTAAAATATTTAATTATTAATATATATATATATATAATTTGTATTATTTGTATTTACTATAAATTATTATCACTCTTTATCATATTATACCATAAAAAGAAATAGTAGATTAATTATATAATGCTGTTATTATATATATGATTAATTATCTATTGACATATTTTTTTTTATTTTTTATATAGATAAATAATCAATAAATTGATCCTATATTATTGAGGTTTCCCATTCCTCAACAAGCGAAGTAAATATATATAAATATATATATATTTTTACATTGATACACATTCATTCATTGTATTTCATTTTATTATAATTAACTGTTATTATTTATTATTATAAATTATTATTAATACTTTAATTATTATTACTTTTATAATTTATTATTAAAGATTTTTATAATATAAATTAATTTTTAATAAAGCTAATATTGATTTATTTAAAATATTATTACTTTATTTATTTATTTTATTAAGTTTATTAACAAGATTTAATGATATTTATCTATCTATTTATTTAATTTAATTATTTAATCAAGACTCTAATTAATTTATAATTTAAACTATTTAGAATAAATAAATTAAATTTATATATTTTTAAATATATATAATATATATTTTTTTAAATATTTATATATTATTTATTTTTTAATATTTAATTTTTTAATATTTAATTTTTTAATATTTAATTTTATATATATAATAATTGAAATGTTAAGCATATACCAAATATACCAAATATATTATTTAATTTATACTATATATTATCTTAATAGAAAATAGTATTGTATCACTATTCATGATTATATTTTATTTTATGCTTTTTTTTTTTTTTTTTTTTTAATTAAATTGATAATTGAATAACTTTAAATATAATAATAAAAAAAAAAAAAACTTTTTTATATATTTTTGTTATTTTTTATTTAATTAAAACTTTCTTGAAAAGTAAAAAAAAAAATATAAAAATAATTTAAATGATTAAAAATTATTAATTATTAAAATATTTAATAATAATAATAATAATAATAATAATAATAATAATAATAATAATAATAATAATAATAATAATAATAATAATAATAATAATAATAATAATAATAATAATAATAATAATAATAATAATAATAATAATAATAATAATAATAATAATAAAATAATAATTATAGTTTTAATAATAAATTTTATAATTAAAATGAAAATTAACTGAATATCCGACATTTTTTTATTGAATTATATATATATATATAATAATTAATAATATAAAAACTTTGATATACTTTAAAAAAGTAATTATTGTTATTATATAAATAGGAAAAAAAAAAAAACTTCCTTTTATAATAAATATTTATTATATATAATCATATATCATATTTTTATAAAATATATTATTTGTAACTTTTTTTTTTATATATATAGATGTATTATTAATTTTTTTTAAAAAAAAATTTTTTTTTTAAAATATAAATATTGTATCTTCTTATTTTATTCTTTTGAATTTTGTGAACTTGTATAAAAAAATTTAATTTATATCTTTTTCATCTTTGGTTTTTATTTAATTATTTTTTTTCATCCTTTTTTTGTTTATTTTGTTTTTTTTATTAATTTATTTTAATTTAATATCTAATATATATTATAATATATATTAAAATTCTATTATGAAAGCTTTACCATATAATAAATATACCAGATCTTTTGACTTTAAATTTAAAATAACTACTTCTTACATTAAATAATTCTCAATATAAAAAATAAAATACTTTTAAGAAATAAGGGAAAAATATATATATATCTATATATTATTTATTAAATATTTAACATTTAAAAATATTATGAATTTTGGTCAATTCAATTTATCATAATAATATTTTTTTTTAAATAACAAATTAAGAAAAGATAAGAATTATAATTTCATTTAATAATAATAATAATAATAAAATAGTTTTAACAAATAAAAGAAAAGAAAAGAAAAATAAGTTTTAAATATATCTTAAATCAATAATGCGTTTTCATTGCAATATCAATATCTTATTTTTTATATCAATTATAAATTTAATTAACTTCTTTCAGCAAATCAATGCAAAGAAAGCTACAAATACAAATGCAAATATTAAACAGGCCCAACAAACTAATACAGGAACAGATTCAAAAATAACTAATACCAATAATCGAAATAATAATAATAATAATAATAATAATAATAATAATAATAATAATAATAATAATAATAATAATAATAATAATAATAATAAAAATAATAATAATAATAATAATAATAATAATAATAATAATAATACAACTTCAAATGGTGATTGTAGTATTCTCTATGCTGTCTTAGAAGAATTATCTGTTCCAAAAACACATGAAATATATAAAGAATTTAAAATTACAAGTCCATGTTGTAATTTATCTAATAAATTTATATCATGTGACATTAACAATAATATATATGAAGTGTAATAAATCTTTATAATTATATATATATATATATATAAAGTTGCCTTTTTAAATTAAATAAAATATATATAATATAAAATATAAAATAAAAAATAAAAAAATTAATTTTTAATTTTCTTTTTTTCTTTTTTAATATATCTGTATTTCAAATTTATTTAATATAGAAACTTAGAAGGCTTGTCTAATAACTCAATAAATTTTCCCTGTAGTATTTATAATTTACCACATTTGGAATATATGTAATTGATTTGAATTTATAATAAAATAATAATATTTATAATTTTTCTAATATTATATTTCTAGTGTTATAAAGAATAATAATAATAATAATAATAATAATAATAATAATAATAATAATAATAATAATAATAATAATAATAATAATAATAATAATAATAATAATAATAATAATAATAATAATAATAATAATAATAATAATAATAATAATAATAATAATAATAATAATAATAATAATAATAATAATAATAATAATAATAATAATAATAATAATAAAAAATAAATATTAATTAAATTATTGCTATTATTGTTGTATTTTTAATAGAAATCTATCAAATAATAATATTTCAGGAAATTTTGATTGTCAAATAGCTACGGTGAACTATCCTTCACTATCAGTTATTAATAACATGTATATTTTTTCATTTTTATTATTATTATTATTATTAATTTAATTTAATTTAATGTAATTTATGTATTTATTAATTTTATTTATTCATAATTTTTATTTATTTATATATATATATTTATTTGTTTATTCATATATATCTAGTAATCTATCTAATAATCCAATGAAAGGAAATTTGGATTTTTTAATAAAATTTACTAAATTAAATGAATTGTAAGTATTTTTTTTTTTAATAAATTTAAAAATTTTTTTTTTTTGTATATAAAATAATTAAATATTCTTAAAAAAAAAATGAATATTTAATAGGAAAAAAAATTTTTTTTATTTTATTTAATGTTGGTTTTATTTTTTATTATATATATATATATATTATTATTAGAAATGTTGCCGGTTTCAATAATTTTGAAGGTTTTATAAATAATAAAGAAAGTATATCATTAAAAAAATGCTATAAACCATGTAATGAAAAATTTCAATCAAGTTATACACCAGAATATTGGCCATATCCTTGTGTTAAAAGTTGTCTTTCCTCAGGTATATTTAATTTATATAATAAAGAAAAAGAATGAACACTTTTTTTTTTTTTATTTTTTTTTTTTTTTTGGTTATTTAAAATTCTAATAAATCATGCAGTAAATTTTATAATAACAATTTTATACAAATTTGTAATAAAAATAAAATATTTTTATTTTATTTTTAATTAATAATAATAAATTATTATCACCATATATAAAATACTAAATTAATATATATCTATATATATTTAAAATTAATATTATATGTATATGTGTTATTTTTTATTTAATATATTTAGTAAATTTTGATTCATTAGAATATATAGATTTATATTCATCAGTTATAATGAAAAATTCAGTAGAGGAAAGTTATTTCAGTTCAAAGCTCAATACTATTGATTATATTTTATTAAGTATATTTATTGCTATCATAATATTTTATATAATATACTTTATTCAATATATATATATAAATAAGAAAAAGAATAATTATTTTAAATCGATATCTTCATTTACATTATCTACTCCAAAAAGTCAAAATATTATTAATACCCAAAATACAAATTCAGATTCTTTAATGTATCATCCAAGAGTAGAATCTATACGTACTCAAACCCCTATAAATTCTCCAAGAAAAAGAACCCAAAGTAATGAAAATAGTTTAAGCAGTAGTCATGATAGTATTATAAAATCTTCCATTTCACAATCAATGTCAGATATTAATATTACACCTCGAAGAAAATCTCTTAAAAAAAATTTATTTAATTCAACAACTCCAACTATAAAGGATAGCCAAGATTCCATTAATATTAATAATGGCATCTATACATCATCCTACCCGGCTTATCATGATGAATATACCAATCTTTCAAGATTAAGTGTAGAATCTGTAAAAGGATCCGAAATTACCTCAAACTATTATCTTCATGATGAAAAATTATTAGCATCCTCTTTATATTCAATAAAAGATATTCATGAAAAAAATAATAATGGAAAAGATTATGAATTTGAGAATGATAAAATTACTATATCTTCAGTTTCAACTCATTTTGATGATAATAATATGAATAATAATATAAATACCATAAATGAAATTAATCTACCAGCACCTGCACCTGTATATAATGATAAAATGAGAAGGAAAAGTATTATCAAAAATAATGAATCAATGATTCATTCAAATGCCTCTTTTAAATATATCGAAGAACCTGATAAAGATAATAGTAATCATTATTATTTTGATGATAATTCTTACATTATCAATAGTAATGATAATAATAATAATAATAAGGAAAACTTTATATCTGAAGGAAAAACAGTCCTCAATTCAAATTCATTTAGTGAAGAAATAATTAATGAAACAGACTTGACCTCTGAAACCTATAAAATATCTGAAGTCAAAGAAGAACAACACCTATCTACAATGAATAATGAGTCTATGCAAAGTAATGGAGAATATTTAATGGAAAGTGAATCAGATTATGATCAAAAGAAATTATTAAGTAGTATTAGTGATCATGATGATGATAACAATAACAATAATAATAATAATAATAATAATAATAATAATAATGATGATGATGATGATAACAATAATAATGATGATCATAATAGTAATAACAAAAATAATAATAATAAAAATATTGATTATATAAATGATAATAATAATAATAATAAAGAAAATACCTATAAGGATTATTATAATGACCATATACAAATGGATAATAGAAAAGATTATATGAAATATCATGAAAATGAAAATGAAGTGGATATGGATCAAAAACCTGTAAGGTTAAATTCAAATAGTAGTAAGTTTAACTTTATTCATGCTTTAAGAACAAATGAAACTTCCCTTTCTAAAGAATATATAAATGATCATGATCATGAATATATTAAAGTGATGGTTAATGATATTACTGCAGATAAGGATTCAATTTCAATAGAAGATAGTATTAGTTCTAAGGATGAAAGTCATAATAAAAATATACCGGATAATACATCTTATCTTGGAATAAAAAGTATTAATAAAAATAAAAATAATTATCAAAATATGGATGAAGGAGGAGAGAACCTAATGAATACTGATCCCTATGTAAGATATCCTTATAATGAGGGAAGTAGATTAACTTCAAAATCTTCAAACATTGAGTTTATCGATACTTTAAATAGAAACAGAAAAAATTATTTAAATAGAAATACTCTTAACAATAAAAGAATCAGTAATTTATTAA